>JARHVA010001640.1:1605000-2205000 GCA_037957365.1 Torreya grandis
TCAATAGTTTCAATTTCCATGTCATTAATTAATTTAACACCAAGTTCACAAAGAGTGGAAATAGGTTTGAAATATAACATATTAAACCTAGATAATAATTCATGTGTATATTTAGATTGATAAATAGAAATGTTATCTTTTTCTTGCCAAACTTGAATGCCTAAAAAGTAATGTAAGCAACCTAAATAAGTCATTTCAAAGTTATTATTCAAAGCATTTTAGTGCAAGAAACTATTTTAATATTACTACCAGTTATGATTAAGTTGTCAACATACAAAATAATGATAACTATGCCACTTGGAGTATTTTTAACAAAAATATTATGATCATTAAAACTATGAGTAAAGCCTTGAACTATAAAAATTAATATATTTTAAACTACCATTTTCTAGGAGAGTGTTTCAAACCATAAATAGTTTTGTTTAACTTGAAAACAAGATTTTCATTGCCTTTATTAATAAAACCAAGGGGTTGAGACATGTAAATTTATTCATGCAAGTCACCATTCAAGAAAGCACTCTTACCATCCATATGATAAATAATCCAATGCATATGAGCAACTAAATTTAAAACAAATTTAATTATATGCATATTATCAATAGGTGTAAAAGTTTCATTGTATTAAATTATTTCAATTTGATAAAAAAAATTCTAGCAACTAATCTAGCTTCATATTTTTCAAATTGATTATCCAAATTAAACTTAGTTTTAAACAACCATTTACAACTTACCAAATGATGTCCTTTCAGGAGAGGGACCAATTCTCAAGGGTTATTAGAAATCAAAGAATTGTATTCATCATGCATTGTTTTTTCCCAATGAAGGTGACCTTGAATTTTTTTTAGAGTTGTAGGATCATTATTTTTTGTAAGTTTAGACATCCAAGCATAATTACAAAATTGTTGCCTACTTCTATGAGTATCATTAAGATCTACATCAATTATAGAAGCATATGTATAGTCTTGGCCCACTTAAGCATAGATTTAGGTAAAAAAAGACTAGAAGAAAGAGGAAAAACTTTAAGAACATCATTATGATCATCACTTAATTCAATAGTAAAAGAAGCATAAATTATATCAAGCAAATCTAAATTGGAAGCACAATCAAGTATACCATTTTCAGTAATTCTAACATCCTTTTTGTGAATAAGGATTGTATAGAGGTGAGGTTAGTATTATGTTAGTCTCATAAAATAAATGAAATAAACACAATAAAAATACTAACACCTCTATCCTAGACACTATGGAGAGCTCAGGTAACAAAAATAAATGAAAACACAACAAAAACATAAAAGAAACATCTCTTTTACCTTCCCTTGAGTTTTAAATGGCTTGTTGAATGGCTTACTCATCTTGTGCATCAAGTCTTTGAAAATTAATCTTGTTTGGATCTTTCTCTCCTTGAAACCTTGGATTTGATGTTGCTTGACTTAATATTTGGGCATGGTAACACTACTTGCATGAGTCTTATAGAACATAGAAATGAAGGGGCATGACCTTATATTTATAGCCTTAAGAATTAACTCTCAACCAAGGTTAGTTAAGGTTGATTTTAGTCTTAGAATGGGTTCAAACTAAACCTAGTTGAGCTAAAACTAACTCCAGTTTAGTAAATAGTTATCATGTAATTGATGGTGTATATCAGAGTCTTCACAAAACTAACATAGAAAATATGGAAGCATAATACATGCAATCTTAGAATTATTTTAAACACACTATATTATTTATTCATACACTCTGATTAATGAATCATTTAGGACATTACACATATATAATAATATCATTCCTATAATCTCTCCATCATTTTCTCATCCCAAAATCCATATTATTATGCAAACTCTATATATGATATATTGTTTTAACTCATAATAATATATCTAAATAATATTATATTCTAATCTATTTTGTAATATTTCTTATAACAATATTATAATAACTAACTATTAACCAAATATGAATAAAAAATAACCTATACATAATAATGAATTATTACTCACAAAATTATTCATATTACAACATACAAATTGTTGTGAGGACTAACTTTTTCTTGAATAGTAATTATGATTTTCAATTACTAGAAATGGCTCTCAAATTAGATATTTTAGGATATTTTCAAAGAGCTTGACAACTCATGAAGTAAATGATGAAAGGCTTGGATATTTTGAATTTTTGGAATTTCTATTTTTAGATATTCATTAATTACAAATGGATATTTTAAGTAAGAATTTAATCTTATTTAACTTGTTAATTGATTTTGATTAGCATTTTTGATCTTTCAAGATTTGATATTTGTTCAAGTGACCCACTTAATAGGTCCATAGGCCAAATCAATAGTTGTGATGTCACAAGGTGATTAGGGATGAATCCATGAGAGGTTATTATTGCATATAATATAATACCCTAATTAGGGAGTCTCAACATGATTCTAAGCATTAATGGATGATGCAAGAGTAAATTTAGGACATTTTATGATTTTTAGGCTTAATTTTTAATGGTTGGTAGGGATTGATCTAAAGTATAGTTAAAATATAGTTGTGGCTAGATTTAAGTGTCTACCATTTTCTACTATTTGAGAAGGCATTTCAATCTATAGACAAAGTAATGTATTCTCAAATAATGAAAAAAATTATTAGGAATGAAATAATATAATGATTGAAGAAGTTACAAAAAACATTTGGGAAGCTTATAATGATGCCCCCTTGAGGGATTGGCTGACATATACGATTGATGGATGGTCCATTAAAAAGAAGAAAAAAATAAGAAGGAAATTAACCCATGGGTGAGATTAATCCAATCAAGATAATTTTTGCACACATTGATTTAAAAATCATTGATTTACCCAAAGGTAGTTATAATTAGTAACAAAGGTTGAGACATTTATTTGCCCAAAGGCAGTTATAATTAATAGCACAAACACATGCCCCAGTAAGGAGAATGATTTAAAATAATGATTTGACCATAGGTAGTTATAATCATTAAGATGACCTAGATTGAATAATTATTTTTTGGTTGTGCCCAATAGGGTTGATTGGTAATCATAAATCAAGGATATAACCTATCATACATATTAAAGATGAGCGAGCATAAATGTAGATGCAATGGTCTAATGACTGAAGAAGCCATAAAAAACCAAGCATACAAGGATGCATAAAGTGATGAAAGAGATGATTGGAAGAAAAATGGTGATCGATCTGACCTAATATACATCATGTATCCAAGTGTTGCCTACATAATTTAAATAGACCTCATGCCAATTTAATTCACCTAAATGCGAGATAAAATAGAAAAAGAAATAGAATAGAAGAATAAGAATTGATCAATGTTAATGATTTGGTTATACCTAACAATATGGATATGCTCATCCTTATTAGCATTTATAAAATGAGAATGGTCAATGGGTTGATTTGATCAAGAAGGGCGAGAGGATTTACCAAGGTTACAAAGGATAAGTTTCTACAACTCTATTACTTGTAAGATTTCTTGAGCTAAGTTTTTATTATAGCATGTGACAGTATGTATCATGATATAAAATACCATGATAACTATTAACACTTGGATTTTCACCCTTGAGGAAATGCTCAGATCTCCTCATCCAAGTGGCACAATGGAAACATCTCTCTTATTGTGGGTGACAAATTCATTAGGATAAATCTCTAGATAAAGGGCTAGTTGCCTTAATGCACCTTTAAAACACTTTTTTGACTAATAAATATGTATGAAAAAAGGTAATGAAAATGAATATGAAAAAAAAGTGGTGATGCACCAATGTATGATATCCTCCCAATTGACTGAAACCACTACTTACAAATAAAACAAGGTGTTTTCTTGCACAGGAGTCACAATTTAGGAACCATTGATACATCAATATTTCATATGATAGATTCAAGAAGGTATGAAATTATTAGGAAGTTAATTAATGATTTTAAAATGGATACAATCATGAACCACTTCCAAGATATCTCTACACTTAGAAAAGAAACACTAGCAAAGGCCTACAATAATCTCCTTTTTGTAAATTGATAGGCCATCAAGAGTACAAGCTAGAAAAGGCAATCTTTCTCTAGACTAGACCAACAATGATTCAATCATTACTCAATATTATAACTTATGAGAGTCAATCAAACTTGTATATCTCTTCAAGAGTTCTTTGGGTATAAATCTAGCTAGAGTTTCCCTAATAACCAGTGGAGGATACTCAAATGAGCCAAGAGAATGCATATTTATAGCTTTGAGAGGTAGAGCAACCAAAGGAAGTCCAAGGATCACTTGGACATGTGTCATCTTGAAAGAATAAGTGACATTGCATGTGGGAGAGAAGTGGATGAGTTATTCTATGTCAACACATATTAGTTACAATGAGTTACAACTAAACTGAAAGCATTAGTTATATTTGTTACAACTGAAACAAAGCCTCAGTTACACTTTTCCATTTGTTATCTCTTTTTCACCTTCAGGTTCCCATTGAGATTTTTGATGCCAAAAGATATTTCCCATAGTTTGAAATTGACATATTGTGGGTCATCATCCTTTAGGTATTTCTTTTAAACATTTATTTTCCATGGCCTTTTTGTTTCCCTCAAACTTCTCCCTTTAGGCAATTCTACGAACAATCTTTCAGGATTTTATCTCAACACTTTTCTTTTTATCAGACATGTTTTCTAAAATAATTCCTCAGACAATCTTTTCAAAATAATTCCTCGAACAATATTTCTAAAATCATTCCTTTGGAATTTTATGTTTTGCCCTTTACTTGAAATAAATGGTCCTTCAGCGATCTGTAAATGACCCTCCAATACTTGGAAAATGTCCCTTTGGCTTATCTAAAAAGAACCCTTTGAAATTTTGATAAGTGACCCTTCGACTTGAAAATTTGGTTTCAATATTTTTGAAAATATCTTTCAAAAAATTCGAGATGACCTTTTTGGGAAAATTATTTCAGACAAATTGTTTGAAAGAATCCCTTTAAAAAAGTTGAAGTGATCCTTTCGAGAAAATTGAACTGGGCCATTTCTCTAAGAAAATACCTTTCAAAAAAATGTTAAATGCCTTTTGGAAAGTTGAAATGAACCCTTCAAAAAAATTTAAAGTCTCCCTTCAAAAAAAAAATTGTAGATAAAATGTTTGAAACAATTCCTTCAAAAAAGTTGAAAATGATCCCTTCAAAAAATTTGTGAATGACCTTTCAAAAAATTTGTTTCAGATAATTTGTCTGAAAGAATTTGGCATCATGAAAAATTCTAAAATAAATAACACTTAGTCAAAAACCAAAGACCTGAAATATTTCAAAGGCTTAGCAAATACCAAAATGAACTTTTTGAAAGAAATAGGCTTGTAAATTTTTTGTGGGCTAAGAACACTTCTTCCAAATAAAATCTATGTACTAGACTTAGTTGAAGGTATAAAATTAAGTGGTTTTTTTAACAAAGGGGTATCCAGAATTTGGCCTAAAGGGCCAAAATTTGGTCAACAAATTGGTGACTTATAGGGGTAGTATGCCTGCTATACTGACCAAACTAGTAGCCAAAATAATCCATTGGGCATGGAGTCAATATATACTTGAATATGACTAACAAGGTTATGCCACCAAAAAACACAAGGCAAACACACCAACTAACAACAATAAGACCATGCAAAAACAACACAAAGAAAGCAAAGAGAAACTCACACTTGTGCATAAACACTTAGGGAACACAAAAAAAGTAGGAAACTATGTACAATAGAAAAATAGAACCTCAATAATAATTCTTTAAATATATCCCATTGACTAGGATATGCATCTCCTCTCCATCTAGCTTTGAGAGTTAGAAAGCATTGTGTTGTTTGCACTACAAGATCACATATGGGCCACTCCAAAAAACATTGAACTTTGTGTGTCTTCAAGGATTGGCCCTATCTTCATCCCATCTTAAGATAATGTCTCCTTATTTGAGACTCCTTGGCATGTATTTCTTATCAAAATGCTTCTTTGTTTGCTCTTGGTGAGTAATCATGATGTGCATAGCTTTATCCCTCATCTCCTCAAGCTCCATCAAGTCATATAACATGACCTCCATGCTATCATTATCCATCAATTATAGCTAATAGGTAATATTTAAAGCTGGTAACTCAAGTGAGATATGAAGCTTAGCTTCCTTTCCATACATAAGTGTGTATGGTGAATTCCCAATTGCTCTCTTTTGAGTGATCCTATCAGCCCAAAGGGCTATCTTTAACTTGGTATGCCAAGTCCTTTTATTTTCCTCCATTGTCCTCTTTATAATCCTAGTTGAATTCTTTTTTATGGAATTAGCTATTCCATTTCCTTAGGGGTAATAATTTGAGGAGGTGCTAAGGTAGATGCCATGCTTCAAAGCCCATTCACTTGTTCTTACTCCTAGAAAGGGTAATGCATTATCTAAGATGATTGTTGAAGGAGCTCCAAACCTTATTACTATACTTTCATAAAAGTCAAGGATTTAACTTTCCTTGGCTTCCTTAAGATCTACAACCTCTACCCATCTTTTAAATTAGTCAGTGGCAGTCAATACCCATTTGTGTCTAGCACTAGAACGAGGATTGATTAGACCTATAAAGTCCAAGCCCCATTACATGAAGGGTTGTTCCACCTAGATTGGATGAAGAGGTAAGGTAGCTAGATTTTTTTTGTCATCAAAAATAGCAAAATTTTGGATTTTTCTTACCCAATCATGGGTGTCTTTGAACAAGTTGGGACAAAAGTAACTAGCCCTCATAATCCTAACAGATGTATATCTTTGATCAAAATGACCACCAGCTAATCCATCATAAAGTTCATGTAATACTTTGTCAATCTAGTCTAGATCAATACATCTCAACAACACACCTAAAAATTCCTTTCTAAATAACACTCCATCAATAAGTACATAAGGAATGTATTATAGCCTAAAGTACCTCCTTGTATCCCTATCAAGACCTTGTGGACACTCACCAGTTTGAAGGAAATGAATCATGTCTTGTGTCTAACTCCTCATTACTAAGGGTATAGATGTTTTAGGATCATCATGGAGTGCCAAAACAACCTCCCTTTTCTCTTTCAAGTCTAAATTGAGATGCTCACACAATCTTTTTCCCTTTACTAGCTTTGTTGTCTTGATCTCCACATCATATTTCATTACCCTTGTGATCCATCCTACCCTATTTTAATTCAAGTCTCTTTTCAATATAAAGTCTTTCACACTAGGATGAGACAAAAAAATGTGAATCTTGTTATTAGACAACATATGCCTAAACTTATTTAAACTCCTTATGATTGAAAGCACCTTCTTCTCCACATATTTGTATCTTACCTCATAACCTTCTAAACCTTGACTAAAGAAGGTAATAGTTTGTTCAAAATTTTCATCATTATCTTGAGTAATCATGGCATAAATTACCTCTTCATTCCCAAAAGTGTAAAAATTGAAGTCCTTTGAGAATTTTGGACTTGTAAGAGTAGGGGCTTGAGCAATGGCTTGTTTGATTTCTTCAAAACTTTCCATTCTCTTTCTTATCCAAGGGAAGATCTAATTATTCCTTAGCATGGAGGTCAAGGGCTTGAGTAGGTAATAAAAATTAGGAATGAATCTCCTTATGAAATTTATCTTTCCAAAGAAGCTTTTCAAACCTTTCTTATGTTTAGGCAAAGACAATGCCAATACCACACTTACCCATTTGGGATCAATAGATAGACATTTCTTGGAAACAATGTGGCCTAAGATTTTGCCTTCATGAACATAAAACACACACTTATTTGGGTTTAGAGAGATCCAAAACTCTCTACACTTCTCAAAAATCTACCTTAGGTGCTTCAAATGATCATTTGTATCCTTGGATAAAACTATCACATCATCAAGATATACCAATATAATGTCATTGATTAACCTTTGAAAAACCATATCCATTGCATGTTAAAAATTATCTACAAAATTTGAAAATCCAAATGGCATCTTCCTATAAGCATATGTTCCCCATTTTGTGGTGAAATTTATCTTGTATTAGTCACTTTCTTTCACTTAAATTTGATTGTATCTGGAATAACCATCTAGGAGAGAAAAACTATCACTACCTGCCACCACTTGTAGAATTTACTCCATAGAAGGGAGGGGATAATGATCCCTCAAAGATACTATATTAAAGTCCCTAAATTCCATAGATAACTTGATTTCCCTAATCTTCTTCCTAACAGGGACTAAATTGGCCAACTAAGAGGAATGTTTGATGGGAAAAATGATTTTGGACACAATCAGTTTGGTGAGTTCTTTCCTCATGAGAGGCTCAATCTTGGGATTTATTTGCCTTTTCCTTTTCTTAATAGGATTAACATTCTCATCTAACTCTATAGTATGATAATCTAGATTCAGATCAAAACCTTTTAAATCACTATACTCCCATGCAAAAACATTAGAAAATTCTCTACATAACTCAATGAAAGCATGCTTCTCTTTGCTAGTACATACCTTCCCAAGTGAAAGAAATTTATATTTGAAAATATGAACCTTCTCATATTTTTCTTTCTTGGTAGATATACTTACCTCTCTTTCTTCATCTGGTCATCATCATTGAATATGCTTTCAAGAGTGACTAGGCCTTTAGGGAGTTGTTAGACTTCAATTCCACAATCTGCCCTCCATATTATTATTGAAGCTTGGACTGATTTTTTGTAGAGAAATTAGCCTCCTCTTATAAGAAATGGGATATTTTCTTATCACTTTCAAATACCTACCAATTGGTGACATTATCTAGTATGGATGGTCTCACAATCACCTTTAGATGGGGTTGGTTTTTGTCTTCCTTTATGCCATTTAGAACATCAAATCGAGCTCCAATAGAAGCCAACCTATCATCACGATTATTGTATTCTCTTGGGATGGATGTGATTTTGAAGGCTTGGAATTCTTATAAAATATCCCACACTCTATGCTTATATGACTTGAGCAAGGAGTTCTTGGTCAAATTTTGCCCTCTAACTTGGTTCACAATAAGCTCACTATCCCCATATACTTATAGTTTTTTAATTCCCCATTTTATAGCCCATTCAAGGCCATGGATAATGGCCTAATACTCTACCACATTACAAGTGCATGATAAATAAAATATAAAGGTTGAATAATACCTCTCCCTGGAAGGTGAAACCAACATAGCTCCACCACCTGCCCCCATCTTACTTCTAGACCCATCAAATAAAAGCTGCCATAAGCCATTCACATCCTCACTTGGATTCATCAAATTAGGCATGAAAGAGTCTTTATCATGCATATAATAGACTCCAAGACTATATTATTCAATAAAATTGTAAGGATCATGCTCATAGTTTTCATCTCCCCACTCATCTAGGAACAAATCAAAAACTCCCTCGAAGGAAGATGATGGAGATTGGTCAATGTGAAGCTCCTCTTCATCAATGATGGCATAGTTAACATTTTCCACCTTATTTTGATATGGTTCCAAGTTATTTCTATGGATATGTTCTGACTCAATCTTCACCTTAGTGCCATATTTTGTCTTAAACACCATGTAGGACCAATTGGTTGCCAAATATCCACCTATCTTGGATGTGATGTCTCTTGATAAACAAAGAACAAAATAAGGAGGAAAATGGACCACCACCACATCACGAGGAATTGAAAAGGTAGGTAAATAATTAAGGATTAAATTTAAACCTTTAACTATCCCCAAATTCTTGGCTAGTGATCCATCCAATTTTAAAACTCCTTTAATTATTGGCTTGTACTTGAGGCCTAGCTTATATGCTATGCATTTGGGCATAACTGATGTGTTTTCTCCACCATATATAATATAATTATGAACCAATAAATAAAAAATTATTAGAGATATGTAAAAATGAGGATTCTTCTCATCTTTCTTCACTTGACTATCCATAGATTGAATTCCATTTTCCATAACGTCATTGTCATTTCTAAATGGGCCAGCCTATTTGCCCAATCCATGAAATTATTTTTGAAGTATACCTTTCTACCTGGTAATGTTAGAGAATACCACAATTAAATATTCATATGAAGCTTATTCATTTTTTCCACCACATTAATGGAAGGATTACTCACCTTGGGGTTCTCTTTATTAACATTGGCACTTTGTGATGTAGCTTGTGGAGATAGAGTTGTAGAAATTGGCCTAAAGTTTGGAATCCTCTAATTTTATTAAAATTTAAAAACTATATTAGACCCACTTAACATAATATATGTTGTAGGGGTTTAAATTTTTTTTTTATTGGTTCCTTAAACTTCATCTACAACCCTCTTCTTTGATCTAGTGTTGGCAACCACACTAACATTGATGTTATTTAAATTTGCCAAGTAATTGATGGCATGAAACTCACCCTCTAAATGATTTATGAAGGTGGCATCAGTCTGAGATCCAAATTATTTATGAGGGTATCATCATATAATTTTTTACATTTTCTACCCCTCCTTGTATATATCATTCAAAATTTGAAGCTTGGAAAGATTGGTTGCCTTGCATCACCATGCCTTAATTGTACACTTCATTTGCATAAGTCACTTATTCTTGAACATGGTAAAAATATGGAATAGTTGGTCTGTTATTGTACCAAGTTGTTTTTAGTGTGGATAAGGGCTTTAGATTATGAATAAGCATTAGGATTATAGCTTTGATAAGGCTTGAAATGGGTGATTTGACCCTGTCTTTGTGCATTATTTTGGAAAGGGGGTCTATTTATTTGCCCAAACTAATTGTATGTTTGATATGACCTATAACCTTCATATTTTTTTTATTTTGAGGGAAAATAACTCATTTTTAACACTTTTAATCAAGATTTTAACTTCATGGATTTTATTTGAAGGAGTAGTGACAGGCCTCTCTTGATTAGGCAAAGGGGCTAAAGTGGGCAATTTACCTTGACTAAGAGAATAAAAATCAAGGAATAGTGGCATTGGAGGTCTAGGAGGTATCTTTCCCACTTGGACAAGATAATTATTATCATTTATGGTTATTTCATAGTTTACAAGCAATGTGTTTCTACCCATAGATTGAATCATCATGACAATTCCACTATTCAACACTTTCAATTAGTACAAAAATGCATAGTTTGAGGTTAGCCTCACAAAAATTGGGATTCTATCCCAAGATTTTTAGTACCTAGTATTAAAATTATGCATCAATTCATGTGTTTCCCTTTTTATTGTGGTTAATTATTCAACTAGAGATAGGTGATCACTCTTTTCCCCAAACTTGTTAGTCAAAAAATCTCCTAATTCATCCCATGAGCTAATAGAATTTATAGATAGGGTCCCATACCAATCCAAAACTTTTCCTTTGAAAGACAAGGCCAAAAACCTAATATATAATTTTCTTGGGTGATGTTGTGAATATTAAAAAAGTCTTCTATATTCCTAATGTGATCAATGGCAAAAATAAGACCATCACCACTAAAATATGGGACACTTTTGAGGGTTGCTCTTAGAATTTGATCATATCAAGTAAGATTCAAGGGAGATGCCCTAGTGAAAGGTAGAAAAGGTTATCTTATATCCATTTTGGAATGATGACTATGGATGTTAAGAAAGGAATGTAACATAAATTCAAAAGCTTTGGACACAAGATCTCTTTTGTAAGGATGAGTGTTTATGAACCTACACCTTTTGATGGAATATGGAGGTAGTTGGACAAACTCAAAAGGTACACCTTTAGTAGTAGATCTATTGGTTACCTTTGGAATGGAAAAAAGTATTGATCATCAACTAAAGACTTGATTTATTCAATGGACTCACCAGGTGCTTAATGTAGATGTTTCTTTCAACTTCAACTATGCCAAGACCAACACCAATCTTGAATAATCTTCTAGGACTTAAAGGTCCCACTAGGCATGCAAAAAATTGTTGAAACTTGTATTCTTACCCTTGAGGAAATGATAATATCTCCTCATCCAAGTGAAATAATGGAAACATCTCTCTTATTATGGGTAACAATTTCATTGAGATGAATCTCTTGATAAAGGGCTAGTTCCCTTGATGCATCTTTAAAACTCTCTTTTGACTCATACCTGTGTATGAAAAAAGGTAAGGAAAATGAATATGAAAAACAAGTGGTGATGCACCAATGTATGATATACTCCTAATTTATTGAAATCACTACTTAAATACAAAATAAGGTGTTTTCTTGCACAAGGCTCATAACTTAGGAACCATTGCTACATCAATATTTCATATGCTAGATTTAAGAAGGTATGTGATTATCAAGAAGGGAATGAATGATTCTAAAAGGGATATAATCATGAACCACTTCCAATATATCTCTACACTTATAAAAGAAACACTAGCAAAGACTTGCAATAATCTCCTTTCTGTAAATTGGTAAACCATCAAGAGTACAATCTAGAAAAGATAATCTTTCACTAGACTAGACCAACAATGATTCATCCTTTACTCAATATTATAGCATATGAGAGGTAATCACACTTTTATATCTCTTCAAGAGTTATTTAGGTACAAATTTAGCTATATTTTCCCCAATAACCAATGGAGGATGCTCAAATGAGCCAAGAGAATGCATATTTATAGCTTTGAGAGGTAGAGCAATCAAAGGAAGTCCAAGGGTCACTTGGACATATGTCATATTGAAAGTATTAGTTACATTTTCATATGGGAGAGAAGTGGGTAAGCTATTTCCTGTCAACACATGGATTAGTTACAATGAGTTGTAACTAAATTGAAATCATTAGTTATATTTGTTACAACTGAACCAAAGCCTCAATTCCATTTTTCCATTTGTTATCTCTTTTTTGCCTTTAGGTTCCCATCAAGATTTTTTATGCCAACAACTATTTCCCATAGTTTTAAATTGATGTGTTGTGGGCTATCATCCTTCGAGTATCTCTTTTAGACATTTTTTTGTGGCCTTTTGGTTTCCCTTGGACTTCTCCCTTTAGGCAATTCTATGAACAATCTTTCAAGATTTTGTCTTGAAACTTTTCTTTGTATCAGATAAGTTTTTTGAAAGAATTCCTAAAACAATATTTCTAAAATAATTCTTTCAAACTTTTTTCTTTTTCCCTTTTATAAAAATAAATGGTCCTTCGACAATCTGTAAATGACCCTCTGGTACTTGGAAAATGTCCCTTTGGATTTTCTGAAAAGAACCCTTTAAATTTTTGACAGGTGGCCCTTTGGCTTGAAAAATGGATTTTGAGATTCTTGAAAATATATTTTGGAAAATTGGAGATGACATTTTTGGAAAAATTGTTTTGAATAAAATGTTAGAAATAATCCCTTTAAAAAATTTGAAGTGATCCTTTCAATAAAATTGAATTGGAAAATACCTTTTGAAAAAATGTTAAGTGCCTTTCATAAAGTGGAAATGAACCCTCATAAAATTTGTAAGTGTCCCTTCAGAAAAGTTTTTTTAGATAAAATGTTTGAAATAATTCCTTCAGAAAAGTTGAAAATGATCCCTTCAGAAAAGTTGTGAATGACCTTTCAGAAAAGTTGTCTCAGATAATTTGTTTGAAAGAAATTGGCATCATGAAAAAGTCCAAAATAAATAACACTTAGTAAAAAACAAATACCCTAAATATTTCAAAGGCTTAGCAAAGACCAAAATGAACTCTTTAAAATAAATAGGCTTGTACATTTGTTGTGGGCTTTGTCAAAGAACACTTCTTCTGAAGAGAATCTACATACTGGACTTAGTTGAAAGTATAGACTTAGGCAACTTTTTTAGAAAAAGGGGTGTCCAAAATTTGTCTTGAAGGGCCAAATTTTGGTTAATAAATACATAGAAAAAATATGCATAATGACTAAATCCTAATCTAATAAATAATTGAAAACATTACACTAATGATAAAAACCATAATGATAATGTTGATGTATGGATATGGATGGACTCAGGAATAATGTGCAAAGAATCACCCAATGAATTCATATAGACTAAGTCAAGGCACAAAAATTAAAGTAAATAAATAGGAAAACAAATAAACAAAAATTTAAGCAAATAAACACAGAAATCTCTAAATTAAAAGCAATTGAAAGCATCATGTCACAAAACAAGTCACTACCTAACTATGAATACATAATGGAATGATAAATAGGTAGTGCCCCCAAGAAATGATACATCAAATGTAAGGTCACACCCCCAATGGTAATGGAATAGATTGTAAATAATAATGGATTTACCCTAGTAGGGAGGATCAAGGATGACTGACTAGGTTTAGATAGGATAAATGTTTCTAGATTTTAAGGCTATATATCTCTCTAGGAGATGGTAAGCCAATTTTTTTATGTTTTTAGAATTTTTATTTATCTCAACCTAATTGATAATTACATGATACTAAATGTTCCAACTTGAAAAATAGTGAGAGCATGGCTTAGGTTAGTCATAAAATGGAGAGAGCGTATGAAAAAAGGGGACTAAGTTAGCCTTAACATGAATCAAACACTACCTACATAATCCTATTAGGACCTCAAGTCATAGTAGTTCTACCCACACAAAAAGATGGTGAGATCTAACCAGTAACATTAAGTTCTCAAATTTAGGCTAGATAGCAAGGAAAATGATAAAAATAAGGGTAAGGTAATGTGGTAATGCATGGTAAAGGTGTTATTCCTAATTTTCTCATAGGAATTTATAATTAGGAAATAACAACATAGCTCAGTGATACTAATTTGCCCATAGGTAGTTATAATTAGTAACACAAGGTGAAATACTAATTTTCCCAAAGGTAGTTATAATCAATAACATTATTCAAGCATAAATAAAATATGTAATTACCAAATCCACTATCATACTAATTTCATATACTTCCATTTGAACACTTATTTCTGAAACTGCTAAAACTAGATTGGAATCCCCTCGCTGAAGATGGCTGAAGAACCAAAATAACCAAGGTAAAAAGGGTTAGGTAGGGAAAGTAAAAACAAATTTGGTTAATAATGAAGGTATGGTATAATGGTATAGGGCATGACATAAATAATATGATAGGAGGGTAACTATTTATAATGGTAATAGGGTTTTCCCAAATGATAGGGTAAGGTAAATGGTAGGGTATGAAACAATGAAAAGGTGAATGGAAAATGAAAATGGAAAGGTAAATGGAAAGGAAAAAATAAATAGCAAGGTAAGTCAAAGGTTTAATAAATGATTCTATTATTCCTATTGATTTAGATATGCATGCCCTGATCAACATATGATACAAACAGAATAGTTAATCATGTAAATTTCTAGCCTACACCCCTTTTGAATAGCTACTCCATCAAGAACATGTTGTAGATTTGGAATCCATAATAAGATTGGTTTCCTCTCTAGGACAATAATTTTGACCCATTTAGCCATATTTACACAATATTTTTGGGATAATTAGCTAAAATACTTAGAATGGCTTAAAGTGGTAATTTTAGGGAATTGTGAAGCTTGGTTATTATCATGAGTTAAAGGACAAGGTCTTGGAATGGTGATGGTAGGGTATTAAAAAGCTTAGTTACTATCATGAGCCAAAGGATGAGGTCTTGGAATGGTAATGATAGGGAATTATGAAGCTTGGTTTCTATTGTGAGCCAGAGGACAAGGTCCTATAATGGAAATGGTAGGGTGTTGTGAAACTTAGTTGCTTGCATAATTTAAAGGAGGTTTAATGGTATAGGTGGGGGATTGGGTACCATTAGCCATGAAATGGCGAACTTGGTATGTTAATCAGCCTAAAGAAGGTATCACCACATACTATGTTTGAGGATCTTGGCTTTGTTCCCTAGATTTAGTATTATAAGGGGGATAAGGATCCATCTCACAAACCACATCATTACCATAGGGGTCTTAAATAAATTTGTCTTGTGTGAACACATTATCATAACCTATATTTTACATGTCTTAACTATGAGTGTAATGAGACATATCCAAATCATTGGTAAACATTTTGAAAAAAGGCCTAGATTTATACAGACTTTGAAAAACAAGGTCTAAAAGATAAATGTTCCAAACATAGATCTAACTTGGTTTAAGAGTGGAGCTATATCTCCAAAAAGGTTAATGTTAAAACGTGGTCTAAAATAGTCTAACATCAAATATTAAATGTCTTAAATAAAAAGGTCAAGTGGATGAATAAAAAATAGAATGCCAAACTCTAGGTATAAAGTGTTTCAAACAAGTCTAAACTAAGTCTAAAATAAATAAATGTTATTAGGTATTTTGGAAAAGGCACAAAATCTAGGCTCAAAATATGTATTATTAGGTATTTTATAAAAATCACAAAAGCAAAACTTTAAAATAAAACAAAGTCTAAAAGGAAAGAGATTTAATCTAAAAAAAATGAAACACTTTGGCATAAGCTAGGCATTCATATTTAAACACAAACTTGATCATTTGGAAAAATACATGGAACACTAGGCATATGGAAGACAGACTACTTCCCCAAACCTAGGCACAAAAATAGTCTCAAATCGAGTAAGGAACTAACCTAAGTTACATAACCCAAAAGAGAAATATTGATGTCTAGGACAAAATTACATGATGCATAGGCAAAAATAAATCAATCTTTGGATTTGAACTTGTCAAGGTCAATTTATAATTCAATTTAAAATACTAGGCTTCTTTAAAATAGACAACAAATTAGATAAGAATGAATGGCATAATGGCACTAGTTATAGATCCAAAAGGCACATGTGGATTTAGTTTCAAATTTGGAAATTGGACATAAGTTAACAAGTATTTTAAATTATTTGAGTAGCATAATGACACTATCTTTCTCTAAATGTATGGAAATTTTTCATTTTAAGACTCAAAGGCACAAGACTTTGGAATGCATTGGGTAGTATAATGACACCCTTTTCAATAAAATAACACACTAACACACAAAAGTTTTGAAAAAGACTAAGGCAAATGTGTCATATCAAATAGATGAAATAATACCTCTTAAAACAAATGAGTGATGTATAAACAAGACTCATTTTCAACATGGTATGACAAATAAATAGTTTAGACTCAAGACCATGCAATAAATGAAAAAATGACATAAACACCTACATGTAACATCCTAAATCCTAAAATTGACAAGGTTGCATAGTAATTTCAAAACTGGTCAATATAATTTCTCTTGAGAAGATTTTAATTATTAATCCAAAAAGTAAAATTACATGAAAATTAGGGTTTTTAGGCCCACTCTTCTCTCAAGAGTTTGTACTATGACATAGAACTTTAATCTACTCACCCTACATCAATAGTATGTCTACATCAAGTGGGGTTGTTCTAAACTATCATTTTTTTCTCATTTATATATGATCCTAAGTGGGTATAACACTAGAGATACAATCACATCATTTGGATCCATGTCAACTAATTTGTTATGAAAAGGTCTTGTCTTTTTCATAACCACTACAACCATCGCTTGCTCAGTGTAATGCAATGTCTAAGTTGCCCCTATATTATAAGGCTAAGTAACACTAATAGATCTTGTTTCAACCTCTGAAAATAAGTATCCCAATGGGTCACCCTCAATTTATATACCCCACACCATAGAGTGGAGTTTAAATGATGTCTAGAGATGAATTCTTGGGTCAATACTTCCCTAAATAACTCATGAGTAGGTGATGAACTCTCGCTCACAATGCAAAATGCATGAAAATAAAGAAAAGTAAAAAGACTTTATGGTAATTTTGGTATCACCCAAATCATACATATTTTTGGAGGTCCTTATCAACTTTATTTCCATGTTTTTAGACCAAATCAATAAAGGTGAAGAATGAGCATTTTTTATCACCCAAGTTCCCTAAAAGGGACAGGGGAAGAGCATACATGTGTCACTCATTTTAATAAACAAAAACTTCAATAAAAAAGCATGAAAATGAAACTCTTAAGATTATTTAACTCATGTGAAAATTTATTTTATTACACCAAAACTAAATATGTTATGAATTTTGAGCTCCTTGGTATGAATTATTTGAAAAAATTTACAAAAAAACTTCAAAAATAACTAAGGCGTGAAAATAACTAAGTTTATTTTAAGAACTAAAGACAAAGTGTATAATATTTAACCATGGTTAAACTTTGATTTTTTGACCTTAGAACCTGAAAATTTTTAGAGGGTTTGCCTACTTAGAAACTCAAAAATGAGTGAAAAAATAGCTTTTAGAATTTTACTCTCAGGTTTTTTTATTTTTATCTCAGAGACAAATCATCGTTAATCAATATGAAGATCGATGTTTATTCATATAGATTGACATCAATCTAATTGATCATTGGCTTTTCCTACAAAAACATAGAAAAACATAGGTTTTTTTTAACAAAAAAATGGTTAATAAAATGAACTCAAAACCAAAATATCTAACTAGATCCTGCAAGAAATGGGCTAGATAAATAATATCTAGGCTCTTAAACATAGAATGAAGATAAAAAAAGTTAAGAAAAAACCTTGTTAGTTATGATTCTATCATGCTCTATTTTTTGTATAGGGATTGTGGTCAATTCTGGTAATCAATGTTGATCTAGAAAATTGGTGTCGATCCCTACAACTTGTGAGTTGCTAAAAATAGAGAGATGTAAAAAATGAACTAAAAACTTGAAATTTGAAAAAATTTAAGCATCCATTTGAAAAAATAAAAGTATCATATTAATCTCTTTGGTTATATGAGATGTTAGAGTCCCACTAGGCATGCCAACATATAGACAAGGAATATGTAGAGGGGAGGTTAGTCTTGTGTTAGTCTCATAAAATAAACTAAATAAACACACTAAAAATCCTAACACCTCTAGTCTAAACACTAGGGAGAGATTAGGTAACAAAACTAAATAAAATCACAACAAAAACATAAAAGAAACAACTCTTTTACCTTTTTTATAGCTTCAAATGACTTGTTGAATGGTTTTTTTAGCTTGTCCACTAAGAAGTCTTTGAAAATGAAGCTTATTTGGCTCCTTATCTCCTTGGCACCTTGGATTTGATGTTTCATGGATTAATATTTAGGCATGGTAACACCACTAACATGAGTCTTATGGAACAAATCCTGCATAATAAATCTACAATATCCAAGCTTAGAAATAAATGGGTATGGCCTTGTATTTATAGCCTTAGGAATTAACTCTCATCCAAGGTGAGTTAAGGTTGAGTTTAGGCTTGGAATGAGTTTAAATTAAACCTAAGTGAGTTTAAAAAAAAAATTGAGTTAATAATTTTTATTTAATTATGATTTTCAATTATTAGGCATGGTTCTCAAATTAGATATTTTAGGATATTTTCAAAGAGCTTGATTACTCATAAAGGAAATGATGAAAGGCTTGAATATTTTAAATTTTTGGAATTTCCATTTTTAGATATTCATTAATTACAAATGCATATTTTAACCAAGCATTTAATCTTGTTTAACTTGTTAATTTATTTTGATTATCATTTTTTCTCTTTCAAGATTTGAAAATTGTTCAAGTGCCCCACTTAATAGGTCTATAGGCTAAATCGATAGTTATGATGTCACAAAGTGATTAGGGATGAATCTATGAGAGGATAATATTACATATGATATAATACGTCAATTAGGGATGTCTCAACATGATTATAAGCATGGATAAATGATGCATAAATTTTTTTGGGATGTTTAGTAATTCCTAGGCTTAATTTATAAAGGTTGGTAGGAATCGATCTGAAATTCAGTAGAAATCTAGTTGTGGCCAGATTTAGGTATCTACACCTTTTAATATTTATTTAATTAGTTTAAGGATAATACACATTATAATATTTATATGATTCATCATAACCAACAAAGATAAAAGTGTATACTTTATAATATAACTTCTTTCATTTTTCTATGGGAATAGAAACAAATGCATCACAACCAAAAACATGTAAATGCTTTAAATTAGGTTTTATACCACTCCAAGATTCCTTAGGGGTAATATTTAAAATAAATTTAGGAGTCCTATTTATTAGATATATATCATAATACATAGCTTTATCCCAAAATTTATAATGCATATTTTTATCATGTAACAAAAACCTAGCCATTTCAGTGATAATTTTGTGTTTACATTCAACAACATCATTTTGCTTAGGTATATAAGAAATAGTTTTCTCATGTTTAATATCATGTTGCTTATAGTATGCAATAAAATCATTTTTAACATATTTATTTCCATTTTTAGTTCATAATATGCATAAATAATAATGAGATTATTTTTAAACAAAGGCATGATACTCAATAAAAGTGTCTAAAACTTGATCTTTAGTTTTTAAAGAGTAAATCCAAACTCACCTAGTGTAATCATCAACAAAATTTAAAGCATAATTTACATAATTAATATAATTAATTTTCATGGGGTCTAAGAGATCACTATAAACTAAATTAATCTTTTAATTAGCATGCCAAGATTAATTCTTAAGAAAAGATTCTCTATGAATTTTTCTAGCCATACAACCACTACAAATAGAATCAGTGGGAGGAATTTCAATAAAACCTTGCACCATATTAATTTTATTCATAAGTACAATACTTTAGTAATTAATATGACCTAATATTTCATGCCACATATTAGCATCATTAGAAGCAAGCAAAACATGAGAAGAGGAAGAAGAAGAAAATACAATAAATTTAAACAGATTGTAGTTATCTTAAAAAGTAGTAGAAACTACTTAAAAATCTTTCTTGGTAGATTTAACATAACAAGTGTCATTAAAAAATTATATTTTCATAATAAGGTATAGAATTAAATTCAATTTTAAATTAGAAACAAATAAGACATCAAGCAATTCACCATTAAATATTTTAACAATTCTTATGGCATCAACATTACAAGAAACATGATTTATGAGACTTAAAATATTGTTAAAAATATCTAGTTCCAAAGAAGTAAACAAATTTTCATTAGATGTCATATGTTGAGTAACTCCAGAATCAATAATCCATTAAACATGAGAAACATGCAAAGCACAAGTAAAAGCAACTTTATTATTAGACTTTTATTTAGATTAAGTCTTAGTGTTACTAGTGATAGCATTGTCTTTGACCTTAAAATTTCTATTTTTAATATCACATTTCTTCTTAAAGTAGTGATATTCATCATGAGTTTTTTTGTCATAATAATTACACTCTAATGTTTTCTTAGGTTTTGAGTTAGATTTTTGATCTTGTTGGTCATGTGTATTATTGGACTTTTCATGTTCTTTGTCATTCTTATGTTGGTGTTTATAAAAAAAACATGTTAATTAGTCTTAAGACTACCAAATTGAATTAACTTTTATTCTTATTAACATAACAAAGTACAAAATAACTCAAATGTCAACTGAGCAGATAAAGTCAAAAAAGTGGTGAATAAATATTATTAATGAACTATTGAAAAGGTTGAAGTAAATATTTTTTCATAATAATATGAATTAAATTCAATTTTAAAAGTTTAATGCCTAAAACAAAGAGCTGATAATGCAAAGAGTGAACTTTAATCAATAAATCATACATAGTTTTGAAGTCCTTGTACTTTAGATCAAATAGTCAATCTTGAATTTAAATTTTATGAATTCTATTCACAATGTCATAAATAAATTTAAGCTTAAACCAAGAAATAGATACAATAAGATAACAATCAATATGCACATTCAATTTAGGGGTCATGGCCATGCCAATCAATCCTAAGGATTCATTATTTTTTAATTGTCATTTCTATTGAACTTCAGCAATTGTAGTTTTTTCATCAGGTTTGTGATATGTGTCATCTAATACATGTATCAAGTGTTTAAAAGTAAACATGTGTTATATTTTTTATTTTAATAAACAATAATTGTTGGACATGAGTTTGAATTTGAGAAAAAATTGAGTCATTGTGCCATGAAATCTCATCCAATACCTAAAAAGTGATTAGGCAATAAAAAATCACTTAAAACAAAGGAGACACAAAGGAGGGATAAAAAATCCAAAAATGAGGTTTAGCCTAAGTTCAAAATAAATATTAGGAATAAATGGGATTTGAAAAAGCATTAATAATTACACAAAAAAAACTACAAGATGGCTAAAAAACATCCAAGTTGAACCTGAAGAGATAATGTCAATGGTTTTAGAAGCTTTAGATGTGAATGAACTTAAGCAAAAAACTTTTTTTTTGTTGAATTAAATATAAGCCCACATTAAAACATAAATTTAATATATATTAATGGATGTAAAAATCTATATTTAACATACAATAATGTGGACAAAAACTTATAAATATCAATAAGAAAATGATGAATACTCTCATTTTTTTTAATATTGGACAAGTTTTAGTTGATTGATTATTTTTTATTTTGAAGTGATAAATATATTATATATATCTAGTATTATAAAAAATAAAACATAAATGAAAAGGCCAAGTCTTATGGCCACAAAGAGCTCTTTTTTTTATTGGAAAGTGTTTTTTTGTTTTGAATATAGATAATTAGTTAATGCTAAAAAAATATTGAATTAAAACAAATTGTATGGATTAAAAGGTAAAAAAAGCTTATTATTATTTTTATGTTGAATTTAAAAAACTTTAAAGAAAAAATATCATTAATTGAATAGTCAAAATTGAAATGCCATTCTCGAGAGAAGCATTATAAAAAAATAGTTGGAAGTTTTTATTTTTTTAAATGGAACCTCTTACTAGATTCCAATGCACTTTTGATTATCCAATACACCTATAAGTTATATTTAATGAATATGATAACTAGAAAACATTAAGCACCAAGATTTGAATGCCAATAAGTAAATAAACCTACAATAAAGAAGGATCTGAGAAAAAGGCATAAAAGACAAAAAAAATACTTAGACGTAGCAATTAGAAAAAAAATGGGACATACAACACATAACCTAATAAGATGCTGCAACTAGAAAGAAACAAATGGGTTGTATAACACATAGCATAATAGGATGTAACAAGGGCACCACATAATGGACAATGACTAGCTAAGGACAAAATAGGGGTAAGGCATTGCCATATGAGATGCACAGCTAAAATGAAAAGACAAAAGAAAGAGCCATATAGATTGGGCAATGTAGCAGAGAAGGGGAATGGCTAGATGGGAAAAAATATGGTGTACAGCCACAAGGAGGAAGGACATGAGCAAGATGCACTAGCTAGAGAAAAAAATGACTCACATAGTTTTAATTCCTTGA
This sequence comes from Torreya grandis, assembly GCA_037957365.1. Lineage (NCBI taxonomy): Eukaryota > Viridiplantae > Streptophyta > Pinopsida > Cupressales > Taxaceae > Torreya > Torreya grandis. Next base: position 1,628,066 of record JARHVA010001640.1, read on the forward strand.
ATATAAAAAAGAAAGCTCAAAATTTTAAAATAAATATGATACAAAGATTTTATCATTGTTTAAGATAATAAAATGCTTATAAAATTAGAGTTGGAATATATATATTGAAATTACCTTAATAGAAAAAAACATAGAAAGAGTGAATTTTAATTTGTTTTTTTCATTTTGTTTTTAGTAAACACAAATAATTATTTCCTTGAAAAAAGTAGAAAATAAGATTCTTAGAGGTAAAAAAATGGAAATTTGAGCTATATATATACAAAAACTTTTAAAAAAAAAATTGGTAAAATAAATACTAATAAAAAATAGAATGGGAATTAAACTGTATTCTTTTGTTTGTTTTTTTGCTTACTTATATGAGCTTAAAAAAATTTAAAAAAAATTATTTGGAGGGCCTTTCAAAACTAGGATAAAAGTTGAAAAATTCTCCTTGGAAATAATTTGTAACAATCGGTTAGAGAGAAAAAAAACTCAAGTAAAAACAATTAGAGGGAAATGGATTTGAATGGAGAGCAAGGGTTGATCCATTACAAAAAAAATTGAAATATCTCCCAAAAAATGTAAATAAGATGAAATGAGCTCTAATACCATTAAGGGATTATTCTAAGTATATTCATCAATGAAAAATGAAATTGCATAAATAAATAAAGCATAGAGTAATGTTACCTCTCAAGGTACAAACCATAAATGAGATAAAAATTTAAAAATGGGAAATTGAACATTTTGGAGAAAAACTCATGTGATATTATAAGAAGATTTTTCACCAAAATCTCCATAAGTATAATTTAGAAGAAAAAGCAAATTGAGAAAAAGAGAGCACTATGAGTTTCTAGTGAGGAAATGAGGAGAGGAAAGGCTCTTTTATATAGTAAGAAAAAAAGAATGGGAGTTATAAGGAATCTCATGATTACCTTACAAGCCTCCTTTATGTGTGTCGCATGTGGCTTAGTCTCTTATAAAGTGAAGGGAGATGTGTTTTAAGTGGAGGAAAGGGTTACTTATGCAAATAACTCTCAAATATTAAAGGGGAACAAAGAGGTGAGTGACACCTTATGAAATACAAATTTATGTGAATTTATAATTCATATAAATAAATACTCCATGTGCATAAATGGAACTTAGGATAAAATAAATTATCATAAATAAAGGGTAATCTTAAACTTGATGCATCTATCCCCAATGCTAACCCCATGCAACTAGTAAGATGTAAGGGCTCAACAGTGAAGGTTAGTAAAATGGAAAGAGATTTGAAATTTGATTTTTATATTTGCATGAGAATTTTGATTTTCACATGAGTGTATATTTTTTATATACGAGGTATTTACCCTGACATCTTATGCCCATGAAAATAGCAAGATGCAAGGGCTCATCTCTAAGGAATAAAATAGGTGAGTAAAATTACCTATTTGTAAGCATGATAATGTTCTATTTTTAGAAGGCACCATAAATGGGAGACTTTATCATTTATAATCCTCTAAGCTAAACTTAGGCTAACATATTTTTAAGTTGTACAAGAAGATGTAGGAAAAATAAGTGTACTTTAATCCTAATAACTAAGGCAAAGACCAATGTAAAATTCTTATTTTTAGAATGATTTGTATGGGGTGCTAGGGTAATTTTACAGTGGGATGATGTGATATGCCACATTTTTAAAGTTTTTGTATTGTGGAAACTAACAATGAAATAATTTTAGAATAACACATTTGATATGTATGCAAACACAAAACCTCTGAAAATTCAATGTAAATGTGAATAATGTGATATACAAGTACCATATATAGAATCATTTTAAGTACAAGGAGTTCATATAATTATTGAACTCCTTACCCTCTAGAGTATATAACTGATAGGCTCTATTGTTAAAGTCTTATGTCATTAGGTAGGGGCATAACTAGTTAGGTTTAAACTTTTAACCTTATTCTTTCTTTTTTTAATTCAACTATCGAGCCTAAGGACAAGGTCCCATACATGGATTGAGTGTTCATAGATATTTTTTATATTATCTACCCATATGATCAACATAAGCAATGATTTTGTTTTTAGAGGTAAAAATAAATAAGAGGGGGGTGAATCAGTGGTGTCAAACAATCTAATTTAATTTCCAAACCATTCAAACACTTAAGCATTCAATACAACCATTCATGAAGTATTTTAGATGTTTATAGCAATGAAAAAATAGATAATGTAAGATTCCTCACACAACACAAGATCTATGTGAGAAACCCTCTTTAGAAAAAACCCACTCTCAATCCTACAAACACATGGACTACTTGTCCTATAATAAGTATGAAAACATGAGACTTTAGTGAAACACCTATTCCACAAGGAGCACCTGTCCTTAGGATAGTCAAGTCCTTCTAACCAAACTTTAATGAAACACTTATTCCATAAGAAACACCTACCCCTAAGATGGTCAAGTCCTTCTGACTAGACTTTAGTGAAACACTTATTTCACAAAGAGAACCTTCCCCTAGGATGGTCAAGTCCTTCTGACCAAACTTTAGTGAAACACTTGTTCTAAAATGAGTATCTACCCCTAGGATGGTCAAGTACTTTTGACCTAGATGTTAAGCACCCTCCGAACATCTATGATATGAACATCTCCACCTTTGAACTAATTTATTCAACACCTGATGATGGACCTCTAATTTTATAGCCCCTATAAAATACCCTATCTCACACAAGTCTCTCATATAGGCTTGCCATAATCTCTCTTCCTCTTCACTCAAACTACCCTCATATACAAACTCAGACCTATAAATATTTCTATTTACTTCTCTCCCTAATATTCAAACCTATAAGAGCACTATCTTTGACATCATAAATATAACCTATAGGTCATACACACATTCATCAACCTACTCTGATCTAATCTACAACCCATCCACTACATACACACCCTTTCTTCTTTCCTTCACTCTTCAACTCTTATACACACCTCTTATTTTAAGTCTAGAAATCACCACCTTTAATTTCATTTTTTATAGAGCCATCATGATTATTATCTTCTACATCAGATATAATACTCATCTTAGCCCTTAATAAATTTAACATATCTCAATTACATCTTCATATGTTATCCATAGCATCCATGGGTCATAATTAATTAACTATGCCTTTTAATTAGGCCTCAATAGCCCTTATGGGTCTCATAGAGACCCATGCATCTCTTTGACACTACTCTGATAAAAGTAAGAAAAAAATAAGACTTTCACATACATATAACCATGCCACATAACCTATAGGTCCTCCTTAAGTAACAACATCCATCACAACACCCTGCTACAACTTAATTATCCCAAACATCATTTTGTACATATGATCACCAAGAATGAACACACATTCAACTTTTAAGCCTTTTATCATATAGAATATGGATTGGTCAAACCTCCATAATCCACACATATGGTCCTCATTAAATCTACAACATGATCCAACACTTATTTCATCTTAAAAGATTGAAATACCATCAAGAACAACTCAATTACCTTTCTTGAGTTAACTATAGAGCATGAACACATACATAGTCAACTTTGGATATCAATAAATTTGACTATATAAAAATTTAAAACTTAAAATAAATATAGATATATGTGCCTTTAGGTCCTCTATAACTTTTATTTTTACACCATGTTCAAATTCTTCATATATCAAATATTATAACACAAAAACTACAAACTAGTCTTCCCTCACAAATTCAAATATTTGAATTCCAATAGTCAATGAGCAACTATTAAATTTTGAACATTTTGACCTCATCTCATGAACCTTTTAATTATTTACCAAATACATATCATTTATCTCCTCATATCAGCCAAGTCTTTATCTTACAATGTTCACTATTAGATCTTGATCATAACTCCCATTATTATGACACTTGGCACCCTTGCGTGCCTTCTGAACACTTTGCTCACTGTTAAACATTAAACACTTATTATTATCTTATTTATTCCTAAAAATTTTTAACAAATACACTTCATCAATCTCTTTTAGAGTAGATTATACTTTAACTTTTTTAAACATTTGTCACTTTAACCTATTTGACTTAATACACATCATTGATCTATATCTGTATGAACACCCACTCATCATTAGATCCTTATTTGGTCTTGATATTTACCTTTTTAAAATTTGGCTAAGTATGGGAACCTCTAAAATCTTCCTACAAGGCCAATTTTTAACCTTAATAACTTTTATTTCACTCAATCACATGTCCTAAAATTTAAACCATATGATCTTCTTGCATAAGGGAATCCATCCATATATCAAGCTACTCATGGAACCTTCACAAATATGAAATATAATTCCATAAAATTGTTACTTAGTTATACTTTAACTTAGACATTAATCTTAGATTAATTTTTCATCGTAGACCTGTGACGTGATTAAGCATGCACCATTAGATCTCCTTTGAAAATTTGGCTATGGGAAAACATTGATAATTAACTGGTAAGCCAATTTTACATAGTTATATCTTTTGATCCACTCAATCACATGACCTAAAAATTGGAAAATAGCAACATGGGACTAATTTAATCATATCCATATGGCCAAATCCCCCTGACTCATCCATACATGGTAATGGTGATGTAAGTAAAGTACTTACTCTTTTTTCTATCATAGAACCAACTATGCCAAGATGAACACAATGAATAACCAAATTAATACCATGTACTTCCAAAATATCTCCAATCATTAATGACCTCTATTAGGACCCTTCACACATGCTTAATACTTTATATCCATCCCTAATCATACCAAAACTAAAGATTAACCAAGACTACTTCAAGCATACTAAGACAAGCACACTGCACACTTTGTCCTTAAAATTCAAACTATCAAGACACTTCATCCACTCACTTGGACACCTCCATGACATCAATAAAAACTATCAAAAAATCTCCCCCTTTGTCATTTATGTCAACACCCATCATAAATCTCACCTTCCTTCTCTCTCTTCAAGCACTCTCACAATAAGAACCTTCTCCCCCTTTGACAAAATGACAAAGTGAGCACAAACTAATCTCGAGGACTTTAAAATACCATCAACAAGAGAGGACCACCTTATTTATATGATACAAACTCCCTTTAACCTTGATCCTACCTATTATTTGCCTTGATAACTTCCTCTTTCTACATGCCAACACTCTCTTCAACCAACCACTACACTAATGAAGAAATAACACATAAAAGAACTAAAATATGATATAACTCACCAAGAAACATCTTAGAAGGACTCTTCTTAAGATATATGATCCATTTCACCTCTTGAGAATCTTTGGATCTCCACACATCATGAAGAACCACCACACATGCTTACTAGCCTTCTCTCTCAAGCCACCTCAAGGACCACCAATAGATATTCATGTTACTTACCAAATAGGAAACATACTCTAAGCCAATATGATAACTTACTTTAAAACTCTCATGCCTTGATATTTTGGATAAAATAATCAAAAACATCAAATCTTCATACTAGGCCTGTCTAGACTCCTTGTAAACTTACCTAAAACTTGTAAAGCCCACAACTTTAATTAGACATACTTTCAAGACCTAAAACTTCATATCTATACCACTCTCATATGTCCCCTTAAACACACCAATTTTTATCACCTAGATATTCCTATAAAACATACTTGCTTCAAAAATATACTATCTAATTAGGCCTTTATTTTGACAAAAACTTGAATAATTTGAAAAACACAAACCTTCAAATCTCTATGAAGCTTGAATATTTGATAACCCATTTGGCCTATTCAACCTATTAAGAATCCTCAGACCTCAACTCATAAGTCAAACTACTTTTCTAGCATAGCCCAAAACTTTAGAATCTCAAAACAAATAAGATCAACAAACCTCCTTCTGGTCAACACCCACCTTTGAAACTTTTTGAACACCTAAAGATAACCATCACACACTTTTGGACCAAGATTTGAGCCTTCACACCTTTGGGAACCTTGACTCCTATATCATGGCTTTGATCTGTAATAAGAAAGATAAACCTGAGAGCACATAAAAACCTCCAATTTGACTTCAACATACCTTTAGACCACAAAACCACTTGGAGCATGCTAAAATAAGGTTAACAGACCTTTCTATGTAAACTCTCAAATCCTCTATTTCCACTAGGAAACCTTCAATCTGACCTTGCAGACTACTCCAACTTTAGGACCAAAGTCTTTGAATACACTTTGAGCACACACACTTACTTTTCCATAAGAAATATGTCTCTTAAGAAGCATAGGCAGAGACCCCCTACTTCACATGGTTCCTTAGAATAATGTGAAACTATGAGTTGCCCACAACTCCTCATATTATTTTTCCTCCTTGGTCATCTAATATTAATAGTTCTTCTTCTTCTTAGTCTTAATAGAAACAACTTGCTAATCCATTATAAAAGTCTCCTTCTCTTATAAGATTATATTGAAAACACATGGGGATAACATAGATTCATGACATACCTTTTCAATTGAAGAATCTCCTTGTAGTTTAGAACCTCATCACTAGGTATTGGCAATGTTGTTCTTTGCATGAAACTTGCTTAGCAACAATAAGATGTTTACTTAAATCCATACACACCTCAGAACTAGCCTTAACCATCACCTTGATCTTCTCCTTGAGCTTATGTACCATTCTCCATCATAGAAAATATATTACTTGGACCTACATACTCATCATGGCTCGCACTTACCACCTTTGGTTTCCATGAGCTAACTTACCTTCTTTCTTGCATTCTAGGATCCTAATTAAACCTTTTCTATCTTGTAGGCCTTTGCTTATAGAATATACTAATGTGACCTCTAATTTGATAGTTGAAGAAAACTATACCTTTTTCAAGAAGTTTATCCTACCTTCTCTAATTAGAATAAAATCTTACAATATATCCATTCTTTTGATAATTTAAACAAATTACACCTTTTGAAGAAGACTCACATTGCCTTACCTTATTTAAACAATTCTTAGCAAAATTTCCCTCATCAAGATAGTTGAAGCACTTAAATTTTTTCATGCCTTTTGACTAATTACCCCTATCATATTTATATTCAAACTCATTTCTAACAAGTCTCTTGCATTCTCTAGCTCTATGCCCAAACTAATTACATGTGTAACAATAACCATTGAAACTTGCATACCTCATGGAATTTGGTTGTCTAATCTAATTTGTCTTCATTATTTCAGCATCTTCATTCCTTTACTGATTGTTGACCTTCAAGGTATGATTTACATTAGTCTTCATCTTGTCTTGAGTTACATTTTCTAGTTTTTCTTTATATCCAAGACCAATTCTATCACTTGCATGCTTTTGATCACTCAAAATATTTTCTAGATCACTTGAGCTCTTTTCAAATCTCGTAAATGACTTCATCTTACTAGATGTCTTCTCTAACTTTTAATGACTCATTTTCAATTAAATACCTTGAAAATTCATATTCTTTAGCTTATAGGCTTGTAGATAGGATTTTCAATTGACAACTATGATACTTGACTATATCTTCATGCTCCTTGGTGTCTTCATTAATTATTGTCTCAAAAACACTAAATTTGTCTTCATAGTCCTTGATTTGAGACTTCATATTTTTTTTAATCTTATTCTCAATCTTTAGTTCTTCAAGATCATTTATTAATTTAGTCTCATAGTCCACCTCATCTTTATCATCATCTAAATCACTCAAAGTAGACTCCTTTTGAAATGAGTAACTTCCTTCCTCAGCCATGAAGAGAGATTTATATTCAATAGGACCATCATCTTCATGATCATACTCTAAGTAACTATTTTCACTCTTATTTGATGATATATAATCTTTATTAGTGTATAAACTCTTCTTGTTCTTGAAGGACTTTTTCTTGTTGTCATACTTTTTGAATCCTTTCTTCATTTTATCAAACTTGTATGTCTTCTTATCTTCATCTTGGCCATCACCATGCTATTCATCATCATTATTCTTATGTTTATGAGGGAAATTATTATCAAAATGTCATAAATCTCCACAATTTAAGAATTTTAAGTTTAGTTTACCCTTATAATTGTCTAACCCTATTTTTAATTTCCTTGTAAACAAGTCAATTAGTTCATTTTTATCAATATCAGATATGTCATCCTCGTTGAGTTTATTACCTTAGAACTTCTTATTTATCTTCATTTATGTCTTTAATGTTGATTCCTTATTTTGTGGTATATCATAATTTACTCTCATCTCATAGGTAGTAAGGATGTCATGTAATTCATCCATCTTCAACTGAGTAAGATCATGACTTTCTTCTACAGTAGACACTTTTGAATCAAACTTAAGAGAGAGAGACATTAATACCTTTTTAACTATAGTATCTTCTTCAAGATTCTCTCCAAGACCTTTGATGATGTTCATAATCTCATCAACTCTCTACAAAAAGTATGCCATAAAATCTTCTTCCTTCATCTTAAGACTCAAATTATCTTCATTGAGTTTGTAACTTTGCCAACTTAACTTTTGAATCTCCTTCATAAATAGTCTTCAATTTATCCCAAATGTACTTGGAAGATATGTAATTTATTACCTTGGTGTATTTAGTTTTTAAAAGATGAAAAGTGATAGAATTCATTACTTTATAATTATTCTCAAATAACTTCTTATTTGTAGCACTAGATGGAGGAATAGGAGGTACAGAATAACCATCCACAATAGATTGCCAAGTGTCAAACCCTAGGGACATGATTTAGGTCCTCATCCTCACACTCTAAAAATCATATTTAGATCCACTAAATATTTTTGCTCACTTGGTTTACAAAAATCCTTGCATTTGATGGCTACCCATATTGTACTTTAGATCACCTTCAAGCTATCAAGCTTTTACCAAAGGACCTACTCTAATACTAATTGTTAGAGGTACAAGCCACTGAGAGGGGAGGGAAAGAATTAATGGTGTAAAATAATTTAATTCAATTTATAAACCCTTTAAACACTTAAGAATTCAATATAACCATTCATGAATCATTCAATATGTTTATAGCAATGAACAAATAGATAATGCAAGATTACACACACAACATAAGATCTATATGGCAAACCCTCTTGGGGAATAAAACCCACTCTCAAGCCTAAAAACATATAGAATAGTTGTCCTATAATAATTATGCAAATATGAGACTTTAGTGAAACACCTATTTCACAAGGAGCACCTACCCCTAGGATTGTCAAGTCTTTCTGACTAGACTTTAGTTAAACACCTATTCCACAAGGAGCACCTGCCCCTAAGATGATCAATGCCTTCTAAAAAAACTAGTGAAACACATGTTCCACAAGGATAAACTTTCCCTAGGATGGTCAATTCCTTTTGACTAGACTTTAGTGAAACACCTATTCTACAAGGAGCACCTACCCCTAGGATGGTCAATTCCTTTTGACCTAGATGTTGAGTAGCCTCCAAACACTTATGATATAAATATCTCCACCTTTGAACTGATGTCTTCAACACATGATGATGAAAATCTAATTTTATAACCCCTAAAAAACACCATATCTATCTAATACAATCCTTTCACATAGTAAAGCCATAATCTCTCTTCCTCTTCACTCAAACTACCCTCATATACACACTCAAACCTAAAAATGATTCTTATATTCACTTATCTCTGAAATATTCAAACCTATAATATCATTGTATTTAATATTAAAAATATAACCTATATTTCATACACATATTCATCAATGTACTCTGCTCTACAACCCATCCACTAGTCACACACCCTTTCTTCTTTCCTTCACTCTTCAACTCTTACACACACCTCTTCTTTCAAGTCTAGAAATAACCACCTTTGATTTCATATTTTATAGATCCATCATGATTATCATCTTTTAGGTCATCCATAATACTTTTATTATCCCTTAATAAATATAACATATCTCAATTACATATTAATAGGTCATCCATGGGTCATAATTAAGCAACTATGCCTATTAATTAGGCCTCAATAGCCCTTATAGGTATTGTGGAGACCCATCTATCTATTTGACACTTATCTAAGATAATTAAAAATAAAATAACACTTTCACATACATATACCCATACCACAACCTATAGGTCCTCCTTAAGTGACAACATCCATCACGTCACCCTTCTACTACAACATAATTAGCCCAAACATTATTCTATACATACGATCACCAAGAATGAACACATAGTCAAATTTTAAGCCTTAAATATAGAATATAGATTATTCAAACCTCCATAATCCATTAATATGGTCTTCATTGATTTTAATACTTATTTCATCTTAAAACATCGAAATACCATCAAGGATAACTCAATTACCCTTCTTGGGTTACTTGCAGAGCATGGACACATAAATAGTCAACTTTGGATATTAATAACTTTGACTATACAAATATTCATACCTTCAAATAAATATTTATATATTCACCTTTAATTTCTCTATAACTTTTTTTTTACACCATGGTCAAATTCTACATATATCAAAAGTTATAGCATAAAAACTATAGACTAGTTTTCCCTCACAAATTCAAATATTTGAATTCCAATTGTCACTAAACAACTGTTAAAATTCAAACATGTTGACCTCATCTCATGTACCATTGAAATATTAAAAAAATATGCATCGTTTATCTCCTTGTATCATCTAGGTCTCTATCGTATAATTCTCATCATTATATCTTGAACAAAACTCCCATGATTATGAAACTTGGCACCTTCACGTGCCTTCTGAACACTTTGTTCACTATTAAACATCAAACACTTATTATCATCTTGTTTATTCATGATAATTTGGAAAAAATGCACTCTATCTATCTCTTTGAGAGTACCATAGACTTTAACTTCGTTAAACATCTATTACTTTGACCTATTTGACTTAATATGCATCATTTATTTACATCTATACAAACACCCACTCATCGTTAGATCCTTATGTAGTCCTGATCTTTACCTTTTACAAATTTGGATAAGTATGGGAACCTCTATAATATACCAATAAGGATAACTTTTAACCTTAATAAAAAAATTTGTGCTTAGTTACATGTCTTAAAATTTAAACCATGTGATCTTTTTTCATAGGGGAATCTATCCATATATCAAGCTACTCCTAGGACCTTCATGCATGTGAAATATAACACCATCAAACTACTTACTAGGCTCTAATTGAACTTATACATTGATCTCAAATTAATTTTTTTCCATAGATCTATGATGAGATTAAACATGTACCATTAGATCTCCTTTGCAAATTTGGCTAAGTATGGGAAAACATTGTAAACTACTTGGGAAGCCAAATTTGCATAGTTATATCTTTTGTTCCACTCAACTGCATGACCTAAAACTTAGACCATAGTAACTTGTGACTAAGTTTATCAGAATCATATGACTAAATACCCCTAACTCATCCATATGTGGCAATGGTGAATTTATAAAAATGCCTACTTAAATTTTTTTGTCATAGAACCAACTATGCCAAGATGAACATAATGAAGAAATAGATGATTACCATGCACTTCCACAAGCTCTCCAATCATCCTTGACCTTTTATATGACCCCTCACACATGATCAATACTTCATGTCCATCCATAATCATGCCAAAATTGAATATCAATCAAGCCTACTTCAAGCATACTAGGACAAGCACACTGCACACTTTGTCATTAACACTTAGACTATCAAAACACTTCATACACTCACATAGACACCTCCATGACATCATTGAAAACTCTCCAAAAAAAATTTCAATGATAATTTTATGTTCATCTAAGAGTTCTAATTGGTCCATTCATGCCTCTATGTACTCTTCTTGATCGAAAGGGCCCTAAAGGGAAACATGAAGGTTGGGTATTGATAATTCTAAAGGTAGAATAGATTTAGATCTAAAAATGAGTGAATATGGATTTTCCCTATTAGTGTCTTAATATTTTTTCTATAGTCCCATAATTTTATATAGATATGTATATGCCAATCTTGTTTATAATCTCTAATTGTTTTGATCAAACTTGACTTTAAGATTTTGTTAGTAGCTTAAAATTGATTGTTGGCTTATGGATAGTATAAGAAGGTTGAATGGTGTGATACAATGAATTTATTACATATTTCATGAATTTTAATATTTTTAAAAGGGGACCCATTATCAATAATGATGACCTATGGAACCCCAAATTATCAGATGATTTGATTCAAGATAAAGTTTATGATGACTGATTCAGTGACAGTTATTAATGGCATTACTTCTACCCACTTGGTGAAATATTTAGTCATCATGATAATGAAGTGATGACATTATAAATAATTAGGTGAGATCCTAGATACTAAATCCAAGACCCAAGTGGAAAATGTCTATGGAATAATGATGGGTTGTAACACCTTAGTGGGAACATGTATCTCTTGAGAAAAATGTTGACATTTCTTGTATTTGCATACATATTTGACAACATCTAGATCTATATTGAGCTATAAGTATCCCATCCTATGGATTTTTAGATAATTTTCATGACCACCAAAATTTCCACCACAAATTCCATAATGATAATTAAATATGACTCTTTATAAATCTTCATGGTCGATACATCAAATCAGTATGCCATTAAAGGCCTTGTGATAAAAGACTTATCTCAATAGCATACTTAGATGCAATGACGTGAAGACATATTTTATGTTATGATTTGGCATCTTCAAGGTAAGTGTGGATAATTAGGTAATTTATGATATCTACATGCCAAGGAAAGGAGCTAATAGTGGGTTTTCTACATAGCATATCAATTCATCGAGGAAGTTGATATCAATGAGGTCAATAACTTCTAGGGATGAATCATCCAACCAATTAGAAATGATTTATCCTTTAACATAATTTTGGTTGACATACATCATATTGAACTTACTTAGGATATTAATGAATAACCCTACCTTTCTAGAGAGAGTTGGTTGGGTTAGGAATGTTTTTAGGGCTTGAGATCTCATGATAACTCTTGTCTCTTGATTGAGCATATAGGGTCACAATTTTTTGGTTACAAACACTCTTTTTAATCATTCCTTTTATGCTTTATTATATCATGTATCATAATCGATGAGGGTTCAACTAATGAAGTAAATGGTGTATTCCATACTAGTGTCATCTTCCTGAGCTAAAATGTAGGTAAGGGATACATCAATTATTTTAATATAAATTATTAGGGTTTTATCTAGATTAGGTTCCATGAGCATAGGGGGAAACATAATGAATAACTTTGCTACCTCAAATGCCTCTTGATAATAATTTTTCCAAGTTAGGTTGTTTTTCATTTTGAGTATGTTGTTGATGGGATGAATGGTGTAGATAATATTACAAATTAATATTTGAATGCTCTAAACATACCCAATAATGTTTTAATGCCTAATTCATATGTGGGAAGGATAATTTATGAGATTTCTCAAATTTTATCAAGGTTAATATAGATCCCAGGTAGGGAGATGATGTACCCTAGATTTTTTTATTAGTGACTCAAAACACACCTTTTTATGGGAGGTAGATTGATGTCGTATTATATTAGTTGTGTGTTGTCACTTGAATCATGCACCTACTAAATTGGAAGAATTGGTTTAGTTAAAAAATGGGATTGTCCCCCAAGGTGTGGGACACTTACACTCCTCAGTACAAAACTCTAGATAAGATTAGCTTCTTTATAATCTATGTGCATCTGATTTAATATCAACATGCAGACCTAAAAGAGTAGAAAGGAAATATATAGCTAATCTTAAATATAAAAATTCATTGAGGGGAAAAAGGATAAAAGATGTTAAAAATAAATTGGTGATGCACCAAGATTAGATAGAGAAACTCTACAAGCCTTAAATAACACATTGCAAATTTCATAAGATAATAAAATATCACACAAGCTCTGATATAAACACTTCAATTACATAAGTGATTCACATGGAGGTGCAAGACATAATACAACTTTAAGAGGGATGGCAGATGATCTATAGATAATACTTATATAGACCTATATGTAAATATAATATGACCTATAAGAAAAGGGACAAGATTTGCACAAGGTGTTGTAATGGAAAACAATGAGAGGGGTGAGAATTACCCACAGACAAAGATCATCAAACCAAAATACATAGAGAATGTAGAACAATAGAGAGAGGTGAACTTAATCTTCATTAAAATGCAAGGTTCAATTAGTAAAGGGGCTCATGGAGGGAAAATTTTGGTATTATTATTGTGCCTAGAAATGTCAACCATTTTATAATGTAATACTTAGGATTTTATAGGTAATAGAGAACCCATGGGTTACTAATCACAATAGAGAATGTAGCTAAGGGAATTAGATGAAAATTAGAAACTAAGACACATAAACTCTCTGTAATCAAATATGGATAACTAAAATTAATTTAAGATCCTAATTTTATATTAGAAGTATGGTAGTGTTTGTTTTGATCTACATCTATAAACTTATTATCTTTCTCTCATTGGTTGTGCAAAAACCAATCTTTAAACATTCAACTATTGTGGCTTAATTTGCAAGCTTCTATGTGTAGGAATGTAGTTGTAGATCTCTTACAATGACTTCCTTGGAATATCTTGGCATAGTTTTTCCACTTCTACTTTTGATTTTAATTCTTATGGAGTCCCACACCATACCCATCATTAAGACACTCTTTTGTCTTGTATGATTTGTCATGATCTAAACATACATTCCATGATTTTGGTGGGTGTCATTGCTTAATCCTATATTGAATTCTTCCATTTACTTAATTATTTTATGGGGGAATCAATCTATAACTTGATATTTGTAAATTAAATTGAGAGCATAGTCAAATCATGGATTTTTATGGTTTTCATAGTTAGACAATCCATAAAATTTAGGATCGTGCCTTTTTGGCTATGTAACCAATGTGTCCTTAGTGTTGGTGAGTCCCTACCATGTGGTTTCTCTTTATTTCTTTGTTGCACTATTAGCTTTATTTATATGAACTTTAACTATCAAATCTATCAAGTGCTAACTAGTGATCTTCAATTTTTTGGGTGCTCATGAACTATGTGCTCGATCCTATCATCTCCATGTGGCTCTTTCCCACTCATTATGATGTTTGGTCAAGACTTCAAAAAAAATTTGATTGCACTCCTATGATAAAGTGAGATTTTTCCATGTGGAAATATCTAGATCACTCACTTCCCTCATGCACTTATTAATTTTCATGGGCAACTAAATGGATTTAGATCAGTAGGATTTTAATACATAGAAATATCCCATTAACCTACACTCTAAAAAACTTATCTATTTTCATAGATCATCACTGGGATTTAGAGTAGTGGGATTTTTCCGCATGGCATCATCCCGATAACCCACTTACTCAAGATCTTCAACATTATATAAACATCTCTAGGATGTCATATCACTAGGATTGTGACATGTGGAATAATCTCACTAACTCATATATCTAAGGGTTTTTTAATTATATGGATGGTTTTAGGGCTTCATGTCACTAGGATCATGACACATGAAAGCATTTCACTAACCTGCTTACTTTGGAATTTTATTGACATCATTTATTTCACTAAGAAAACTTTTAATAAAATTTATTAAGGCTTTAAAATACTTTTGAATAGGCACAAGACCACTAGGAGAGTGATGCATGGCACCAAGAAATTTTTTTAAAGAATCGACTAAGTGTCAAGATGCTTTTAAAAGTGGTTGGGCTCATTGAGACCTATGAATGACTACCACATGGTGCTTAGAGGATTAGACTATAACCATAATATAATAAAAACCCAATAACCCACCAAGATGTCACTTAAGACCCATCAATTTAAACATAGTGCCCTTTAAAACCATTACTGGTAAAAAGGACTAAAATTGACTAGGTCTTTTAGTTGTTTGACTCTTACAAGCTCTAAGAGTGCTTTGTGTTCACTAAAAAGGTCAAGAATATTATAAAAATGATATTAATATTATAATAAGGCTAGGAATGCCCTAAAAATTCCTAATTTTTGAAACTCACATGGGCCTAACCTCACACTCATTTGATTTTCCCCTAAATCATCCAAGTCTTAATAAGCCTACGAGCAATCTTGAAGCCCCCTTTCTAAAGTAGACACTACTCTTCCATGGTGACCAAGAATGGTCAACATTATAGTGACCTATGTGGGTTTTTTTCTTGATAAGTGCTTAATATAGATACCTTATAAGAAATTCATTAGGTATGGATTCATAGAAACATCCAAATTTCTCATTTGAAAGCATAACCCTACAATAACTGCTTGGCTTGAAATTGAGAATTACTAATAAATCATTTGAAAATATTCTCAAGGTTTGTCTCTAATATACCCCCTAAATTTCTCAAATATTCATGATCTCCTTTACACACCATTCCACTTGCCCCAAAGCTCTAACTCTATTTTGCTCTTAGACTTGCCACTTGAGCTAATGCTTGAACTAATAATACATCTAATAAAAGAAAGAAAGGGACACACAACCTATTCCAAAGGCACTTAGAGTAATATAAAAATTAAAAAACTATGTACAATGTTAACATAAGAATTTATGGAAAAGAAACACCTAACCTGCAATAAACTAACCAATCATGAAATTATCTAAACAAAGTCACTGACTGGTTCTAAAAATAACTACCCTTTCTTAAAAATTCAAAATGTTTTTCATGTTTGATGAAAAATAAATAGAAGTGGATAAGAATTTGATTCTCAATGAAATAATGGATCACTTCTTTGAGGATTCATATAAAAACAAACTCACCCCCAACTAATTTTATTGAAAATGCAACAATCTTGGAGTGGATAGGCAGTTTGATTTTAGCCTTCTTGATGTTCAAATTTGTGTTCTAAATTAAGCACAACCCATGATGGATTCTCCTTCTCATATTCCAACCAATCAAGTATATTATAGGACATCCTCCTATCAACATGAGGTTTGAACAATAAATCTTACTCTCATACTTGTGTTATACCATTCCATCATCTTATAGATTGAGATGCTCCTCTTGAAGCTCAAGTGATTGACTTAGAAGCATGGTCATTTCCACTTGACATTCTTGTTAGTCATGGGCTTCTTATTGAAGGGATGTTAGTTTATCATTAGAGATTGTGCATAATTCCTCTATCTCATCCCAAAATAAGTCTTATTAGAGCTCCTCTTTACTCTTTTCAAGGTTGATTGCTTACTTTCAAATTGAATTAGAAAGCAAACCTAATTCAAGGGGATGAATTGAGTTCACTTGGAAGTAATAATAAATTGGAGTTTCATTATGAATGACTAAAATATCTCACATAGCCTAAAATCTAATCCCTTTGATTGATTCAAAACATTCCTCCAACTCTTCTTGGCCATTAGGAGTGAGGTCTTTGATTTTAAGCTATATTTCCTCTTTGTCAAGATCAGATCCATGCCAACTATATTGAGCCTCTTATTATTACATGTTTAATGAAAGATCATCTATCCAATAAAGCACTTCATCATTATACTTATGAACTCAAAATATTTTTTTATAAGATTCAAGTTGAGGTAGATAAGTACCTATATAAATTTAAAATGTTGCTTGACCTTCTATTTTTTATGGGGAGTATGCTAGAATAATTATGGTTATTTCTTGGCATGGGGAGTATGCCAACATAATTAAGATCTCACTTTGGTGAAAGAGGCATGAAGGCATAGTTATGTAACTTACATTACTATTAGTAGGACATCAATAGTACTATTTTTCTTATTGTTATATGTGGTAAATCTTATACGAATCCAATGAGTGATTTTCAAGGTCTTCTTTCTTTGTGATGGGAAAAGGAGGCTCCCCTTTAGAAACCTATGGGTAATTATAGGTTTCGATGTTAATTTATATCTTAAATATCATCATTATATGAATCTTCTCCCTAGGTTTCAACATGTCCTAGGGGGAAGGAATGATCTAGTTTCCCATTGGTTAACTTGGAGTGTGATGAGAAATACACCCAAGCACATGCTAAAGTAGAATGGTTGACATATTTAGAGGGAGTAGACCTAATATATTAGGGACTCTAAAAAATTGGTATGATTTGTTCATATCATGATTTAAAATCATACTCTAAAGTGGTTCATAAGTGATAAGGGTGGAGTATGAAGTGTGACTTGCCTCTGTGTGGTGGAATATTGGATAATACCTTTCATAATTGTTGGGATGGTCATTATGAAGGGGGATTTCCTTATTCATAAACATTTTTATCATGTAAAGGTCTTGTAGGCTAACTAACCCCTCTTATGACTAATGGCCTTGAGGTCTAGATAAATCATATCCCCAACCCTTATGGGTGGAATGGGAGGATGAGGGGAGTTTCTTTTTCTAAGCAATTGATAATCTAAGTTCCAGACATAATGAATATTTCTAAATTGGTGGTTAGTTCTAGGGCAGTGGTATTTTTAGTTGTTATTATGTATTTTTCATCTAATTTATCCTTTAAGATAACTTGGTGTATTTTTTCACCCTTATTTAGGATGATCACTTTGAATTTTGTGTATCTATTAACATCAGCCAATTTTGGGGGTTTCATGACCCCATTGGTAGATAGATGGTAATCGATGTGTAACCCAAGTTTTTGTATACACATAATATTTTTAAACTTATATTTATTACTGACACTTCATATCTTACAGGAACCTATTGAGTCTATATCTATCTAAGTGCATGCCTTAAGGGGTATACTAGGAAAGGGGTGGGTAGACCATTGATGCTTTATAAGATTGTTGTTCTTTTTCCCACTTGTTATCTACACACTAGCTCCCTCAAACCATAAACCCTATGGCTTGTTCTTCTCTTTCCTATCCATTCCAATCATTATCATGATTTATTCCTTCATCTCTTTCCTTATTTACCTTTTTACCTATTTAATACACTAGGTCAACTTGGTTAACCTAGTGTATTTTGGGGACATATTTGCTATTTTGACTTGTTTACATCATATCCAACCTAGCATAGACTTTAGGCATTAGCCAAAAAGTATACTAGGTCAACCCAGTCAACCTAGTATAGCCAACATGTTTGAATGGTTTTTAGGCAAGATACTACTATATATACAAAGTAATTTACCACCATTACATAAGATTCAAAAAAGAGTGAAGAAGTGCAAACAAACATCTGCTTATTGACCATTCTACTTGAGGAATAAATCTTTAGGGTTTAATACTTTCTTTTGGAGTTTCAATCTTATCTTATGGAGAAGTATTTTAGATGCTTAGTTAGGTCATGTATCTTAGAAATGATTTATCTTGGTTATCCTTACAAACCACAACAATCTCTTATGAATCACCTTGGCCAAGGGAGAGGTTGAGACTCGGTAGGTTCATCTTCAAAGGTAAGTATTCCTAACTTTATTTCTCC
Organism: Torreya grandis; assembly: GCA_037957365.1. Lineage (NCBI taxonomy): Eukaryota > Viridiplantae > Streptophyta > Pinopsida > Cupressales > Taxaceae > Torreya > Torreya grandis. The sequence goes on from JARHVA010001640.1 coordinate 1,647,387, forward strand.
TTTGTAAGAGTAGATAGATAATGTAGTATGTATTCTTCTCTTCCATATATTAGGATTCCATATACATTAACATGAGTATATGTCTCTTATGCATGTTTAGTTTAGTTGTTTTTTTGTCTAACCCCTCACTTTGTTCCACAAGATTTGGTGTGTACTAGATTAGTTTACTTTTTTTGTTATTAGAATAGTTTACTTTATTATTTATTACATAAGTGAACATCAAATCATAGGACTCTTTTAGGGTTACTATGTGATTGTGTTAGACTGTAGGCTTTAGAACCCTTCCTAGCATGATGTGTTATGATAATTCATATGAGTGATCCCCTAATCAAGTCTAGTGAATCCCCATATTGGTCATGCTCCCACTTAACAAGTGTATACCCAATCAGAAGTATAGGTGTGGTCTATCTTATTTTATCCAAGATTAATTCATTATGCATCATGTAATTCTGATTGCATACATTATGGTTAACCTGATGTGAATCAAATTCTTATTTGATTTGTTCACTTTTATTTTATTACTTTATCATCATTTCTATCATATATTTTGACATACTGGTTCGATTCTATTGATCTAGTTTTAGTTTTATTTGTGCATAAGAACAGGCAACTAGATTGACTAGCTTGACCTAGTATAGGTTTTTATCACTTTTTAGAATACCAATTCAACCTACTAGGTTGACTTAGTTGACCTAGTGTGTTTTTAGTCACTTTGTAGTAGTCTTTATATATCTTGATCGATTAGCTTGACCTAGTACAAATTCTAGTTTCTAGACTTTTAGATCATCCTACTAGGTTAACTAGCTTGACCTAGTATATTTTTAGACTTTTAATCCAACTAACTAGGTCAACCAGGTTGACCTAGTGCATTTTCATCACTTTTCCAATAGATTTTTGTATTGCTTGGTCGACCAGCTTGACCTAATTTGTAGGTTTTGGATCAACAAATTCTAACTCTAAACCATCACGCTGAGTTTATATTATTTTGTACCTCTCTATTTTTTTACTTTCCTTTCAAGTTTGTAGTCTTCAAAACTACCTTTTACATAGCCAACTAGATCAATTTGGTTGACCTAGTTCTATCCTATTTGCTATCTTAAAAAACTAGGTTGACCTAGTTGACCTAGTAGGTTTTCCAGACCCTATTTTCAATAGTGTTATCTTGACACTCTTGACCTAGTTCTATTTGTTGTGCATATAGTGTTTTCACTATACCTTATTTCAAATTTGGAATTCATCTTATATGATAAATCACATCTTTCATTTTAGTTGTTTTCATGCTTATAATAGTTCACATAGTTTAATTAGGAGGTTTTTAATTAACCACTTAATTTCACTATTTTTACTTTATGCACACATGGCCAAATAACTTAAACATCAAAAATAATTTTAAACATTTGACTACCTAGGCCAACCTACTTGGATTTCATCACCAAGGGGGAATTTGAATTTATACTTTGGTCAAGTATAAAGCATGGTTAATGGCATATTTTGGCTAAGCACCTAACATTCTTATTATTATGATGTGTGAAGTGAGGGGGTAGGCCCTAATATCAAGCTTGTATCATTTTTACTATAGTCTATTTCATCCTAAACTCACCTGAAACCATCCATAGATTGATATTTAGTACCTTATTTATATCCAACTTTTTATCATTTAAAATCATTCTTAATAATCTAACACTATAGGTTGACCAATTAGCTAGCTTTACTTTCCAAGTTGTTTGCTTGCTCTTTGCTTAATTCTGTGCACAAGAACTTGCACTAGCTCATATTGGTGCAATATTTTTGCTTTGGGTACATCAATTCAATTGATTATTTTATTACTTTCAACATTTACTTTCTTACATTAACTACAAAATATCTCACATTATTTTCACAAACTAATTATCAACTCTTTTTTTCTTGTTTATTGTACCAGGTCAACCAGGTTGACCTAGCATATTTTCTAGCCCCTATACACTGCACTAGGTTGACCTAGTCGACCTAGTACTATTTTTAGAAAATTCCCCCTTTTTTCCTATCTTTGTTCTCGATAATGGGTCGATGTTGTGGACCTAGTTCAGATTCACATACCCATTGTTTGCATTAGGTTGACTAGGTCGACCTAGTTCAATTACAGTCACTTTTTAATTCCTTATTTATCTCATCTTGCCTTTTCCTCCTTTCATCATGGACTATCTATTTGGTGATAACACTAAAAATCAATTAATATATATAATAAAATTCACCAATCCTAAATGGGTCTCCCATAGATAAAGTAGGATTCCTTTTAAAAATGCTAGTAATGTCCATATTGTAACTTGTACAATGAATTATGGGAATCCTCATAATACCTCTTTTCAACATAACCCTCTCTTTTTACAATATCAATATCAGTTAGAATATACTCCTAAAATGTTTTTCTTTATCATGGAATTCCCTCAACATAGAGGGAAAGAACCTTCTACCATCTATAATCTCATCATTAGCCATCAAATTGAAGAACCTCATTCTCCTACTTCCACTTTCTCAACTCAATTTGTGGGTATTGATTTCTTTGCTTCTCAACCTTTACCTTCAATCTTGACTCCTTATGCTAGGACATCTTCTTCTTTTACTTCTTCTACCTCCATGCCTAGTATCTCAACTAATATGGTTGGTTCTACATCTAGTGGGCCTCTTATAAGATCCACTATCCTTAATCCATCCACTACTTCATTGTTTACTACCCAAGGTAATCATGTTTCTAGTGATTTTTCATCTAAACCACTTACTAGTCCATCTTTTGCTTCACAAGAAAAAATTTCCACTAGTGCTTCAAACTCTCATAGCTCTTCTCAAACTCATGTCAAAACTAATAGTGGTACCCAAGAAACTAATACTAACTCAAACACCAACATTTATTCTAATAACACTAATCAAACTCATCAACTATTATTAAAAACTCTCAATCAAATGAACACATTTCAAGCTCATAACATGAATCAAATGATGAGAATGCAAAACCACCTTCTTAATCTTCAAACACAACCATAACCAATGTCTTGGGGCATGCATAACCAAAGTTTCCCTCCTCCCCCTCTTCAAGATTCTCAAGGTAATCTCATTCCTCAACCTCCATTAGTCAACAAAGTTATCAAGCATTTATAAAATGAACCTCTTACTACTCAAATTTCTAACATTGATATCAGAGGTATAACACCTACCATCCCTTATAATGGATCAATTGATCCTACCCTTCATCTTAAAACATTTGTAAATCTTTAGAAGGATTGGGTCAAATTAAACACCTTTTATACTACCAAAATCCTTGCCAAAACCGACACAAGTGATGCCTTGGATTGGTATGATCAACTTAGATCTCATTCCATTAATTTTTTGGAAGATTTAGTGAATGCTTTAATACAAGAATTCCAAACTAGTGATCTTCCTGAAAACACTTTGGCCTACTTCATCAATTATAAATAAAAGGAAAATGAAGCCACTCAAGCCTTTGTTATATAATGGAAGAATTTGTAAAATAAATATGAACATAACATGGTAGATGACAATCTCTTTCATCTCTTTACAAATTCTTTATTTCCTAAATTAAAATATCAAGTTCGTACCCTCTCTCCACATACCTTGGAAGAAACCATTGACCAAGCCAAAAGACAAAATTTCCTTATGTGTCAATTTGAGCCACCCCAACCTTCCACAAGTCCTTATCATTTACTTTAAAATAAAAACTAAAATATTACCAATGATGGTGTTACTGATTCATATGATACCATTCACAATGTTCAAGCTATCATTCCTTCCCCTTCTTAGAAATTAGCTCCTTCTCAACAATATACTAATCCTCATTTCTCATCACCAAACATTGTTAATGTCCATAAACCTCTTTCCTTAGCTGAATTGCTTAAGCATATACCTAGGCCTCTCCCTTAAAGAGATTGACCCTAATCATCCTGTGAAAACCTAGTATGATTTTAGAAAATTTTATTGGTTTCAAGCTAGTTGGGGTCACTCTCATGAGACTTATATAAAAATTTGTAATTTAGCTATGGACTTTCTTCTTGGTATTAATTTTGATAATGATGTTATCACTCACAAGCATTAACAATGTTATGAAGTTACTTTCAAGGATTAAAAAACTCATGATAAAACTCAAGCCTTGAATCAAGCAAATTTTCATTTAGCTATCTACAAAGATCCTTTACCTAATCATCAACCTATTCAAGAAAACCAAGACAAGCCCACCTCCTCCAATAAATATAAATTCTTGTTAAACCCACTTTTAATGAAAATGTGGTTAGCATGAATAATATGTGAAAGGTGGTGTATTTCATTGATTCCTAACCTATATACACCCTAATTCCTTCTAAGATAATCTGTGTTATCCAAGATTCTTCTCCAACTCATTTGAATGAGTTGGGGAAAGAAGATATTATAACCATTAATGATGATCCAATTTATGATTCTCCCTTGGATAACACATCTCATTCCATTTCTACTCTTCTTCCATCATCTTTTAATAACAATGATAATTAACCTTCCAATGATAATCAACCTTCTATTAACACTTATTCTAATTCTTAAGATCAATCTAAACCAACTACTTATTCATCACTAAAATTCCAAATGATTTACAACCTTCTTCTAATCCTTCTCATTCTTATCAACACAAATTTCAATGCTCTTTGGTTCCTCCTTCCAAAGACCTCCTTAACCATTATGCACCTATATCTAACAACCTTCTCATGGGTTATGATGAGTGGGATCCCTTTGTGGAACTCACTAATCTCCCATCTCAAATTCCATTTATCAATCTTATGAGGACATCTCCCCATCATAAAAACCATCTTATGTATCTATTATTTTAGATGAATGTCCCTCATCTTCCCTTAGTAGGATGAGAGGAAGCCTTATCTAGTTTTGAGGATAGTATCTTGCAACAATGTGAAGAGATGTCCATCAATGTTGATAAAACTATTGATACTTATCTTTCTTTGAAATTTCTCATTGCATCTATGATTCCTGATGAGATTATGCTTCATGCAAAGAATCTTCCCTTATTTATTAGTATCCAAATATGTTATATCCAAGTCAAATGAGCATTTATTGATGCAGGTTCTATCACTTGTGTTACTTTTCTTGATTTAATTAAAACCCTTAGATATTCATAATGAAATCTTAAGTCTACATGTAACACCTATCAAGGATATGATAGAAGGAAAATGCCTCCCCTTGGGTGTGCATGGCTTCTCATTACTACCCTACATATTATCATTCATGTAAAGGTGATGATCTTTAATTTCCCTCTTTTTTATAACATCTTGCTTGATAATTTGCGGACTCGTCATATGCAATCTATAGCTTCTTCTGCTTGCCAATGTGTTAAATTACCTTATAATGGAGTCATTTATAGGATTCAAGGAGATACTAACCCTTGGAATTTTGATAAATTCCAAGATCACGGTGTTTTTAAGATTCCTACTCTTGAGCCTTTACCTATTATTTCATTCTATGAATCATAACCTTTTAACTTTCCTATCAACTCAACCAGATGTTACAATGGGCATCCTGAGCTCATTGGTAACATTCCTCCTGATGATGATGATCCTGATGAGATTAAATTAAAGATCAAAACTTTTAATCTCATGCCTCATCTCATCTTGTAACTTCTAACCTCATTGCAACCTCATACTTGTAAACCAACTTGTGATGATATTCTTGTAGTCTTATCCAAGACTAGTCATTCTATTCACCATGATTTTTTTGATGACAAAGTTATTCCAAATTGTTATGATCTTCATATACCATATTATGATGGTGGTTATTCTTTATATGATCTTTTATTAGGTGGCCTTGTCTAAACCCATGATGCCAAGATTATGCATTATCATTCTTCTTTATTTTATTCTTTTCATGCATCTTCTCATGTTCCAAAATTTCTAGTTATTAATTCTTGCATTTTTCCTCTTTATCATAGAGTAGAGATGTCATTAACACCTCTAGTTTTTGAGGAGCCTCATAGCACTATGATCATGGATCGTGTTATGACCAGACCTTACCATTTTTATAGGTTCATTAACTCCCATCATTGCTTCACTCCTAAGGTTAGTGCAGCCTTCTTTAGAACTTATATTGATCCTACTCCTCCCACAGTGGAATCTATGTCAAAACCAATTACTATTTATTCTTTCACTATTGATGAGCCTACTTTTACTTCTTCCATTAGTACTTCTATTCAATCTACTTCCATTCCTTCTCCCTCACCACCTTATCTTGGTGATGGATTACTTCTTTTACCTAAGATGAATCCTTTTCACACCAAATTGGTTGATGATCCATCTCCTTCTTCATCCATGCCTATTACACCTTCTCTCATGAGTGTTTCTGGTAAGAATACTCACAAGCATATATGTTACATCCATGGGATAGATAATCACTCTTCTACCCATTTTCATAAGTTATGTAATATATTTATATCTTATGTCTTTCCCTATAAATAAAAACTACCATACCTCTTCCAAATATTCTTCTTAAGCATTTACCTAAGTATGGTGAGAGGTATTTTCTATGGCACCAATACGGCATAGATCACACTGATCATTTCCATATCCTTTAGCAACATCTTAAGAATCATCTTATAGATATTCTAAGACCTTATACCATTCCTCCCATAGGTTTTTCTCATAATAAGGATCCTCCTTTTCCCATAGCTACACCTCATGTGGTCCATTCACAACCTTTTGTGCCTCCACCCATGGATTCTTCTCCACCCGTGGACCCTCTTTCACCCATGGATTCTTCTCCATTGATGATTCTAAAATTTCCCATAGATCTCATTCCCACACATTATCTTGACCATCCTTCACCTAATTCCCCTCCTCAGCATGATCCAAGAAGTATTCTTACTTTTTTAGTTGAGGAGATTATAAAAGAAGTATTCAACAAAGATTGATGAGACATTAGAAGTAGTTTGTATCTAACTTCATAGAGATTTATTCGATGTTTTGGATAATTTGTGTGGATATATTTACTAGTATTTATGATCACCTACATGGTGGTTTATCATTTACATTTGGATTAGACATGTGCTTCAATCTTATTTTTATCTATTTTTATTAAATCATTTGATATTATGTCAAACTATTTCTTATCTTCTATCATCTTATCCCTTCTTGTTATACCATAGTTAATTTTGATTATTTATATTTTGCATTGCCTTGTCTATTCCTTATCATTATTATTTTTCACTTATTTTCTTTCCACTTTTAGATTTTTTCTCAAAACTATTCCCTAGTATCTTCATGATTGTTTGTTTTCTTATCTTTATTTTTCACAGATAGTTGTCATGGTGACTTGGTTATATCTAACCTATTCCCTTTGGTTATTATCTCCTTTTACCATGTGATAGATTATCAAATAATATTTTTCAATACTATTTCCTTTCACCAGTCCTCCTTTGGATCTCCTTTTTCTTTCTTCATTTTATGCAAACTAAGCATATACATGGTTGAGACTTGAGATCACATACTTGTCCATTGTCAAGCCTAAGTGTCCTAGTTAGTATTTTATCTTGGGTTACTTAGCTTCCTTTAGCCTTAGCCTATAGCTCATTCATGTGTATCACTATCTCTCTCATGATTGGTCATTTCAAATCCATTAGGCAATGATTGGTATCTTAAAAAGCCTTCAAAATAAATTTAAAATACAAATCATTTAAACAAAAGGCAATGATATCAAAAAGGAAAAAATATTCTAAAAATTTAAATCACACTAAAATATGTTATTCAAAGCACATCTCCTTATTCTAGTCAAAGCTCAAACTCCATAGTTGGCCTCATGATAGAGATGAGGTCCTTTGGGGTGTGGTAGGCCAATATATTAGAAGGGGAGAATTTTTAAAAAAATTCTTAGTGTTACCTACTTTCTCATGTCAGTACCCAATCTTTGTAGTAGATAGACGGCTCTGTAAGGGGTCCTAAAGAGTGGGGAACATGTCATGGGGAGGTAGGTCATTTTTAACTTTTATTTTCTACTAATCTACCTTCATGATTTGATCTTAGTAGCACACTTATTGCCTACAAATATTTGTATATATAGGGAATAGGTTTCCTTTGTACATAGGTAACCACTAGTCACTTAATGTCTTCTCATGTCCTTAGTATGTCTCTTACCTCCTAAGGTCTTCTTATAAGACACCTAAGTATTTTACTTTTTAAACTCCCTTTTTCATTCCCTTTCCTCATATTTCCTCTTGGAAAATATTGTTTAGCTTTTTGATCACTCCCCATGGGATTTCATTTGTGAGTTGATTTATAAGACCATAGATAGGACCTAGCATTTCTCATAAATTACCACATTTTCCATCCTATTACCCACATCATTGATTTATCAGTCCTAATCCTTCTACTTAACAATGTTATTTTGGTACCCCTTAGGTTTTCTTTTGTGAATTTTAGTGTAATATCATGGATAGGATCCAGCCCTCTTCATAAAATAAAAATTTTCCAATAAACAAGTCACCATCCAAATTACATTTGTCAAATAAGAGATAAGATTCAATTGATTATGAGGTTACACATCATTTGACATACTTCCGATCTTGATATTTAGTATGTTTTATGATTACTTTATTTTTATTTTGCCTTTTATTTTCTTATTTTCTAAGTGCATGTAAGATTAAAAACCATTTCTTGAATTTATCATACTTCCCAACTTGAATTATTACGATCAATTTAAGACCAAATTTTTGCAAATTTTATTTTTATTTTATACTTCCCATCGTGAAATAGTATAATTTATTAACTTAATTTTTATTTATTTGTATTACCATTCATGCCCTTTTCATCCCTTCCATTTTATTACTTTATTTTTCATAATTCCCAATGTGATATTTAGTATGATTTTACTTATTTTAATTTGGTACCAAAATCTTTCACATTAGTTTAAAAACAAATTACCCTTTTACCATATTGTTTTCCATTTTCTTGGTTCTTTATACTTAGTCATTTTTCATGTTATTACACATTTCTTAGCTTGAATTAGTGTGTAGTAAATTTTTGATTGATTATATTTTTCCAAGTATTTTCACCTATTTATTTTTAACCATGCATGTGTTATCCATAATGTTATAAAAGAAACCACATCACATATATTTCCTACAGCATATAAAAAATATATAAATACATGTTATAGAAAAAATTATATCCAAATCATCCATAGCCTCAACCATAATGAACAAATATAACCATTATAAAGACAACATACATAACTGCTACGCCCCTAACCTATCACATGTATGAGGATAGTATTAGCTGACTTGTGGCTTAATTATCCATCTTTTATTTTATATTACATTTATATATGATTTATTTTTATTATTAGGTCTGCCTATGGAGTAACCATGGCCTAGATAAACTATATATAGGAGGTAGTGGGTAACTATTTATCATCAGATTGTGAATTCTGCTCTTATTAAGCTTGTAGAGGTTTCCCCCTCGAAGTGGCTTATATATTATCATATATTTGGATATATTTCATTCATATTTGGATATAATTATGATATTATACTTAATTCTTGAAGTAATTTCATTACAAGTGGTATCAGAGCTGCGATTTGGGCAATCTTGTGGGTGAAACACTAAATTTTTAAATTTTGCGATATATAAAAAAGGTTGAGAATTTATATGTAAAATTTCTACTTGAGGTGATAAATAATAAAATTAAGATTCCATTAAAATTTTAGATCATTTGGATCTATTTTACAAAATTTATCATTATTTTATGGTTTTTCATAAAATTACTCTATAGTCCGCAATTCAAATAATTTTTCTGAGTTATTTGCATTTTTGGAAATCTTGAAAAAATTTGGCAATGGTATGTTCTTTGTATATTTTTATTTGAGTTTGACATAATTCCAAATTTGCTTGGTCAAATTTGGGTCAAAAGTGCCAATAAGGGTCGACATCATAAAACCCTTTTATGGCAGGTCCACAAACTCGAGGCCAAGGAAAGGGTGTTGAAACTCTAGGTAAAACTCCTAAAAATTAATATATGTAGTCATAAGGGGGATTTACTAAACCCTTTGTACTAAGGTTTTCTGACATAGATCACAAAGTGAGCAACCTTGACTATAGTGTGCAAGGCATTCAGAGTGAGGTGTAAGGCATACAATATAATATGCAATCCATAAAAGATAGTTTGGGAGATATCATGATGGCTTTGAAAATTAATCAGTCAAATCATCAAGCTAAATCTATTGCACAACCCCACTAGGGTGGTTCTCCTAACTAATCTACTTCAAATCTAACTCCATGGCCATAGAGGAACCTATTACCAAAGGTGGATATGCACAAATTTGATGGAAATGATCCACTCAATTGGATCAACCAAATGGAGAATTTTTTTGACATACATCAGATTCTAGGTGGACAAAAGGTTACCATGGCATCCTTGTATCTTCAACCTGATTAATTCATTTGGTATCAATGATTGTGTGCTCAAAATAAAAAGATGACTCTCAATGTCACCTAGTCAATTTTTACAGAGGAGCTATAATTACACTATGGCAATAGTGTGACAGAGAATTACTTTAGCCAACTAGAAAAATTGTGACAAACTAGCTCTGTCAAGGATTATATTCATCATTTTCAGAACCTGTCTTTACATGTGGAGACAATTTTTGAAGCAAACTTGAATGACCTATTTTTGGGTGGACTCAAGGACCACATTCAACATGAGGTACGCATGTTTAATCCACTTAAGATTTCTAATTCTATTATCATGGCACATAGAGCTGAGGAAAACTTCATAGCCAACAAGAATCAGCCATTCACTCGCTTCAAAGATCGTAGCATATCGTCACCAACATTTCCTCCACCTACTAGATTGACCCCTTAACAAATTGAAGAGAAGTGTGTAAAAGGATTGTGTTTTGGTTGTGACAGCAAGTGGAGTAAAGGACATAGATGTGCTGAGAAGAAGTTATTCTACATTGAGGGACCAAATGAAGATGAAGAAGTAGATGATGCCTCCAATGATGATGAGGAAGATATAGAGGAGTTACTTGAAGATTCACAACCTACAATCTCTTATCATGCACTTGTAGGTATTAGCACTCCACAAACTCTTAAGGTGGTGGGTTTCCTCAAGAAATAGAAGGTGACAATGTTGATTGATTCAAGGAGCACACATAACTTTATAAACCATAAGTTGGCCACTCGATTGAACTGTTTCATCTACCTAGCACCAGAATTTTAGGTTATGATTGTAGATGGTGGCATAATTAATTGTTCAAGCAAATGCCATAGTATTAAGCTTACAATGGGTGGGTAAAATCTTGACTCTCCTATGTTTATTATTCCCATGGGTAACACAAACATTATTTTGGGAGTCCAATGGCTCACAACCTTAGGTACCATTGAGATGAACTTCTAGGAACTATTCATGCACTTTCATTCTGAAGGTAAGAAAATTGAACTACATGGATTAGATGCAAAATCTCCATAATTTATTAGTTCACATCAGATGAACAAGATGCCAAAAAAGGGGGCAAAGGGAATTATTGCATGATTATGCTCCATATAAGTTCAACCCACACAAGCATCTATACATCCTGATCTATAAATAATTCTTGAGGACCACTCATCTATTTTTGGGGCCATGCCAAAAGGACTACCACCAAAAAGAGAACATGATCATGCCATTCAACTTATTCTAGGTAGTCAACCACCAAATATCAGACCATATAGATATCCATATGCACAAAAGAGTGAAATTGAAAAGATGGTCCATGAGATGCTGGAGGTAGGGATCATCAAGCATAGCCAAAGTGCATATTCATCACTAGTGGTCATGGTGCAGAAGAAGGATGACACATGGAGGATGTGCCCAGATTATAGGGAACTCAACAAGTACACCATCAAAGATAAGTTTCCTATTCCATTAATTGATGATTTACTTGATGAGTTGCATGGTGCTAATTATTTCACAAAATTGGATCTTCGCTCGGGGTACCATCAAATTAGAATCAAGGATGAAGATGTTCATAAAATTGCTTTTAGAACACATGAGGGCCATTATGAGTTTTTGGTAATGCCCTTTGGTCTTAAAAATGCACCATCTACTATTTAGAGCTTGATGAACACTATTTTTAGGCCTTTTTTAAGGAAGTTTGTGTTAGTTTTCTTTGATGACATATTGATTTATAGTCAGACATGGGAAGCACATCTGTGACATGTGAAACAGGTGTTGATAGTTTTAGAGAAGCACCAACTTTATGCAAATCCATCTAAATGTGCTTTTGGAGTACAGGAGGTAGAGTACCTCGGTCACATTGTTTCCCATGAAGGTGTCAAAGTTGATTCCCAAAAGATCAAAGCGATAATGGAATGGCCCATGCCAAAAACTCTCAAAAACCTTCGAGGGTTCCTTGGACTAACAGGTTACTATATAAGATCTGTGAAAGGTTATGGCAGCATAATAGCTCCACTCACTACATTGCTAAATAAGGATGCTTCCATTGGAATGATGATGCCACCAAAGCATTTGAGAAACTAAAAGTAACTATGTGCACCACTCTGGTTTTGGCTACTCGAGACTTCTCACAAAAAATCACTATTGAATGTGATGCTTCTGGGTCTGGATTGGGGGCAATAATAATGTAGGAAGGATGACCCATTACATTTGAAAGTCATCAATTCAAAGGTAAGAATCTACAAAAACCTATCTATGAGAAATAAACGATGGCTATTCTTCATGCAATTAAACAATGGAGGCCTTATCTGATGGGTAGAAACTTTAAGGCAAAAATGGATCATGATAGTCTCAAATACTTTTTGGAGCAAAGACTATCATCTGAGGAACAACAAAAATGGGTAACCAAAATTTTGGGTTATGATTTTTAAATCATCTACAAGAATGGTAAAGATAATGTAGTGGCAGATGCATTATCCAGATGGGATGCATCCATAGAAGCATTACTTTGTGTAATGTCCATGTTGTAAGCAAATCGGGTGGATGAAGCTAGGTTAGAATGGGAGCAAGATAAGGATACACAGGTTCTAATTCAGAATCTCCAGCAAGGTAATTTAGCCTCTAAAAATTTTGAATGGAAAGGTAATGTCCTTTGTTATAAGGGTAGGTTATACTTGTGCAAAAATTCAGAGCTTAAACATAAGATTCTTGCAGAGTTGCATGCATCTCCAATTGGGGGACACTTAAGGTTCTTGAAAACTTATCATAGAATTAAGAAAGAATTATTTTAGGAAGGACTCAAGGGAGATGTACAAAATTTTTTGGAATAATTCTTGATATTCCAATAGAATAAAGGGGAAACATTTAAGACCCCAGGTCTGTTACAACCGTTAGCAATTCCTAGTCAAAGGTGGGAGGAGGTTTCCATGGATTTCATCACTGGGTTGCCTTGTTCTGAAGGTAAGAATGTTATCTTGGTCATTATGGATAGGCTTACAAAATATGCCCATTTATGTGCTCTCTCACACCCATTTTCAGCAAGTATAGTAGCAGCTATTTTTCTAGAAGCAGTTCTCAAATTACATGGAACCCCAAAAATAATTGTAAGTGATCATGATCCTATTTTCACTAGTAATTTGTGGACTAAACTATTTTCTTGTTTGGGTACTCCGCTAGCTCATAGTTCATCTTATCACCCCCAATCTGATGGACAAACTAAAGTGGTTAACAAATGTTTAAAGGGGTATCTCCGTTGTTTTGTATCAGATAAACAAGAACACTGGGTTAAATGGCTACCACTTGTAGAATGGTGGTATAACACATCTTTCCATACCTCTTCTAAAATGTCTCCATTTCTAGCACTATATGGTTACCATCCACCTTCCATCACGTCTTCATTAAAGGTGCACACCAAGGTTCGAGATGTGGAAGAGCACATTCAACATCAACAAGAGGTTTTGGCTAGTTTGAGAGAGAATCTGGCCTTGACACAAAATAAGATGAAGCAACAAGTAGATCAACACTGTAGTGAGTGAAATTTTGAGGTGGGTGACTGGGTATTTATTTTTTTGTAGCCTTACAAGAATATGTCCTTGAAGCAATATAAAAAGGACAACAAACTTGCTCCTAAGTATTATGACCCTTATTAGGTTCTATAAAAAATTGGAAGTGTAGCTTACAAGATTGAGTTACCTCATTCATCTCACATACACCCAGTATTTCGTGTTTCTTATTTGAAGGTCATTGGATAAAAAATTTTAGCCCAAATAGAGCTCCCAAAACTAGATGAAGAAGGATGAGTCATTTTGGAACCAAAGAAGATCCTCCAAACACGTACTAAGAGGTTGAGAACCAGAGAGATTAGGGAATATTTGATCAAATGGAAAAACTAGAGCAGTGAAGATACAACTTGGGAAGGTGAATATTTTTTGCAATAACATCCAGAGTTGTTCAACATTGAGGACAATGTTGGTTTAAAGGGGAAGGGCATGATATTCCCCTAACCTATCACATGTATGAGGATAGTATTAGCTGACTTGTGGTTTACTTATCCCTCTTTGATGTTATATTATATTTATCTATGCTTTCTTTTGATTAGTAGGTTAGCCTATGGTGTAACCATGGCCTAGATATACTATATATAGGAGGTAGTGGGTAATTATTTATCATCAAATTGTGAATTTTGCTCTTATTGAAGCTTGTGGAGGTTTCCCCCTCGAAGTGGCTTATCTATTATCATATATTTGAATATATTTCAGTCATATTTGGATATAATTATGCTATTATACTTAATTCTTGAAGTAATTTCATTACAATAACCAATACCAATATGCCAAAATGATACATTATATATATATATCAAGAGTTTGATACAACATATATAAGCATATACAATGCTCCAAATCTAGGGTTGAGATCCATCATGTCTATCTTATGGCCTAGCCATGTTGCCTGTTGAGGCCTCAGTCTGACTCCTCTAAATGGTACACTGTAATGAGGTAGTATAATATCTTAATCCCTTTACATGTCCCTGTAGACATGTTATTTGCACCTATGCCTATACTAACTCAATTTGGGTCACTACATGTGCTTACATTAGTTGAGTCTACATCACCATATATGCCTACATCATTTATGTAATTATATCTTGATGTATAACTCTCTCATCTACTAAGGCCTATGAATCCTACCTATCCCCTATACCCATCTCTGATGGTGGTTGTGCCCCCTCTCTCTACATCCATATCTACCTTGTAGCCTCTCTCGTTAGTTTGAACCAGCTCACCTAAGCTAGGGTAGATGTTACACTTAGATCCTCTAATGTCATGGGATCATAGAACTATAGAGTCTTGTCTAGGACATTATAGAGTGTTTCCCTAACCTAGGACCCCCATCTCTCCTTCTCATCCTCAATTATGCCTATAACATCACACTACATGGATATTAGATCACTATCATATCTCATAATATCTATTTATCTACCAAATAACAACTTAAGTAATAAATCAATCATAATTTATCTTACCTATCTATGTCTTTGCTATTGGTCTCACCATCTACACAACCACCTAGCACAGTCTCCCCATCTATGTAGCCTCTTAGTACCTCCTTTGTAGGTAACCTCCTTAGGTTGAACCCAATTGTCATGGCTCACATCTATCTTAGTCTCCATCTCAGTGGTCTCTTTATCCTCTCTTCTGGCTCCTCTGTTAAATCACCAAGGATGAAGATGGTCTTTCTCTGCTCTCTCCTCTTACCTTAGTCATTACCATGTCCTCAATGTTCATAACTTATCTCTCTATAGAGATGGTGGTGGTACATTTAGTTTCTCTACCCTTACCTCCACCTCCTCCTGATCTACCCCTCATCATACCCAACCAGTCCATGATCACTCTCAATGTGACCTTAATGTTAGTTTCACTATTAGTAGTCTAAGTCCCCTCTTCCCTCATAGCTCTCTCACATGCTAAGTCCACTACTTATGCATGAGTATCAGTGTTACTAGATGAGGTAGACCCATCTACCCTAGAATCCATACCACTAGATATGGCTCTCTCTATCATGTATAGTTCTCTATCACCTCTCTCCTCTCTAGCACTGGTCCAACTATGTGTTAGCTCTCTTAGGTAGTCAATAGATTCTCATATGGTCACTACAATATGTTGGTGCATCTCACTATTTTTAGCACTGGCACGTGGAGCACTGCCCATGTGACTTGGTCCTCCTTTCATCTCCTCACCTGAGGTGACCTATTATCAACCACATAAGGTAACCCAATCAGTTGATACATAGGAAATATCTCATATATCAATGATTTTAGTAGTATGATCAGTATCATGGTCTTATGTCCTCTAACCCACATCTCAAATTAATTATGAACAAGCTAGACCTAGATGATATAACCTAGATCATATAGCACTCCCTCCTCTAACATCATCCTACTTAAGGGTATCATGTATAGTGGTACCTTACCATCTGACTTGTGATAGAGAACTCATTATGTCATAAGGACTATCACCACCTTCTAAATATCTAGAATCTATGATATATACACATCATCCATACTCACCTCTACCCTAGTAATATCATCTCTGAGCTTGTATCCCACATGACTAAGGCTCTCCTCTCTTCTATGATGTCTAGTATCCCTATAGTCACTAGTGATCCTATTATAGGTAGTCTAAGGATGGCATGGACATCCTCTAGTGTGATATCCACCTCTATCACATCCCTATCCACCTCTCATCTAAAGGTGTTTATCAGTCATTCCTAACAACCAAGTAACATGACCGACACATCCACACTCAAGGGGATCCTACACATATCTATTATACCTCCTAGACCTATGACTACCAGTCTAGCTCTATCTCCATCTATCAACCTCTCTAACAAATTTGGCAACCATAATATGTGTAGAAATATCCAAAACCATGGTCATCTCTACAATGAAGAAATAATAAAGGTTGTATTAGTTCTTCCATGTCATGTATAATCACAATACATTCTTTATACATTCTATATTTAATTAAAATCAAGCATACTCTATTCATTTTTATCCTATTTTGGTCCCTCTTTCCCTTCTTTGGTCATTTCAGGCCATTCTAACTCTCTTTTGGCTTTTTGCATGCTTTTTTGTGCTTATTTTGGGCTCTTTGGTCAACCTAGTTTGACCAAAATTTCCCTATTTTTGTCTTATTTTATCTTAAATTTCTTAATTTTACTATTATCTTCTTCTCCCCAATGTTCAAGTTCTATTTTGGCCCTTACAGACTAACTTAACACCTTTTCACTTAGTTTTAGTTGCTAGAATACACTAGGTCAACCTACACATACTAGGTCAACCATATGGATTTTCACCCTGATTCAACCTACTAGGTCAACTTGGTTGACCTAGTAGGTTCAGTGTGTTGACCTAGTGTATTTTTCTCAAAAATTGTCTTTTTCTTGTTTTTTCCCTACTTTATTCCAACCCATTTCCTATATTCCTATCTACTACCCTTAGAACCCAATTTTTTTCATTTCTTACATGTATAAATGCTTAAAATAAAAATTTACTCAAAATTCACTTAAATCAATGCAAATTTCAAAAATTGGTTTGAGATTCTTGGTTGCATACCTGTAGTGCAACTCTCACTCTTGGGGTTCTCTCTTGCCTAGCATGTCGTTCCATCACCATCTTAGCTTCTTTTCTCTCTAGAGATATTTTTCTCCTTTCTTACAAATCAAAATAACAAAATGATTTCTCTTTTTCCTATTTAAAACCACTTTTTTTTAAATCAAAATTCTCAATTTTTTCCTTAAGATTCCTTATTTTTCTTATATCTTTATTTTTGCTCATCTACTTTGCAAACCATAAAATGCATTAGATTCATAGTGACATATAGATTATTTTTCACTATCATATTCCTATCTTCCAAAAATTTCAATTTTTGGTTATTTCTTGCATTAACTTTTATAGGTTCACCTAATGTGCTTTACATTGGATGCCTTCACTTTCTTGTAGTCTTCTTCTTTATCTACAGCACTAAGGTAGGTTAAAGGTATGTGTTTTTTCAATTCAATCCTTTCATTTATCTTATTTTCTTCCTAATACACCATACTTAGCATCAACATTATGTGTTATCATGTTCTATCTCTAAAGCACCATCTCGTGTTGCACTTACATGACATGTGATGAGCTTCAACTAGGGTATATGTATACACATAATATTTTCAAACTTTTATTAACTATTGACACTTCATATATTTTATGAACCTATCAAGTCTTAATATCTCTAAGTACATGCCTTTATGAGTGTACTAAGAAAGGGGTGGGTACACCATCGGTGCTTCGTAAGATTGTTGTTCCTATTGCTACTTGTTTTAGATTGAGGTAAAAACAGGTTTTGAAGGGGCCCCGAAACCCTATAACAGAGAGCAAAAAAAAGAATGTCTAAGCCCACAGGCAACACCTAAAAAACACTACAATGAAGTAGCAAAAACAGGTTTTAAATGGACCTGAAACCATTAGAGACGCATCCGGTCAAAACCTAGAAATAGAAATCTGGTAGCACAACATACACAAGATAACAAAAGGAGAACAAAGATCAGTACCAGTTTCTAAACCAACAAGAAGGACCAGATTATTCATCCAGTTCCAGTATCAAGTTCATGGCTTCTTTTCCTTTCAAAGCAGTTTCCTGAGTGGTAGCCTCCAGCAAAGCTCCTTTTTGTGTATCTTTCTTTTTGGAGCTTTGCCTTGTCCTTTTGCTGGGACCCTCTAGTGATTTGGTTTCCTCATTGACTCGTTTACCTATATTGATAGCAGCTGCACAAATGTTGGACGTTACTTCCTCCATTTTCTTTTTGTTGTCCTTTATTAGTTCCCGAAGATTGTTTTCATAAGCTTTGAGCTTGATAGGGATCTTGCTTAACTGATTTTCCATGTTGTTTACTTTGTTCCAAGTAGCTTTCAGAGAATCTTCCAAAGTTTCCACTTTTCTCTTGAGATCAATGATCTCCCTACACAACCAGGAATCAAATTGGGAAGAAGACTCAGCTTTACAGTTAACCCAGGTCATAGGAGTGTGTGTTTCATCATTCTGATTCTTCCCTCTCCAGTCCTCAGACTTTTTATTGGGGTTATTCCTAGCTTCTTCAAAGAAGTCTTCTTGACTCTTTTGTTCCCGCTCATTGATTCCAGTTTGAATTTACATATCCATATTTTGAATATCATCCTGGACAAAAATTTCCTTTTCATTCTTAGAAGTTGGGTCCTCAACGGGATCTTCTTGGACAAATTCATCCTTTGACACTTTTTGGTTTTCCTCCGTCTCTTCTATTCTAATAGCAGAATCCTCCTCTGTATTGACGTTATCTTTTTCAATTTCCTCAGATCCTTCTTCATCATTACTAGAGTTGGTGTCCCAGCTCTCAGTTCCTTCTTCTTCCTCCAATTTTTCCTCCTTGGGTTCTTCGATTCTCTCTTGACTCCTTTCTTCTTCTACAATCTATTTATTAGGACTAGGGGTCTTAATTTTGCCTCTCCTGCTTACATTTTCATTCTTTTTATTTCCTGGCAACTTATTTTTCCCCTGTTTGGGATACTTAACTAGTGCCCTATTTTTGCAATAGCCTTCAATAAGTAGAATAAGGCCTTCATGAAGAATAGGGCGCATGTCTTTTTTCCTATGAGCATATAGGCTTTGGATCAGGGAGTAGCGAAGATAGAAAGGAAAATACAAGCTAACCTTATGCCTGAAGTGGTTGAGGAAGACAAAATGGAACTTATGCACTCATTTGCTTCTTCCATCCAGGATGAAGTACTCCCTTATACAGCTTAGGACGTCCCTCCATATCCCTTTAATCTGGTCCAGCTCATAGAAATCCCCATTTTTGACCAGCTTCTGCTCCTCCTCATCCTATTGCTACTTGTTATCTACACACTAGCTCCCTAAAACCATGAACCCTAGGCTTGTTCTTCTCTTTCCTATCCATTCCAGTCATTATCATGCTTTATTCCTTCATTTATTACCTTATTTACCTTCTTACCTATTCATTAAACTAGGTTGACCTGGTCGAGCTAATGTATTCTGGGAACATCTTTGTTATTTTGACATGTTTACATCCTAACCGACCTATCACAGACTTTAGGCATTAGCCCAAGACTATACTAGGTTAACCTGGTTGACCTAATATAGCTAATATTTCTAAATGGTTTCTAGGCAAGATACTACTATATATATAAGGTCATTTACCACCATTTCATAAGAATTGAAAGAGAGCAAAGAATTAAGTGAAGAAGTGAAAACAAACATCTGTTTATTGACCATTCTAATTGAGGAATAAAGATTTATGGTTCAATAATTTATTTTAAAACTTTGATCTTGTCTTATAGAGAAGTCTTTTGGATGCTTAGATAGGTCATATATCCTATATCTCATTTATCTTGGTTATCCTTACAAGCCACAACAATCTATTGTGAAGCACCTTGGCCAAGGGAGAGGTTGAGACTCAATAGGTTCATCTTTAAAGGTAAGTATTCCTAACTTTATTTCTCCTTTGTAAGAGTAGATATATAATTTAGTATGTATTATTCTCTTTCATGAATTAGGATTTTGTATACATTGACATGAGTATATGTCTGATACTTAGTTTAGTTGTTTATTTATTTTGTTCTAACCCCCCCCCACTTTGTGCCATAAGCTTTGGTGCACACTAGATTAGTTTACTTTTCTTGTTATTAGAATAGTTTAATTTATTGTTTATTACATAAGTGAACATCAAATCATAGGACTCTTATAGGGTTGTTGTGTGATTGTGTTAGACTGTAGGCTTTGGAGCCCTTCCTAGCATGATGTGTAGTGACAATTGATATGAGTGATCCCTTAATCAGGTCTAGTATATCCTCATGTTGGTCATTCTCCCACTTAAAAATTATATACCTAATTGGAAGTGTAGGTGTGCTCTATCTTATCTGATCCAATAATAATTCATTATGCATCATGTAATTCTAATTGCATATATTTTTTTATGCATGGTTTCTTTTAACATGTTGAAGGTTTTATAATCCCCATGGGCTATGAATACCTTTTTTAGGTGCAAAACCCATATTTTTTGGCATAAGGTTTAAGGGATAGCCTTCATCCTATGTATCAAAGGCTTTCCTAAGATCATGTTGTAATTGGTTCTTTATCTATGACATAGAAATCAGTTATCACTATCTTGGGGCCTAAAGTGACTAGGAGTATAATGGTCCCTATAAAAGTAGATTTGAGGTTGTTGTAACCTAATAGGGTGTTATGATTTTTAGATTAATTAGTTTCCCCATAACCAAGTTTTTTAGGAAGGAAAAGGAATGATGTTGATAGCTACTCCATCATCAACCATAGATCTCTTCACATAATTGTTATAAATTCATACCTATATAAATAAAGTTGGATATCTCCTTTTTGCCATCTTATAGTCAAGATTAAGGCTTCATAAATTGAATAAATAACTAGTGTCCCGTGATTTTTTACTAGGTAGAAACATGTCCAAATCAATGTGGTTGATCTGAGCTTACAAAGGGAGACTAACACTAGATAAATGCCCTATTCTTTTGGAATCAACTAGGACCAACTAATGAGTGATGAAGTTCTTAAGCAAGTCTAATAATGAAATATGGGAGAATTTTTTAGTTAAATCAAAGATTAAGTCATACTTCTCTATGGGTTTAAGAGTAGACTCTATTTTCAAAAAATTTGAGGGATGGATGTCCATGAGATGATACTATATAGTGGGAGTGATGGTATTTTCCTAATCTATTACTTCTATTTCTATAACCCTTATCATTTTGGTTTCACCTTTCACTCTCAACTAAGTAGTTACATCAGTGTTTACAATCCTAAAGGTAGAAGCTTTGGCATCATGAGTGAATGTCATTATTGTTTGGTTATGTTGAATAGGGTGGTTTTTTTAGCCACCCTACTATTGACTTTGGGTATTACATGTTTGGTGTTTGGGGAAGGGGTTCTAATAGATTTGGATATTTTGATTTTGAGGGGTGATAGGACCATTTAAAGAGACCTGGGAGCTTGTGTTAGCATTCCCTAGGAACATGTCTATAATTTTTTGCCTTTGATATTTTGGGAGTCTTTATATATATTTTTTATATTTTATATAGTTTTGATCATCATGACCAATAACTCAATGTAATAGGCAATAAACATTAGGGTTGTAGTCCCTAGGTCTCATGTTCTAGCCTTATGGCTTGAATCCTTGTTGATTATTTCATTAGTAATAGGTTTAGTTTTGAAATTAGGGGTATTATTTATCTAGTTGGTATTTATTTTTATTATGGTTTTGGTGTCATATTTTTTATGGTGATGATCAGTTAAATTTAACCACATGGATGGTAAGAGGGGGATTTTTTTTCTACCCCTGTATCAACAGGAATCTAAAGAGCCAAATATGTTAGTTCTTTATTAGTGAATCAAAAGAGAATTCAAATAAAATAATATAATATAAAATAAACCAATATTACATTAATACTTGGGTGATATTAACATAATGAACAAAATGACAAATAGAAGATAAAAACATAAAACTATGTCACCTCCCTTGTCAAACTAGTGCTCATTTATTGGCATAGAGGGTGTTCTTGTTCAGATTATAGGAAATAGAGACTTTGATCAATGTAATTTACATTTTGGAATCACTTATCTAAGATCAAATGAGGCTTGGATTAGTTTATCTTGCTTTGGCATGTGAAGTTTCATGAATCAATTTGGCATTATACCCTTCTTGATAGCTTCTTGAAGGCATTCCTGCAAAATAACCTTACACACAAAAGCTTGTTGGAAGAGAGTGAGGAAATTTGTATTTATAGGTATTAAAACAAATCTAACCCTAGGTTTTTTAAGTTTATTTTTAACCTTGGTTGAGTCTAGATTAACCTTGGTCAAGTTTAGATTAACCTTGGGTTGGGTTAAAATAATTGTGAAGGATTAACAACTCATAGAGGATATTTATGAGCCATAACAACTCATAGAAGATATTATGAGGTTGTGACTCACCTTTTCTTGGAATTTTAAGAATTAATAAAACATATCATTAATTCCATTAACTTTGACCTCTTTATTGAAAAATTCCTTTTTTATAAAATATAATTCCCTAATTAAACTTGGAATTTTTACTTCAGCAAATAATTGAATGTTGATTTTTAATTAATCCTACTTTTTGGCATTTATGAATTATTTTAGTGTCTTTAATTAATATATAAAAAGGCTAAGAATGTTAATTTTATAGGTCATAATTTGACTAGGGTTGAATCCAAGCTAGATTATCATTATGTGTAGGGTATTACCCCATATGAGGTAACCTCAACATGATTCTAGTCACTTATATCCCATGTGTGCATGAATTTGGGAATTATGGGTGATTTATAGACTTAAATTAAGTCATTTTCTATAAATTTGTCTTATATCTAGTTTAGGGATGAAAGTGGCCAAAAATGAGTGTCTATAATTTTCCCCTATTTGAGAAGCCATTACAAGACATAGGTGTAGTAGTGTTTTTTCAAAGAATAAAAAATTCATTAAGATGAAACATTTATTCCCCAAAGGGAAACCAATTAGCCCTAGATTCCCCCTTCAGGGATCAGGTGGCAAATGGTGTCATTGAATGTTCCCTCAAAATGAATAAAATGACATGATCTAGTGATAATGTAAGATGAAACACATTTACCTAAAGGTGGCTATAATTAGTAATATATGTTGAGACACTAATTTGGCCAAATTTAATTATAATTATTTTTATAGGTATGTGCCCTTATTGTTCAGGTAGAGCTAAAAATAATGATTTTCCCAAAGGTAGTTATAATAATTAGCACAGGTGTTTTCTATGGTAGGGAAAATAGGTTGAAAAATAATGATTTGCCCCCAAAGACAATTATAATAATTTTCATTTTTAATAAAATGATTAAAAATGAGTTTTCCCTAGGAAGGAAAAATAAATCATTGATTAATCTAAAAATAATTTAACATATCTAAGCAAATTGGCAAAGGGA
The DNA here is from genome assembly GCA_037957365.1 of Torreya grandis. NCBI lineage: Eukaryota > Viridiplantae > Streptophyta > Pinopsida > Cupressales > Taxaceae > Torreya > Torreya grandis. The sequence continues at coordinate 1,671,364 of JARHVA010001640.1, forward strand.
ACTTATGTGAGAAACCCTTAAAATGGATCTACGATGAGCTGGAAAAGAATAATAACATGATTCTATCCTAAGTGTGAGTAAAAGGATGCACATTTGAACTAAAAAGTGGTATAGGTATAAAAATAATATTATTATATAGGTTTCAGAAGAGGCCCAATGAAATGGTTTGGTTATAAAATAGCCAATAAATAAGGAACATAAGATCAAATGATGCTTAAAATAAACTACAGAGGTGAAAAATAAACCTCCTAGAGTGATCAAAAATAAATTTAGTCACTCAATGGTAAAATTCAAATTTTTAGGCTATATATTCACCTTAAGGGTTGAAAATGATTCATTTTCACTCTAGTCCATAAATTTGATCTTTGGTTTTACGGGAGAGTTAGTGATGAGAAATGGCACATGAAAGAGGATGAAGATATGTTAGCAACTGAGTGAGGGAACATGGGTGGAATTCATGCAATGGGCCTCTATTATGTGACCTCACCCTAGATTTTAGGCTCATTTACTATGTGTTTATTACTAGGTTTAGGATCTAAATTTATAAATTCATTTGTTTTGTGGAAGGGAAAATTATGGCTTTACAAATAAAATCAATGACCTTGTATGAATTCATTGTTTCTAAAAATGGTGATATCACCTAAAAGTAATAAAAAATTCAAAAATGGTGATTTCACCCATTTTTTCATGAATTCATCATTTTTTTAATAAACAAAAATGGTAATTTCACCCAAAAATGGTAGAAAATGCCAAAATGATGACTTTATTATTTGGAAAAATGGTGACTTCACCATAAAAGGCAAAATGTCTGACTTAAGGGACCCAAAAAGGGTCCAACCTATAGGAGAGAGGTGTAATTAGGCCTAGTAGAGTATTCATAGGCTATAAAATAGTATAGATATATCCTAATGTTAATCTATCTATGATTTCAAGAGTGGCTTGCAATATTGATGGCATGGGAGCGATGTTCCCATTATTTATGGATACCACAAATTTGGACTATGAATAATGGTTAAATTTTTATAGTCCATATACTTATATGACATGGTGAAAATGCCTATGATTCATGAAAATCAAGTATACTTGAGTGCCCTAGTAGAATGATGGCACTCTGAGACTGACTTTTCACCTATTGATTAGGGAGGTCATTATTACACTTGAGGATACCTGGAGGATCCTCAAGCTAATAATGATAATCCACAAGATATTATAGACAAATCCATCATGATAGTAGGTGGTTCTAAATGAATTTACTAGCTTTCAATATATTCTCATGGTGCATGATAAGGTTGATATTGATTTATTAGAGACTTGTATTGATTGCAACCTGATGACCTAGCCCCTGGGGACTCTTCACCACTAGTGTTGATCGATAAGGATGTTGTTATTCTAATGGATATTATCAAAATCATACTAAAACCTAACAAGAGTGGTTGATTATTCCATATGGGCCTAGGAGGAGTGATCCATAGCATGATAGATGAGGATACAAGAATTACAAGGGGACTAGTAGTATTAGCCTAGTTATACATAGATTTGCTTATGATGCCTATCAAGGAGGTGACATCATTAGATCTTACATACTACTCAGGGTTTGGGGATGGGAGAATATATATATAGAGTTTCAAGTGGGTTAGAGATGTGTTAGGTACTCGCATGAGCCATTAGCATATGGTTGGGTGCAGACTGGTGTAGGACTCTTAAAACATCATGGGGATATCTACTTCTAATAGTGCATGTGTAATGAGTTGACACCCTAATTATTTATCAAGTGGACTTATCTTATTTATCAACTCCACTAGCCTTAGGATGCTTGGTACATGGCATTTATGACATTTAAATACTTCATTATAGGGAGTCAATTGCATATCATTGAGGAGTATAGGCCTAATCAAGTAATTCAATAGTTTGGCATGGTTCAGGATGTTAAAGAGGATCCCAAGTGGTTCACACATGATACTAGAGATATTATTTATGCCACCCCAGTGATTCAAAGGAGTATATCTATGGTTAGCTATAAGATTGTTCCATGAGTGGCATGGGCTTATGTTGGAGGTCTAATAGATACATGGGTTACACCAGAGTATGTACATTGATGGGTATAGGTTTTTCTATTGAGACTTACAATTCTTAAACTAGCAAGTGGGTAGGCATAGGCAAAGGGTCAGGTGCTAATGTAGTTGGACAAGGTTGAGGCTAAGACTAGTAGTATATTAAGTTAGTCCTATACCAATAAACATGGGATATTATCCTTAAGTTAGTTTGTGCAGTAGTTACGACCACCTACCCCACCAAGACCATTAGGGCCACCAAGGTCACCTCCTATAATTCCTATGGATACATAGATTTAGAGATAATTTTTAATATCTCTCTGGCATATTATTGTATTTTTAATACCATGATATGTATAATTTCATGATGTATATGACATTATTTTGTGAGATACTTCAACATTCATATTTGGTCCTTAGAGTCCTTTGTACATGGACTACTATTCATTTGATATATGTGATGCTCTAATTATTATCATGTTTATTCTCATATTTAGTGCATGTTTATTATTTTGGATGTTTATTTTCATTCTAAACATGTATGCTTTTTCATTTATTATATTTCCATGTATATGAAATGTGCTATTTTATTTGATTATGTTATATGACTTTTTATATATTCTTATTTAGAGATGCATGTTTGTATTATCACATAATATAAATCATATTGATATGATTATTCATGGGTTTGGAATGTGTTTGGAATTTTCCTCAAGGAGAAGTACTTCCCACTACATTGTTTGATAGATCTATTGGCCTAATTATTGTTTTATGTTATGATATTATGCATCATAGTTATGAACAACTATAATAAAAATATATATCCTAAGCATGGAAAACTTAGTTTAGATGAAAATATAAACAACCAAGGAATAAGATATGAAAAATCAAATCCCAAGATTAAAATATAAGACAAATAAACTAAGTGTAGGACGATATACAAACATTCACAAACTAAGTACAAGATATGGCTAATCAAGACTCAAGTTTATATAAAATTTAATATACATATGCCAAATGAGAAGGCACAATAAAAAAATGGTAATAATCAACTAAAACAAACAAAAAAACCAAACAAACAAATTCAACAAACAAACTAAATAAACAACCAACCAAAGGAAACAAAGTTAGTTAATTAACCAAACAAAAGAAAAAAAATAAAATGAACCAATATAATAAGGCACAAGCAATAAACAATTAAGTTTAATCAAAATCAAGATACAACTTAAGTTAAGAAAAATTAATAGACAAACTAAACTACGGTAAATAATAACTAGTAAGCAAACTTTTTAAAGACACACAAAGGTAAATAAATAAACTAAACTAAAATAAATAACAATTTATAAATAAGTTAGAAAATGTTAGGAATAAATAGAATACAATAAAATAATGAATTAATGAACTTATTCGTTCATGTGTAATAGAGGTGTTACACTTGGGTACAAGGTTTCCCCTAGGCTATAGGTATCAAAAACATAGGTAAAATATCACAAGAACAAATGGCACAAGTTTGCCTCTAGGTTATAGGGAACAACAATGAAGGGTTGATGGTAAAATATTTCCCTAGGCTATAGGGAGAAATGACATAGGTAGGACATCAAACATTTCCCCCAAGATATAGGGGGAAATGAAACAAAATAAAATAGGGGGAATAGAATAAATAGGAATGGGTAGCCATGCTGACTCCATATACACTAAGCAAGTTGGCATTACCTACATAATCCCATGGACACTAGGTCCAACATGAACTTCAGGCCAAATGTAGTTTTCCTAGGATATGGGATAGAATAAAATTGATGATAATGAAAATAGTATGATTATATAGGAATATAGGAATGGTCTCAAAAAATGTCAAGTGCATAGTGTAAAAAGGGGGGTGACGCTCACATTTATGACAGCATTAAACATAGAAAATTTACACAAGCAAGAGAGCATGGTTTGGGATAAAACCACACTAAAAGACAAGAGATGAGCATCCATTAATGAATGTAATTGATAATAGTGTTCACTACATATATGTCTTGGAATGAAAATGATATTATAAAATAATGAGAGCATTTACCAAGGTTGTTCACAAAATAGTGAGAGTGTTGGTTGAGGTTACTTGTAAAAGGGTGAGAGCATAAGGCTAAGAAAATAATAAGGATGGGGAAACTAAAAGACAAGTGATTATTTGTGAAATATCTATAAGACCCAAAATCCTTATGGAAAAGGAGATGAAAGTAAGTCCCAAAATGAAACAAAGTGATGAGGAAGTGGCAAAGTGGTGGTAGCAAAGAAGTGGTGACCGAGCTAACCTGAATACCCCATGTATCTAAATGTTGCATACATAGTCTACGTGAACCTCAAGCTAATTTAGTTCTTCTATAAATGGGATAAAAATGGAAAAGTGGTCTATAAATGAATCTAGATAGGTAATATAGTCCATCCTAGAAAATTTTAAAGGCTTTATATCTCACATGGAAATATTAAGCCAATTTTTGTGATTTTAGGATTTTTAGGATTTTCCTGGGACTTTCCAAATGTTTAGGGGTTTTGAAATTTTTTGAATGTTTTTGTAATTTTTATAAGTATCTCAACTTAATGTATAATTATGAGATATTAATTGCAAAATGGTGAGATCATGACTTAGGGTGCTCACAAAATGGTGAGAGCATTAAAACAAGGGTGGTCAAACTGACCCTAGAAAATAATGAGTGTTGCCTACATAGTCCAAATGAACCTTAATCCACTATAGTTACACTTAAAACAAAGAATATGACTAATTAACAATAAGTTCATGAATATTAAAATGATAATGTATGGAATAATGATGCAGTAATGCATGGTAAAGGGGTTGTTTCTAGGCTATAGGAAATAATGATATAGGATCGGTGATACTAATTTACCTAAAGGCGATTAGAATTAGTAGCACGAATAATGAAATAGAATTTAACAAAAAATGAAGGATGCAATTTTTAATACCATTATTACATTACTTTCATATACTACCATTGAATAAATGCCTTCAAAATTTTAAATCAGCATCAACTACTGTAACTGCATCTAATATCAACCACTAAAATTTCTTGAAATACAAATGAATCAGAACCAAGGCCAAAAGTGATAAGGTTTACGTGAAAATAAATGGAGATAAATAGGCTAAGGTATGGTGGGAAAGGGATAAGGGTATAGTATAAATAATATTTATATCATGGGATAACTTGAATGATCCTTGTAGATAATAATTTACATCCTTCGAGCATAAAAGCATTTGAGGTGATTTATGTTCATCAATTCATCAAGTTCATCTCCTTATAGCATATATAAACTATATGCTCTAGAATAATAGTTATCAATAACCACATAAGTCCATAACCAATTAGGTTAAAATTTTCCTTTCTTTTTGGTCTTGGCATTGATGTTTTTCTAATTTTCTTTTAACACCAGATCACCAAGCTCAAATTCTCTATGTTTCACACACTGATTATATTGGCCACATAATTTTTTCTCATATGCTTGAAGTTTATTCAAGGCATCCATGAACTTTCAATCTAGTAAATATAGATCTTATAAATGATATACTATGTATCCCTCATCACCAATGATGTGTTATAGTGAAAATCAAAGAGAAGGAAACTCGACCTCAATAGGAAGATGGCCTCAGTGACATAAATAAGGGAATATTGGGTAGCTCCTATTAGAGTATGTAAAGTGGTATGATAAGCCCAAAGGGTGTTAAATAGATACATTTGTCAATTAAAACCATCATTATTGATAATCTGATGGAGGATATTCATAATGATTTTTTTAGATGCCTCAACTTGGTTATTGCCTTATGAGTAATAGGTTGTGCAAAAATGTAATTTGATATGGTATTGAGCACAAATGGTTTTCACATCTTTGTTTTTAAATGAATTATTGTAATCAGATATAATGTTAGAGGGGATACCATAGTGATAAATGAGATGGTTAAATATGAATTTGAAAATCTGTGTACCAATCATGTAAATGAGGGGAATGGCTTCCACCCACTTAGTAAAAAAAATTTGTAGTAGTAAAGACATGTTTGTGGCCATTTAAGGATGTAGGATTTATCTTGCCTATGAGGTTGAGTCCCCATGTTGAGAATGGTCATAACATATTCAATGGTTTAATATGTTTGGTTAGAGCATGGATCAAATTAGCATATTTCTGACACTTCACACACTTCTTCACATAGGTAGTTTCATTAATTTACATAGTTAGCCAATAATAACTAGTACATAGTAATTTATTGGCAAGGATGGCCCCACTAGTGTGGGGCCTACACACTCTATCATGAATTTCCTATTGTCACTCAATTTTTCACCCTTGGATTGGTAGTTCAATCCTACTCAAAATTGAGTAGAATAATGGGATTACCCCTAGACCTGTGGGTTGTTTATATCAGGGGTAAACATATAGATTGAAGTGTGATCTCTCGTTATATGTCTATTTGAGCTCATCACCTATATTACTAACTTGTTGAAGGGAAAATGGAAAGAGAGAAAATGAAATAAATCTAACCTAATGATGTGATGCACCAAGTTAATCTCCATAATAATACCATGTACTTTCACTATGAAGGGTGATTCATAAAACTGACTTCAATATTTAAGGTTTCTCTAACATAAGTATTTCAACATGGAGGTAAGATCTAATGCATTTCTCAAGGTGGATGAATAAGAGGCCTAATTATAGACACTAGTACTCTTCCTTACACTTAGATACATACAATAACACTAATTACACTTCATGTGACCTGTTAGACAACAGAATACTTACACAAAACATGAAAGAGTAAGGTGAATACAAGGATAGATGATTATCACTTGTCATTCAACTATGTATTACTTCACACACTTATAAAAGAAGTTAAGAACTCAAAACTAGTTTAAATATTGTATTAAAAATAAAAAATAGTACTCAAACTATAAGGGCTTTGCCATACCACATGTGGATTCTATTACAAATCCAAAAATGGTTACTTATATAGAGAAGTGTGAAGAGAAAGAGAGAGGGGCATAGTAGGATAAGATTAAAAAGTGTCAATATGAGTTAAAAAAATAAATGGGGTTATTTTATATTCATTAAAATACCTCCAATTCCATGTGTCTCATTCCTTAAGATTCTCCAACCCTCCATGTGGTGTACGAGTTACAAATTGGATTAACACCTTGACTAGTTTCTTGAAAACTTCCCTTCTTTACATGAAAGGAGTGAAAAATGGACTTTAAAATCATTAATTCACCATTAAATAATATTATAAAAATAATTTTACATCTACCATGTCTTAATAAAATCCTCTGATCTAACATTCCATCATTCATGTGCATAGGTGTCTTGAAACTCTTCATTTCCCATGCCTAGCTTGGTCCAAGTGGCCTAAAATTCACATTCATATTTTTAAAGTCATCCTATCTCCATGAATGATATTAAAATATTTTATAAAGCCTAAAACAAACCATTTTTGTTATTGGAACAACTCCCAAGAACTCATTTTCTCCTCAAGCCCTCACTAGGCTTATTTTCCTTATAGCCATAAAAACCTATAAACCTCCTTGTGTAGGAAAATTTATGGATGGTAATGAAAAACAAAGGGAATATTATAAGACCAATTATATCCTTACATCTCCATGTCAAATTTCATGGTATGAATCTAAGTGTAATTCCACCTTTTTGTCTTTCTCTCTCTTCAATTAGACATCCTTACCTAAGACCCTATTTTATTGCTCTAGACCTCTACCATATGTGTGAAATAACATAAAAGTGTATGATTCAATTTACCTAAGATATCACCAACTTACATGTCAATTTTAAGGTCTTGACACCCTAAAGAAGTACAAGAACCATCAAATGACTGAGCCACTTAGTCTCTTTTTAGGCCTATTTGAGACTGCCTTGGAAAATGAGTCTTGTTTGATCATCCTTAAAATATCCTATGCATATTTTTTAGATCTAAAATTTATTAAAAAACCCAAATGACCTCATCCAATTATTGGTAATTTATTCCTTTCTTAGAACACCTACAAAACACTAAAAAGCATGAAAAATAAGGCATTTATTGTAATCTATACAACTACAAGTAAGGACAACGTACATGTGGAGAACCTCATTAGAGTGATCAACAACATCTAAGAGGTTTTAAGAGAAAAATATGTCATTATATGAGATTTATAGGTCCATTTATTTTGCCTAGTCACTATCAGGGTTTTAAGAGGGTTTAAGCCCTGTTTGGGGTCTTGATGATTGTTTATGAAGAACATATCTTCTTTTTGCCTAATTCTACTTGGAAAACCTTCATTATAAATCCCCCACATATTTAAAATTTCTCATATTTCCATTAAAAGTGTGATATATGGTGTGAGCATGTGAAGTTGTTCCTCATGTGGTAGATTTATCTCTCTTGAACTCCAAAAAGGTTAAATTTGATTTTTAGGCCAGAAAATTCAATCCCATTTTTGGGAGAGGTTCAAAAACATCCAAAATAATCTTACACATGATTATACATGATTTTTTAGTGATTATTACCCCACTACATGCATCTAGTGTACTAGTTAGGGGACTTGGGATTCAGGGCCTATCACCTCCTCACTATCCCTCAAGAGCACTTGAATTGAAAACTAAGTTTGTGTAACTTGATAGTGTATTGAGAACGTATATTTTTTTTTATTGACTCAATGGAAATCCATGGTGTTTTAAATGCTTACTTTGTGTTTAGACTTCAAACAGACCCCTTGGTCTCAAGACTACCACTTTCTAATGGAGTGAGAAAGGTCTGAGACAAAATAGTGAGTACTTATGCTACTTGTATGGCATTAAGGTAACATGGACATATTTTTCTAGTCATAACCATCTTTTGTACCCATTATCAAAGTGTAATTATGCCTATGGAGGCCTCAAAACTTTGATCTCTCTAATGACTGGTTGTAGGTAATGAGTGTGTGTAAGAATTAGGCTCTCTATGAGGTTTGACAGAGTTTCACCAACATTCCATATTCTATATAATATTATTTGGTCTTAATCTTACCTTATGACCTCTTTTTCTCTTTGAGGTATACCTTAGATCCCTTTTTTAAACACCTTGGTCTCTCTTTAGGCTTAGCACCAACTTGTCTCGACTAGCATCCTGTAGGTGCTAGAGATAATCTTGATTGTAATCTATGTGTTCAAGATCTTACATTTTTACCAATAATGTTCTCAATGCTATTGAATTTTTTTCATTATCAATTAGGTTTCAAACATTTTTAAACCACCTCTACCTCTTCTCTAAGTTTGGAACTAACCTATCTTGAGTTTGTAGCCTGTAGGTGCTTATTTGTTCTATGTTTAGCATCTAAAGGTCTCAATGGTCTTCAATTTCTAAGAGAGTAATTGAAAGTTTAAATGACTTATTACTATATATTATTAACCCAAAAAATCTCCAATACATCTTCTACACCCTCTAACTCTTTCCTTAGGCTTGAAGATGGAATGATCCTTCAAATATGCCTATAGGTGGCCTTTTAAGGTCAGGACTATATATAGGAGTCTCAAGGTCTGAAAGCTACACTCCTCACTTTCCATTATGATTTGAAATACTCACACCAAAAGTGTTTATTTCCACTATACTATAGGGTCTATTTGATACTTCATGGCATTTTCTACCTCATTGTCACTTGTTCCTTTTGTATATAGACCTGTAAGTGGTCTTTTAGGACTATCAACTCATTTCTTTATTTACCATTTGACTGTTCAATAAATTAGGTGTTATTTGATGAGTCATGTCACTATCTTCATCTACATTAAGGTTAGGCTCTCCTATCTTGTCTTTTCTCTTATGTTGATCAGATGTTGATTGATCCAAAATGAGAACCTAAAGGCTTAGGTCTTATAGGTCACTATTAGACTATTTAGGTCTACAAATATACCTCTTGAGTTATAAACCTTTCCAAACCTATCAAAATACTTCAAACCTAGATATCACTCTTTAAAAACTATAGATCTTATGATAACGCCTCATATCAAATTCAACTCACCTTACAGTCCATATAGACTATATACACAATCAAGTATCTTATGAGGTCTTTGTGTAGTCTTAGATCATTTAGTCAATTTTAGTAACTTTATGATGGTAGTGAATAATTCAAAGATACATGAATGTATGAAGGTATGTATCAATTATATCCCATGACTCTAAACATCTTCCAAACACTTCTATAATCCATATAGTCATATATATAAAGGAAAAACCTATGACTCTCATTAAAAGGTGTGTTTGGATTGCTAACTTCATATTTATAAACTTCCAATAGTGAAATATTATCTTCGTAATATCACACTATGATATATCACTAGTATTTGAGCCAAAATTGGTAATCAAGCATGTAGTGAACTGCTCAAACCTTGATAATGTTTCTAAAGACCAAACACTTGAAGATTTCATACAAGAAACAAAATCCAAGAGATAATTCATGAGGTCCATGAATTTGAATGATCTTCCATGAGTGATGAAGCATTTATAACCTTTTATAGTGACTACCATTAATACAAAACATAAAAAAAAATTAGGTTTGAATGAAACACCTTGTAGATCAAGACACTTTTCCTCCAAGTGAAGGCACTTCATAGAGATGATTTGACTGATGAAATTGTTGACCAATTTTGACTTTTAAGTCAAATTGGAGAACCCCTAGGTAAAAAATTGGTTTTATATATGTTTTGGGGGGAATAATATATTTTCATGAGGTGTTTCATAGTTAATTTAATGTTATTCAATGATATATTATCCTTGGTCATAAATTTCATTAGCCAAAATGTCCTTTTGAGTCATTTTAGGGGTCAAAAAGGTGTATTTAATGATTTTTACGAGTTTATTGGGAAATTTTAAGGTTTAAAATGGTGATTTAATGTGACATGTGTCTTATTAAATCTTAATTAATTGAAACTAACTAAAAATTGGTAGGTTATTTAGAAAAAGGTAGTTTTCTTAAAGGAAAAGGTGAATTTGGCACTTGTACAAGCTCCTTAGGAAGTGTGCCACATGGTAAATGGTTAGGTAGTGAATATTAATCTTCACCATGATAAATTACATATTTTTTTATATTAAATTTCCATTTATTGATCAAAACTATTTTGCACCTTTTTCACCTTTCTTGGCAGATAAAAGTGACCATCAAGTTTTTGCTTGGTACAGACAGCTCAAGAGGTTTCAATTCAAACACATTTTGGAGGTTAAATTAAACTTATATATCTTAATTTACATATATTATTTTTAATAATGGTGTATTTTTATTTATGAACCATCCTCATGAAGTTGACTATACTTTTTTACTAGTAGTTTCAAATTCCCTATAGGTTTCACTCCATTTTTGGTATATCTATACAAACCACTTGATAAGATTGGTTATATATGATTTTTACTTTCTAATGTCATTATTTCCATGATCATTTTCATATTTTTAAAATGTCTCATGGGCTCTTTTATTTTAGTTGGTAGGTTGATGCCCTAGGAGGAGTGATAATCATTTTTAGTACTTGATGAAGGTAGTATTCTCTAAAAAGAGTTTCATGTGAAGGAAATGTGTTTTTTATCATGTTTAAATTAAATTTATATAGCATAAATTCCATATTTGGTCTTAAAACACCATATCTCAAGTAAACACCCAATTTTGGCATACACACACCCATCTTCATCTTCAGTCTACCATTGATATGTGCCTACAGGAGTTTTCAAACATTGAAATGTAGTATAAAGGCTCCTATTAGTATTGTTAGATAATAATATATTATTTTATCTCTTTTAAATATCATAGAGAAGGATATAGGTTCAAATTCATGGTATCACTACCTATCACACCAAACTAGTTGTCTACCTATTTACAATCTTCACCTACAGAAGCTTGTTGATGTCATGCTGAGAGAAGAGGAGATTGATATAGTTTTAAATATTATATTATTAAAAGGGTGAATTAAGAACTTTGGTGGAAAAATTTAAATTATCATAACCTATCCATCCCTCATAATGCCTAAGACTTCATGCTACTGCCTGTATAGACTGGATAATCACCTATAGGTGATCCTAGCATAGATGTATGAGTCCTTGTTTGGCAGGTTAAAACATATAAAATCCTTCCCTTTGGAGCTTGGTAGGTATAATTAATCATGGAAGACATTTTTAAAATGCTTGGTTGAAAAAATGAGGGTTAAGTCTTGATCAAAGATAATGACTGTAAATATAGGGCCTTTACCCCTAAATTAACAAAATAAAGAGCTTGAGCCTTTTATCAATACTATATGATATGGTCTCAAATATTTTCAATGCCTCCCAATGAATTATTATCATATTATCTATGAGGTACAATAACCTTTCAAATTTTTAGGGGAAAATGACTAGTAGAGGTCAGTGGTTGAAAGGCTTGAAATTTCCAACTTATGCAATGATTATAATTAGTGTTATCTCCAAGACTGTGACCTAAAGGAGGTTTTGACTCACCTAGGTTGAAAAATAAACTTGAAAACATGTTTAAATGTTTTAAAATTATTTATTAATACATTTTAATTCAATAACATTCCAACATATGTTTGAGGAGTAAGTTGACAGATTATATGCACACCTATAAGTGTGTTTAACCATAAAATAGGCATATATAGCTAGGAGGATAGTTGGTAACTCAAACAAGGTATTTAGATGATTTTTATCCCATATAAAATGACAATTATGGATATGATAATGAATTTAAAGCTTTAATAATTTTTTAAAACATCACAACCAAACCCAAGAAGAAACCCAACACCTACAACAAGTTCAGTTTGTAGGGAGTCTCAGTCAACAAGCAGTGAATATCAAGGAGTGTGTTCTTGATGAGAAGATGGAATTGAGGTGAAAAAGAAAGTCTAAAAAAATAAAAAAATTACTCCACGTAACTAAATAATGGTCTGGACACTTTGATTTTAAATCCTACATCTACACGTACCTTCTTATAGGCCAATACAGTCCAAAAACATATGTATGCAATCTAGATCAGACAGTGAGCTGGCATAGGAGGTTTTAATGATGTTTTAGCTCATCCCAAGGTAAATTAAGTTATGATAAAGTATTATGTGACTATAAAAATCCATTTAATGTCTCCTTACATTATGATCAAGGTTCAAATGGGCCAATGCATACCTATAGGTGCAACTTTTGAAGCAAAACATAGTCTTGATAAGAACTTAGTTTTGACTAATTCAAGATGACTGATCAACGTGAAAAAGTGTATAAAAAGGGTATAAAATTATCCAAAGACACTATAAATGGTTTATATACATTATCTCAGGTCTAATTATATAAATTCACCTATAATTATCACTCCAAGTCAAGAGCACAGTTAGTTAAGATAGTGTGTCATAAGGATGATTTGGGCTAGGTTGAATGGTGAGTCCAACCATTGCTAAGCCACATTGGAAGAGATTTAATAATGGTGTTTTATTTTCCTTTAAGTTCAAAACACTACAAAAAAATATACAGGAATCCTTCTTAGAATCTAAACTTAGCTCACACCTTAGAACCCTGCACAGTCCACTCTACACTAGACTGTCTTGAGTCTTTGTTGAAGTTGGGAGGTCTAGACATAGAACCAAGGGATGAATATTTATGAAGAGTTAATTTATCACTCATTTAATCCTATAAACTACCCATATATATTGATAAAATAGGGTAAGTACCCCTTATTTTGTCTCAGATAGGGGGTACTTCCCTAGAATGCAAATTGTTAAGTTTTGGAGGAAGCAGGGATAAAGGATGATCTAGGGGATAATAAGACCTTTTTTGAATGTCTTATAAGGTTTAAATTAGATAAATAAATGTAGTAAACACCTCAAAATAGTATGGGACTAGATAATATGGTCTATATGTCTAAGTTTTTAGGCAGACCTATCAAACACAATTAAACCTAGTGACCAGGTGTGAGACCATTTTCATTTATAGCCCTAAGTGAGATTTAAAATTTGTTGTGACATGTCTATTTTATAATTTTATAGTTTTATAATCCATTTAAATACAAATAAAATAATCAGAATGATCTAAACCCTTATAGTTTCAGTCAAGCATGTTAGGCAAGGGTTAAGCCTAATGCCCAAAGAAGAGGTCATTCATAATTTTGGACTTAGACATGATTTGAAACCTATTATAGTTAATTAATGAGGTAAATACATGTGTTTTAAATATTTTACCCTATAATAGAATCCCTAAGAAATATTTTTTTGGATCAAAACCACTCAGACCTAAGGAAAGAGGAAAAAGAACTTGATAGGTCAGGTTTCAACACTCGTATCTTTCATGATGCCTTGCATGGGAATTTAAGAATTTCAAGGATGTTAAGGAGGGTATTTAAAAATTTTTTTTTTAATTTTTTTTAAATTTGGATTTCAAACTTTTATGAATGAATCTTAAGAGGGAAAAAAGCCTAAAACCCTTGTTAAACCCTTACAGAGACCTGATGATGGAAATGGAGATATAAAATTGATATAATGGAAAAAAATTCTCATGAAACATATTTTAACTTTCGTATTATTCACTCAATCTCCCTCACTTTACAACTATTTATATGGACTTTTATGGATGGGGTGAAAAATAGGTTATTTTTTACCATTTTTTGTGTTGTGAAACATACAAGAGGATTTTGAACATGAAACAAACTTTGGGGGGAATATATATACTTTTAATAACTCCCCATATTCATTTAATTATTCAAAACAAATCCTAAGGGTTTGAAAAATAGCTCTCATTTTAGCCAGTCAAAACTAGCCTATTGGACAAGCTAGTGAGAAGGGTGGAAAACTTCAAGTGAGATCATTTTAAGGTGTCCCTAATGCTTATAAGGCTATGTAGGGTCTTAAAATGTGTAATAAACTCCATAATATGGATTTTAATGAGCAATTTATTCCAATTTCAAAGCCAAGTGTGCAGGGTGCATGAAGGAAGAGTTTTTTGGATTGTAGATGATGATTGCTCTTTTCCAAGTGATTCCAGATGACCAGGCCTAAAACTAATGAATTTAAATATTTTATTATGTCATTAAAATTAATTACAATCATAATAGCTCTTCCCAATCATTTATAAGGCATTCAAATAGATTTAATCATGTAGGTAATTTTTTTGAGCCAGAATGAGGGGTTTCTTGCCACTTTTCATGAAGTTTATGACTTAGATTGACATTCGTACTTATTTTAATTTCATGGTTCATTCCATAGCCTATTCAAATTAAAAATTAGCTAATTTTATCATGTTTACAAGTGTTATTTTGACCCTTGGACTTCTCTCTTCTCCTCTCTCTCTCTCTCATGTTTTACAAGAACTAGCCATTTTGGCATTTTATTGGATGCTCCACCTGAGTAAGAAAATCTTTGATTAAATGTATACCTTTTGATCAATAATACTAATAATTTTTACCTCCTCCATTACTATTATTAGTGTTTTCATTTGTAATTTTTTATTTTGCTTAAGTGAAGACATGCATTCTTTAGCATGTTATTTCATTCTATCATCTATTTGCAATTGGAAAGCTTCTTCTTGTAGGGCATGTGAAGTGTTTTAAGAAATGTATAATATTTATAAATTTATCCTATTAATTATTCCCATCATATTCCTCTTTTTTAGTCCTCCTATATTTTCACATTCATCCATAATCTCACAATGTAACATTGATGTGAGAAGATGAAGATTGGAGAAGTGTATATTCAGTTGGTCCTTTGATTTCAAGTGTAATATGCATATTATTAGATGTCATCATGTTATTTGGTGTATCACCTCCCTTATATTAGTTTTCTTTAATTTATCATTCTCCCTTTTTACCCCCTAATTTAAGTGTAGTTTCAATCCAAAGTGGTACATCAAAAGATCTATCCCTATCTAGATATTCACCTCATTCCTTAAGCTATCCACAAGCCTAGAGATGATTCCATTATGCCACTTGGATGAGGATATATTTTAAATATCCTCAAAGGGTGAAAATACAAGTGATAATAGTTTTTTTATGCCAAATGGGACTCTTGTTCTAAGAAGTTGAGAGATTTATATTGTCTCTTAACAATCAGCTTTTAGAGGCATCTATCAAAGCATCAATGACGACTCTAAAGATACTTCATCTAGTAAAATAGCCTAGGTTATCCTTTGAATATTTTTATCAATGTATTTCCTTGTGTTCTTACTTTCAATGAAGTTTCATGGTTGAATTTGGTGTTGGTTTTTTTCTCTACAAGTTGGTGAGACATTGCAAGCTTGTGCCATTTCCTATGAATATGAACAAGTCCTTGGTCAATATTTTCATGATCCTTACCATCCTAAATATTAATTTAATCAACTCAAATATGATCCTTGTTAGATCATTCATGAATTATATTAATCATATAACCATCTTCCTCAATGTTTTTCTCCTCCTAGTCAACCTAGTCACTTTTTAAGCCAACCTTGAAGAAGACACTTTTGGGTTATGAGAGGTACATGGTGGATCTTGACACACAAAGATTATGTGATATAGATATTCCTAATTATGTAATTATTAATTTGAGAGAATCATTAAAGTTGGTTAAAAGAGAGTGGGTACCTATTGAGAGAGCTAAATGGAAAAGGTTTACAAGTGAGATGCTTAAAGTGAGTGGTTTGGTTTCTTCCTTAGAGGATATGCTAAGAACTCATGAAAGGAAACCTCACCATACCTATCAGCATTCATATCCACTTCTCTAAATTTCCTACCAGCCATACATGATCCCTAATCATGAGATAAATCAAACCTATTAAAGTCATATTTTTCCCAATTATTTGGAGGAGAGAATTGAAAAGAAAAACCTTGTGTTTTAAGCTAATCTTAATAGGTAAATTGAATTAGAAAATATTAATATGTAGTAATCCATGTTGAAAAAAAAGGAAGTGGAGTTAAATCCCTCATTTCCCTCTCATAATTCATCCCCACCATCTCAAAAGGAGACCTCTAGTCCCAATATCCTAAGCTGGAGTAAGATAGTGGAGTCATGGGGAAATAAAGAGGAGAAAAGTCTTGATAAAGAGTGTGAAGTTGAGAAGGAAATTGATTATAGACCAACCCCTCCCACCCTTCCTTAATTAAAAACTTATAATCCTAACATCCTAAGCTTGAGTAAGATATTATAATCATGGGGAAAGAAAGAGGATGGAATTTTGGTTGATAAGGAGTGTGAGGTGGTGAATGAAGTTGATCCTTTACAAGTTACTCCTGCCTTTCCTCAATAAAATTCTTGTGTCCCATGTCAGCCCTCATGTATTACTTATGCTCATCATGATTCCTATTAACTTCAAGAGAAAATTTTCCAAGAAAACCTAGCCAAGTAAATTGAAGAGTTGGAGTCAAGGATGAAGTTTCTAAGTCAAGGTGTGATGGAAAGTTTAAACCCAAAGGAAATTTATATGCATAAACACACCCCATTTAACCTCCTTCAAGAGAGTTCCCAATATGATTTTGATACATATTTTCCATCTCTAGAAAATACTTCCTATTCTCCTCATCCCATCACCCTTTGCCTTGATGGACCTGTGGTGTGGGAACCAAAAGAAGTGTACCTGGTTGAATAAAATTCAAAACTATTTCTTGAAGAAAATGCAACTCCTTGGCAGCCTTATTGGGTTATGTCACTAGATTTCAAGATACTTAGTCTTGGCATCACTAAGGAGATATAATATATTTCAACCCTTGATAAATAAGATCAGATTATGATAGTTAAGGTACAATTTGAAATCCCTCAAGAGGTCCTAAGTGTTGAAGAAGAGGTGAGTTCATGTGTTGAATCTCCTTGTTTGGTTGATAATGAAGAATGCCTTCCTTTTGCAAAATAATAAATCTTGGAAGAAGAGCCTATCTTGATAGAAGAAAATGAAGAAGAGAAAGCCCAATTTATGGCTGATCAGAAAGACCTCATGAGTGATTATGAGGAAGAGATTACCATAACGACTCCCCTTGGTGAACAAAAGGACAATTCACAATTTTTTGCCTCCATATTTGAGGGGATGTGTATCCGTGAGGAATGTGGCCAAGAATTGAAGAAAGAGATACATGAAAAAGACTCCATGTATGATCATGAGGTTATGAATGATCATTTCAAAATTAAAGAGCTAGTGGTACTAGGTGGTAAAGAGGACAAGGATGATTGACAGCTACAAATGAAGTTATTTCAATAACTTGAAGAAATTTTCCAAGTTGAGGGCCAAGTGTATGAAAAGGTGAAGGAAGAGTCTTATATGGAGGAAAATAAACAAGATTGGGAAGAATTTTCTAAGATCCTTGATTAGCTAGAAGAACTTGCACTTGAGAGGAAGCCCAATCTTATTGAGAGCATTATGGAAGTCAAGAAAGTATGCCTTGAATCACCATTTGAAGTTATAATGGAGGATACACATGACAAATTTGAGTCTATTTAGATGCAAAAGAAGTTAATTTCCTTGGTAAAATTGTTTGTATTTTATTGGTTCTCATTTAACATCATGCCAATGAGATTTGCAAACATTGTGAAAAAGTTAGAGGCATCAATGCTAAAGGACAAAAGGTTATATGCCTCATTCAACCCTTCATGTCAAGAAGTAAGAAGAGTCTCAATATTTCCCTTCAATCCAAGAGGGAGGTATGATTATTTTATATTTGTACATAATAGTATTTTTTATTCCCCTAAGTGCTTATGCATATGTGTGTGTCTTGTTAGTTTGCTCTCTTTATTGTGTGTGTCCTTTACTTTGTGTGGTTGAGGAAGTCATTAGTTGTATTGTCTTGGTAAATTTTATGGTCAATGGTCAAATGTTTCCTTATTTTTCTCATAATTTAGATGACTCATAATCCTAATTGATTGATAAGGCTACTAGTCTAGTTAGTATAATAGGCATATTACCCCTATGAGTAACTAATTTATTGACCAATTTTGACTTTTAGGTCAAATTGGGGCACCCCTAGGTCAAAAATTGATTTTATATATGTTTTTTGTGGAATAATATCTTGTCATGAGGTGTTTCATAGTTAATTTAAAGTTATTCAATGATATATTAGCCTTGGTCATAAATTTCATTAGCTAACATGTCCTTTTGAGTCATTTTAGGGGTCAAAAAGGTGCATTTAATGCTTTGTGCAGGTTTATCAATAAATTTTAAGGTTTAAAAGGGTGATTTAAATTGAAATGTGTCTTAATAATTCTTAATTAATTAAAACCAACTAAAAATTGGCAAGTTATTTAGAAAAAGGTAATTTTCTTAAAGGAAAAGGTGAATTTGGCACTTATACAGCCTCATTAGGAAGTGTGTCACATGGTAAATGGTTAATTAGTGCCTATTAATCTCCCCCATGATAAATTAAATGTTTTTTTGATCTTAAAGTTCCATTTCTTTATCAAAACCATTTTACTTCTTTTTCACCTTTCTTGGCAAACAAAAGTAACCTTCAAGTTTTTTACTTGATACAGATAACTCAAGAGGTTTCAAATCAAACCCATTGGGGAGGTTAAATTAAAATCATATAAATTAATTTAAATATAATTATTTTTAATAATTTTGTCCTTTGTTTCATGAACCATCCTCATGAAATTGATTGTACTTTTTTACTAGCAGTTTCAAATACCCTATAGGTTTTGCTCCATTTTTGATATCTCCATATAATCCACTTGATGATATTGGTTATTTATGATGTTTAATTCCTAATATAATTATTTAAATTCTTATTTTCATGTTTTTAAAATGTCTCATGGGCTCTTTTAGTTTAGTTGGTAGGTTGATGCCCCATGAGGAGTGACAGTCATTTTTAGTACTTGATAAAGGTTGTATTCTTTAAAAACACTTTGATGTGAAGTAAATGTGATGTTTTTCATGTTTAAATTAAATTAATACCATATAAATTCCATATTTTGTCTTAAAATACCATGCCTTGAGTAAGCACCTAGTTTTGGCATACACACACCCATCTTCATCTTCAGTCTGCCATTGATATGTGCCTGCAGGACTTTCAAACATTTAAACATAGTATAAAGGCTCCTATAAATATTTTTATATCATAATATATATTTTTATCTCTTTTAAATATAATTTATAATGATATAGGATCAAATTCATGATATCATTACCTATCACACCAATCTAGTTGCCTGCCTACTTACAATCTTCACCTACAGAAGCTTATTGATGTCATGCTAAGACAAGGGGAGCTTGATATAGTTTTCAATATTATAATATTTATAGGGGTTAATTAAGACCTTTGGATGAAACATGGAAATTATCATAACCTATACATCCCTCATAATGCCTAAGACTTCATGTTATTGCCTGTATAGACTGGATAATCACCTACAGTTGATCCTAGCAAAGATGTATGAGTCCTTATTTGGTAGGTTAAAACATGTAAAATCCATCCCTTGGGATCATTTTAGGTATAATTAAGCATGGTAGATAGTTTTAAAATGATAGGTTGAACAAATGAGGGTGAAGTCTTGATCAAATATAATGATTGTAAATATAGGGCCCTTATCCCTAAATTACCAAAATAGAGAGATTGAGCCTTTTGTCAATATTGTATGATATGGTCTCAAATATTTTAAATGCATCCAAATTACTTAACATAATATTACTAGTAGAGTTCAGTTGTTGAAAGGCTTGAAATTGCCAACTTATGCACTGAATTTAATTAGTTTTATCTACATGATTGTGACCCAAAGGAGGTTTTGACTTCCCTAGGTTGAAAAATAAACTTTACAACATATTTAAATGTTTTAAAATGATTTATTAAGACATTTTACTTCAATAACATGCCAATATATGTTTGAGGAGCAAGGTGATAGATCCTATGCACACCTATAGGTGTGTTTAATAATAAAATAGGCATTTATAGCTAAGAGGATAGTTGGTAACTCAGGTAGGGTATTTGGATGATTTTTAGCCCAAAAAACATGATAATTATGGATATTATATTGAATTTAAATCTTAAATAAGGTTTTAAAACATCACAACCAAACCCAAGAAGAAACCCAACACCTACAACAAGGTTAGATTGTAGGGAGTCTCAATCAATAGGCAGTGAGTACCAAAGAGTGTGTTATTGATGAGAAGATGGAATTTAGATGAAATAACTAGTCCAATAAAATATAAAATTAATAAAAGGAAATAAATAATAGTTTTTACACTTTTATTTCAAATACTACATCATATTCATACATCTATAGGTACCTTCCTATAGGCCAATATAGTCAAAAAACCTGTGTATGCAAATTGGATCAGACAGTGAGCTAACATAGGAGGTTTTAGTGATGATTTCGCTCATAACAAGGTAAAATAATTTATTATAAATAATTATGTGACTATAAAACTCCATTTAATATCTCCCTACATTTTTATCAAGGTTTAAATGGGTCTCATACCTACAAGTACAACTTTTGGAGTAAAACACAATCTTGATAAGAACTTAATTTTGACTGATTAAAGATGACTAATCAAGGTGAAAAAGTGTATCCAAAAGGTATAAAATGATCCAAAGACACTATAAATACGTCATATACATTTTCTAAAGTTTAATTATATAAATTCACCTAAAAGCATCACTCCAAGTCAAGAGTACATTCAGTTGAGACAGTGTGTTATAAGGATGATTTGGGTTGGGTTTAGGGTGAATGGTGAGTCCAAAAATTATTAAAACACATTATAGGAGATTAAATAATGGTTTTTAATTTTCCTTGAAGGTCCAAACACTAAAAAAAATTCTACAGCTATCCTCCTTAGAATCAAAACTCAGCTCACACCTTAAAACCCTTCAGAATCCACTCTTCACTAAATTGTCTTAAGTCTTTGTTGAAGTTAAGAGGTATAGAAATAGAAAAAAGGGATGAATATTTATATATATGGTATTTATCACTCAATTAAGTCTCTAAATTACCCATATATTTTTATAAAATAGGGTAAGTACCCCCTATTTGTCTCAAATAGGGGGTACTTCCCTAGAATACAAATTGTAAAGTTTTGGAGGAAGTAGGGATAAAGGATGATCTAGGGGAAAATAAGACATTTTTGGAAGGTGTGATAAGGTTTAACTAAGATAAATAAATCTATGAAACACCTCTCAATATTAATAGACTAGGTAATATGGTATAGATGTCTAAATTTGCAAGTAGACCTGTCAAACACAATTACGCCTCGTCACCAGGTGTGAGACCATTTTCATTTATAGCCCTAAGTGAGCTTTCAAATTGGTTGTGACATGTCTATGGGATCATCATAGATTATTTTTATATATTTAAATACAAATAAAATAATTATAATTATCTAAATCCTTATATTTTTAGTCAAGCATGTTAGGCAAGGGTTAAGTCTAATGCCCAAACAGGAGGTCATTCATACTTTTGGACTTATACATGATTTTAAACCTATTGAAACACATTAATTAGGTCACTAAAGTTGTGTTAAATATTTTACCCTACAATATAATCCCTAATAAATATTTTTTTGGCTCAAAACCACTCAAACCTATAAGAAAGAGGAAAAAGAGCTCGATAGGTCAGGTTTCAACACTCATATCTTTCGTGATGCCTTGCATGGGAATTTGAGAAGTTTAGGGATGTTGAGGAAGGTCTTGAAAAATTATTTTGTGTAATTTATTGGTAAATTGGATGTCATAATTTTATTTTAAATCTGATCTAATGGCATATTTTTATCATGAAACCTATTTCACCTTTTATAGGACTCACTTAAGCTCCCTAACTTACCAACTAGTCATATGAACTTGTACAGATCAGGTGAAAAATAGGCTATTTTTACTAATTTTTATGTTGTGTAAAATATATGAGGAGTTTTAAATTTAAAAATACTTTGGGTGGAATATATATACTTTTAATAACTCCCCATATTCATTTAAGTCTTCAAAATAACTCATAAGGGTTAAAAAAATAACTCTCATTTCAGCCAGTCAAAGTTGGCTATTGAACAAGCTAGTGAGAAGGGTGTAAAACTTCAAGTGAGCTCATTTAATGTGTCATTAATGATTATAAGGAAATTTATGTTCTTTACATGTGTCATACACTCCCTCCTATGTATTTTCATGAGCAAATGATGCCAATTTGGAAGTGAAGTGTGCAGGGTACATGAAGGAAGAGTTTTCTAGACTACAGATTATGATTACTCTTTTCCAGGTGATTTCAGATGACCAGACCTAAAAATAATGAGTGGAGAGGCATTTATTATGTTCTTAAACTTTATTTTAATCATAATACCTGGTCCTAATCAGTTGTAAGTCAAATAAATAGAGCTAATCATGCAGGCAATTTTTCTAAGCCAAAATGAGGAGTTTCTTGCCACTTTTCATGAAGTTTATGACTTGGATTGACATTTGTACTTATTATCCTTTCATTTCTCATCCCATAACCTCTTCACATTCAAAACTAACTAATTTTATCAGCTTTAAAAGTGTCCTTATGACCCTTGGACTTCTCTCCTCCTCTCTCTCTCTCTCAAGTTCTATAAGAACTAGCCATTTTGGCATTTTATTGGATGATCCACCTGAGTATGGTAAATCCCTACTCAAATATATAAATTTTTATTAATAATTATTATTATTTTTACCACTTCCATGACTATTATTTATTTTTTTTGGAAAGTTTTATTTTTCATAAGTGAAGACTATAGATTCCTTAGCATGTTATTTCATTTTATCCTCTATTTGCAGTTGGAAAGCTTCTTCTTATAGGGCATGTGAAATTTTTTAGGAAATGTATAATATTTATTGAGTTAACATATTAATTATTTCCCTCATAGGACTCTTGTCTAGTCCTATCTTTTCACATTCATCCATAACCTCATAATGTAACATTGATGTGAGAAGATGAAGATTAGAGAAGTGTATGTTCAGTTGGTCCTTTGATTTCAAGTGTAATATGCATATGGTTAGATGTCATCATGTTATTTGGTTTATCACCTCTCTTATATTAATTTTATTTCAATTATCCTTGTCCCTTTTACCCCCCAATTTAAGATTAGTTACAATCCAAAGTGGTACATAAAGGGAACTAGCCCTATCTAAAGATTCACCTCATTCTTTAGGTTGCCCATAAACCTAGAGGTGATCCCCTTGTGCCAATTGGATGAGGAGATATTTTTTATATCCTAAAATGGTGAAAATCCAAGTGAAAATATAAACCACCATGAAAAGGATCTCCTTGACCTATAAAATCATCCTTAAAAACCATTTAGCTTCATTAAATTTTGAAGTTGAGAAATAGATGCAAGAATAAACCCCTCTTGGATGGATAGGCCATAGTGAATTGATATCAATCTTAGAAATTTTTCATAAAGAAGAGGCCATAAATATTCAAACAAATGCCTCTAATTTCAAACCTATTAGGACCCCTAACAATTTCTAAAGTTTCATCTCCTAACTCTCTCTCTCTCATGGTCGTAAGTTTAAATTTGCATTATTGAGCTTATGAAGGTAGTGATGGAGGAGAAAGAGTGTTTGGAGTGTTATTTAAACTTAAAATTTTTCTAAAATCTATAAAATTATCTAAGGGATCCCAAGGGACACTTAAAAATCATTTCCAACTAAAATTTGATCTTAAAAGGTCATAAAAGTGCTTGTAAAGTGTCCTTTTGCTTAGTTGAGGCATTAAACTATAGATGCTATCAGTATCTAACTATCTATGAATATCATCTAACCCATTTCTTACATTAGGGATGTTGGGATTCTTATTGAAATGTTTTATTCTTGGAATGGTACATCCAACCTTCCACATGGGCCAAAAGGTGGACAAATTGATGTTTTTGTATATGAGACTCAAATAAAAGGTTAGTGCATGATATTATGATATTAATGACACATAAATAACCTTTTTTAATTACCTTAGACCATACTATACCTTTAACCATGTTTTACAACATCAAGACCTTATAATTAACCCTTAGGACTAGACAAGTGAACATAAGACCAAACTTTGGACAATACTAGATAAGAACAATATGACCTTTTGGGACTATGTAATACCATTTGAGACCATGAAAATAATATGACAAGTTTTTGACAACCCTATGAGGTTTAAACCTAAAGTGGGTGAACAATTTTAACTTGAGGTCAAAATTTGGTCAATACTTCCCTCAATGCTAATCCAGATTATGTTGAATATAAACAACAAAGTAGGGTTCCATCATAGCTTCTATGATATAGGGTAAGTCCAAAAAAGGTATAATGGGAGGCTTTATGAATGAAGGCTTTTTGTCTTTTGATGTAAATGTTTTTGGTAATGGTTTGGTCATTGAGGTAGGCATATATATAATAATACCAAGTATATATGGGACTAATAATGTTGCAAACCATCTCGATAGCTACTTATTCATGTGTCGGTGTTAGGAGATGTTCCAAAATAAATTGATAGTCTTTGGACTTGTGCATAATATGAAACATGGATCCAATTGTAGCTATGGCATTAAATTTTTTTACTAGCCCTAGGTATCCATTCAAACTAAAGATTGTCAATTTGTTACTTAAGAATGTCAACCATACCTTTATAAGGTACTAACTTCTCATCCTTTGTCTAGTATTGGTTTGTAACCTAATTGATTATAAGTTATAAATCACCATGAACTAGTAAATTTTGTATATTCCATTATACTACTTGTTGAAGCCTTAATATAAATGCTTTGTATTCATCTATATTACTAGTACATAGAAAATTAATGAAAAAAGACTTAGGAATAAGATCCCCTTATAATGTGATAAATAATATGTTGGTGCCTAATCCACATGTTGTGATGGAACCATCAAAGAAAATTCTCCTTTTTTATTTTAGGAGGTGTTACTACTACGGTCATGATGGCTTCATTTTGAAACCCAAATATAAGAGGTTGAGTATCAAGAAGAGGAGATTTTACAAGCTAATCTATAAGTACCTAGCCCTTATTGGATTTTTTATTAACATAATCAATCTCAAATTCACTCAAGATAATGGTCCACATTACCATGCAACTATGTAAATTTGTTTTAGATAGTAGATACTTGATTGGATCTGCTTTGGCAATTAAAATAGTCTTATTATTTATCATGTAGTCATGTAAATTTTGGGTTGAAAAAAACATAGATAAATAAGACTTCTTGATTTGTGTATAATTGTGTTCATACATGACCAATGTTAAACTTAGGTAGTAGATGGCATGCTCTTTTCCCTGTTCATTATGTTGTGTCAAAAGTTCCCCTAGACCATTTTTAATTATTGATAGGTAAATTAGTAATGGCTTATTTGGCAAAGGTGGCAGTAAAATAGGTGTATTGGCTAAGTATTCTTTGAGATGGTCAATTTTTTTCTTGTAATATTAATTCCATGAAAAATTTATGCCCTTATTTAGAAGGTGTGTAAAAGGATAGAATTTATTGACCAGCTATGAAATGAATCATTTAATTGACTGTATTTGCCCTATAAACTATAGAGTTGTTTCAAGGTAGATGGTGGTGGCATCTTAGTAATGGCCCAAACCTTGGTAGGATCAACATAAATGCCTTGATGAGAGATAATAAAGTTTTAAAAATTTCCAAAATTTACACCAAATACACACTTTTAGGGTTGAGCCTAACCTTGTACTCTAAAATTCATTCAATGATCTTGTGAAGCACAGTAGGATGGTCGGCTCAGGTCTTAGATTTACCTAGGATGTCATTGACAATGTCATGCATCATATCATGAAAATTAACATCATGAATCATTGGTATATTTCTCCTACATTATTAAGTTTTAGTGTCATCAGTTGATTAAAAAAACATTCCCAAAAGAGTAGTGAACATTGTCTTATGTTGGTATTAAGTCATCCTTTAGGTAGGATTTATTAATATATCAGAAATTGGTACACATTTTTATACCCTTTAGCTTTTTTCTAATTTTTATTATATTATAAATCCATTTTTAATAATCAATAGGTCGAATGCATCTCATATCTAAGATTTTATACAACTCTTTATTAACTAATATAGCAATATGAGGATGCATTTTTCTCAACTTATACTTAACTATTTTAGCATTAGGATGTACAAAACGATGGTGTACAATTAAGGTGGGGTCCAAAACTTAGTGTATATGAATAGACCCATGCAAATATATCAATAAATTCCCTCAGAAGTGTTGTAAAGACTTCATGTTCCTCCTTAGTGAGGGATGCACCTAATTTAATCCATTTTAGGTCCTTTAGAGTCCCAATAGTAACCTTAGAAGTGTCCTCCACAAGGAATGTATAACCATTTTCTAAAAGAGCTAGAAAAGAGGTAAAATTGTTGGTAATATTGTAGTTTGATAGTTGGATTGATTCATCTAACTCTCCCAAAAAAGATGAATTAGAATCACCAAATGATGGTAAAGGCCATGTAACAAATACTTCTAGGCATTCCTCTATGATCTACTCAAAATTTTGTCACTCTTTAGTATTGATTTCAGATCCATACATAAACTCTATACTAGTGTTATCCTAACTTCATGCAATGAGGGGTGAACATCCCCATCTAATGGCATCTAAAATAGGTTTACACCAAGAGACTTTACTTTTTCTTGAGTCTGAAAGTGCTTCAAAGTGGTTTTCACTTTTAGACCTTAGTGTTTGATTTTACTTTTTATTTTGTCCATGGAAGTTCACCTACTCTCTAAAATAGGTAGCATAATCTAATTTGATAGATAAACCTTGTTTTTGATCTCATGTAGGAATATGATCCCTCAAACCTAGAAAGTAATAAATGGCCTCATCATTCTTGAACTCATCTAGTGACATTATCAACTCTTCTTAGTCCCAATATATCAGTTGGGGGTGATAAAGGGTAAGTGGTAAAGGGTAAAATATATGATTAATAGTATATAAAACATAAGGGTTAGATAAATTAGTGTTGGAAAGGTTATCATATATGCTATAATCAGACCCTACATCATTTTTGGCATCATCCTCACTAGTCACTAGTGTAGGAACTTGAATAAGGTATACAGGGTCAACCCCAAGAAGTCTAAATCTAATACCATGAGTTCCTTTATGCTTAGTCTTATAAATTATCTTGAGTGTTCCTTTTTGATGTGCCCCTAGGCCTTTGTATTCATAATCTTGGTTATCCATAATCTAGTTAGGCATAAGATACTTAACACTTTCGTAACAATTAACTAGATCATCAATTATAGAGCCATGAGCCATCTTCAGCCAAAGGGTCCTATTCTAAGCCAGAGGATAATTTAAAAATAATGGGTTAACTGAGATGATATTTTCCCTTAGTGTGTCATTCCATGTGAATAGTATTAGATTTGGGTCTCTCATAGGATTTTGGGTTTTCAAGTAGTTTAGCTATATGAAAGGAGTCATGAGTATTGTACTCTCATATACCTTTGTCAAATATGTAAAAATGGTTGGATATCTCTAGTTGAGGTGCAAATGAAGTTGAATCTAGGATTTTAGGGTCAATGTAATTAGATTTGGGATCTAATTGAATGGCCTTTTCATTATAATTTTTTTCTCCATCAATTTTAGGTATAAGATTCAAGCCCAAATAGTAATTGCAACTCCTATACTCCACCTCAATATTTTTGCAAAATTAGGAAGGCTAGAGATCATATGGTATGGTTACTTCCATCCTTGAATGGGTAAATTTAATACATTTATGTAGTGTGGAAGGTATGTCCTAGGTTTAATGAATCCATAGTCAACCCAAAAGTAGGTTGTATGATAAATCTAGGTCGAGAACATGGTAAATGGTATCATGGGTCATAGGCCCAATGACCAATAGTAAATTGATGGTTCCTTATGATTCTTATTC
Source organism: Torreya grandis (assembly GCA_037957365.1). Classification (NCBI taxonomy): domain Eukaryota; kingdom Viridiplantae; phylum Streptophyta; class Pinopsida; order Cupressales; family Taxaceae; genus Torreya; species Torreya grandis. The sequence goes on from JARHVA010001640.1 coordinate 1,700,177, forward strand.
CTCATTATCATATGCTTTGATGATAATGGTATTTGGCTAAAGATATACCATTTTGTATCCAAGATGATTCACCAACTTTAGAGACACAAAGTTTAGGCCTAAACCATTATCTTCAAGGACATATTTAACTATATATCTAGTTATACCGACCTTAATATATAAAGGGTTGTTATGCAATGGGCCCAGGGATGACATATAACTTTGATCAAAGGTAATTCATTAGATAGGGGGAAAAATTACTACCATATCTTGAATTTATTAGGCATAATGTCATTTAGTACAAGGGATTGGCTTAGGTATTCATTAAGTTTATTCTTGTAAACACTAGATGTGCACAGCAAATCCATAATAGATATTCATATAGGTGTATTTTATAGTTGCTTCATAATGTCATAGGATTTCTCTTTGGTATTGTAAATTGGATTGTTCTTTATTAGCATGGGGGTATGGATGGGTTCATTCATAAAATTACATTGTGGGATTTAGATATTAATCTTGGTTCACCGAGTTGTGATTGCACAATATTGATCAAGTAATGGGCCTCTATAATTTGATGAAGAAATAAAAGGGCATAGAATGGTAATTCTTGGGAAGTGTTAAGATTGGTTTCTAACATGGTCCAGAGAAGTAATATTGGCATAAAGAGGTTTGTAGGTAATATTAGGCACTAGTCTTGGTCGGTTGGTATTTAGTCAAGGGTTGGTGGTAATGGTGGCAATATGACCAATAACATATCCTACAACATTATTATAAGTATATGCAATGGAATGATGGCCTCCTTAGTTTAATTGGTCAATTTGACCTTGGCTCTAACCATTTTTTTATTTTTGTTATTGATAATGTTGTTATTATTGTGATGGTGTTCTTTGTACTATTGTTATCATTATTGGTTTTTGTGTTGAGGAAAGGAGTTTTGATATATACCTAAGTTATGATTAGATGTAGTGGCATGGTAATCTTATTCTCTCTCTATTCTTAATAATTTTCTTAATCAAATGTCTCAATTATATACAAAAAAATATAAAGTGTCCCTTGATGTGATGTTACTCATAAAACTCATGTTCTTTGTACTAGTCAAGAATAGGAATTATTTAAATAAAAGGTTTTTACACAAGTTAATTAATCATATTCACTTAAACTAACTTAAAAAATATAAACTCAATGGGATCTTCAATGTCATTGAATGTTATTACTATGGGTGGTTTTCTCCTTGAAGGAGGAATTTATAACTATGAAGGATTTTGTGGAAGGTTTTGTGGAGGTCTAGGATGAATGAATGGAGGTGGTGATTGTTGAATGGGTCGATAAAAATGAACATATGGTGTTTGAATTTATTATAAATGTTGTGAGTCAGTAATCCCATTATTGATAACATTTTGATTGTGATTATAGGCTTTTGGTGTTTCCAAAGTATTAGCCTGAGTTGGCATTGAAGTTATTATTTAGATGGAGTTTTGGTTTTAATTATGGTTTTGGTTCTGTTATTGTCTTTGATGTTGGTTTAGGCTATAGTTCTGATTGGAAGAAGATAATTTGATAATCCATTTGTTGACAAGGGCCTTTTCAATATGTATACCCTTCTCAATAACTTCTTCAAACATGTGAGCACATTGTAGCTTGAGATGATAGGTTATATCACTATGTAGACTCCAGATAAGTATTATGGCCAATTATTTATCTAGTAAATTATGAGTGAACTAGCTAGTAAGTGCCCTCCACCATTATAAGTAACTAGCAAAGATTTCACCATTTCTCTATTTTGCCTGACCCAAATCTACCATCGTAATCTCATGTTTGAGATTACATGAGAAATGTTGTATAAACTTCTATGAAAGGTCATCAAAGTTTGGCATATAATTTTTTGGTTGTTTAAGAAGCCATTCCAAGGCATATCTAACTAAAATTATAATAAATAGGAGAAGAAGATATATATCATTGTAGGCCACTAGTTGGAACGCAAAAAATAATTCCTTTAAATGCTCTTTTGGGTCCCCTTTGCCCTTATATTTATCAAATTTGGATAGGTTATATCCTGGAGTAAAAGGTATTTGGAGGTAATCTATATTAAATGGATATGAGTATATCTCTTCTAATTTGAACTTCTTTGTTTACTTCCTAATTTGAATGACAATAATTGAATCCTTTATTTTCTATAGCTCTTGGGATAGGAAGATAGATGGTATGACCTATTTTGGTTATGGTTACACATTCAAATATGGATTACTTTAACCAGGGTATGAAGGAATGGCATATTGGGGAATGTTCATTTGATTGGTCAACCAACCAAGACTATGTATCTATGCATTATGATTATATTTTTTTGTATAGAATACATGGTTGTTGATAAAAAAATTTGATAGGGTTGGAAACATGGATTTGATTTGTAAACTTTAGTTTTGGTAGAGGCATTTAGTTAGGTTGAATATACTAGTATTGTTGGGTTTGTGTAGGAACTTGTTGTCTACTTATTGAACCCTGTATATAAAGGGTATATGTTGCTAGTAAAATCCTTGTTAATGAAGGTATTGAAAGTTGGATTATTGTTTTATATGAGGTAAATTTTGAGTAAAAGGTAATTATTGCCTAATAAGTACCTTTTGTAAGTTAGGACCTTATTGTTGGGTAAAAACCTATTGTTAAATGGACACTTGTTAGAGGTTAGGTATTTATTATTGACCAACTAGCACTCTTTATTGATCAATAGGAACATGTTGTTAACTAGGTAACATTTGTGATCTTTGTGTTATATCAGTATGTGTTTGTATTGGTGGAAGATTAGTTTCCCCTTGTTGAGATTGTGTAGTGTTCAACACTTATTGAGGTATAATGTTGGTCTATTTTTGGTTATTTTCCCCCTAATGCATGTTTTAGGAAGCTACTAGTTGAGGAGTGGAAGTTGTTTATTATATTTAAAAACTAGGCATACCTGCCCCCTATTATTAGAAACCAATCAAGGTATTGGTAAGAGGAACCTATTATGTTTTACTTTACAACATATTAGACCTACTTTAGTTCATATTGGAATGCACTTGCATGTATCCCTTATGTTTTTTAAGGGGTTTTCTTTAGGAACTATAGTGTATTCTATCATAATTGGGACATTATACATGTCTCCTACCAATGTAATTTGGGTAAATGGGTCTATGTTATGATTTACATAGCTTGAAGAATCAATTTTCACCCCTTTTGGGGGAGCTAACTCTATGAGTGGCATTTTTGAAATAGACATGGCATTGAAGTTTTGAGCTAGGTTAAGGTATGTTTGATATGTTTGTTGTACCTATTCTAATTGGTCATCTATTAAACCTTTCCATTTTATAAGCACATTTAGGCCTTGTTTAGGTATTGGTACTAAATATTGATTATAACTAATTGAATCCTAATCAAGTTTTTAGACATGAGGCACATTGTTAGGTGTTCTAATCAATCTAGATAGAATTTCATGTGGGAAGTCTGTCAAATATTTATCTCCTAATTCTATCACCCTAACTAGAATTCCATCTTTGTTTATAGAAAGTTAAGATCAAAAACTTATGGGTCATAAATTTTTGGTGTGGTTACATAGTAGGTTTATTATTGTTTCCTTTGTTCAATTATAGGAGACATACTAATAAGGTATTATGCCATTTTTTTGCTCTTATCCTAAAGAACAAGGGGAATTAACTAGGTACTATGCTAATGGGTCATGCCCTTGTTATACATATGGGGTATTATAAAATGGATATGGATCTATCTCATATATTACATCATCTCCATAATTTTATTGAACAAATAGGTCATTAGTGATAAATTTCTCATAAAATGAATTATACATGGTCCCACTATGTGTATACAAAGCATATTCAAATTTATACAAGGTCTCTCAAAAAAGGTCTAATGTGGAAAATAAATGAGGTTTGAGGAAAATAACCTTTAACTCTATAAAAAATGTCCGAAGGATAAATGATTATTCTAGGTCTAAAGCAGAGGTAAGATGAAAATGTGAAACTAATCTTTGGTAAAGTATTTGAGCAAGGTAAAATGATCTTGATATAGGTCTAACAACAAAAAATAAAGGTGGTAGGTCTTTGGTCAAATATCACAAATCTAGACTTGGAAACAAGATGGTCTAAACAATAACATGGAGAGTAATATAATTTTAAGGTAATTGGCTCATAAATCTTGGTAATTGGCATGAAAAACTTAGTATTTGGCTCAGAAAAACTTAGTATTTGGCTCAAAAAACTTGGACTAAGTGCATAAAATACTCTTGGAAAATGAAACTAAGATATTTTATAACATGTCACAATGAATTCTAAATTAGGCACATGACAATAAAACACCCCTAAGTATAGGAAAAGTTCTTCAACCCAAATGAGAAATCGATCCAAGTTATATAATATAAATGTAAAAGGTAAACCACCTAATCCCAAATTATGCAAGGCTTTTGGTAAATTTGTGATTATTCAAGGATGAATTCATCATTTATGTTAGTAAAATTCATTGATAAGGGTTAAAAATAAATCAAAATTATTAAATCCATGAGAAAAATTACCTGGAAAATCCACCAAAATGTAAGATTGAAGTCATTATTTTTGTTGGTTGAAGTCATCATTTAAATAGAGGATGATTCAACATGGGTCAATCTCACTGATTTAAAAATAGAGAAATGTCATCGTTTCTTTTGAAGTCACCGATGCAAACTCATTATTTCCTATAGAACAAACAATTGTAAAATAGAGGACAAAATAGGTGAAGTCATCATTTAGTAGGGTAAAGTCACTGATTAGTAACTAAATAAAATGACATGAAATTTGGTCATAAAAATAAAAACTTAAAGATGTGAGTGATCTTTTTAATAATTTTTAAGGTTCCACATCACACATTTGGTCCATGTGAGGTGTGTAGTCTCACTAGGCATGTCAGTATATATCATTAGGAATTTAAAGAGACAAGTATTGTTAGTTATTTGTTAGTGAATCAAAAGAGAATTCAAAATAAATAATATAATATAAATTAAACCCCTCTTACCTAAGTACTTGGGTGAGTTTTACACAAATGAAAAAATTATAAATAAAAGATAAAAACATAAAACTATGTTACCTCCCTTGTCAAATTAGTGCTCATTTTTTGTCATAGATGATGTTCTTGTTAAATTTATAGGAAATAGAGACTTTGATCAATTTAATTTCCATTTTTCCATCACTTCTCTAAGACCACATAAGGCTTGTCTTGGCATTTGAAGTTTCTTAAATCAATTTGGCATTATAACCTTGAATGAGAGATTTTTAAAGGTATTCCTACAAAATAACCTTGCACATAAAATATTGTTGGAAGAGAGTGAGGGCACTTGTATTTATAGTTGTTAAAACTAAATCTAACCCTAAGTTAGTTAAGTTTATTTTTAACCTTGGTTGAGTCTAGATTATCCTTGGTCAAGTTTATAATAACCCTATGTTGGGTCAAAATACTTATGAAGGCTTGACAACTCATTGAAGATATTTATGAGCCATGACAATCCATAAAAGATATTTATGAGGTTGTGACTCACCATTTCTTAGAACTTTATGAATTAATAAAATATATTATTAATTCCCTTGACTTTGACCTTAGATTTATTTAAAAAAACCTTTTCTAGAAAATGTAATTCCATAATTGAACTTGGAGTTTTTACTTAAGTAGCTAGTTAAATTTTGATTTTTAATTAATCTTGCTTAGGGTTTTTGGAATTTATGAATTATATTAGTTTCTTGAGCTAATATATTAAAAGGCTAAGAATTTGAATTTTAAAGGTTATAATTTGACTAGGGTTGAATCCAAGCTAGGTTATCATTGTGTGCATAGAAATACTCTAAATGAGGAAGCCTTGACACAATTTTGGGCACTTATATCCCATGCGTGAATGAATTTGGTTATTAAAGGTGATTTCTAGACTAAAATTATGTTAATTGCTATAAATTGGTTGTATACCTAGTTTAGACATGAAATGGGCCAAAATGAGAGTCTATACCCCCCAAAGTATTATCGACATTGGTGTTGTTTACAAGTTGATATTGATTATTATTCATAGGGTTTATCTTCTTTTTCTAATCAATTATTTCAATGGTAATGGAATTATTGTTTTGATTTAGGACCTTAGGAGCGTAGTTGTTGGTATTGTTTGGACTTGCACTTTGAAACCCCTCATTATTTTAGTTTAGGGTGTAATGCACCCATTGGTCCTATAAGTTTTCCAACCACTATCATTATCCAACTAGGTAATTCACAAGGTGCTCTCAAGGGCTTCTTCATAAAATTAATATGGTAATTTTGGGACATCCTCTCAGTCTCCTTGTTAAGGGAATGGAGGAAGAGGTCTCAAAATTATTTTGTATCCATATTAGGTACACTAGCAAAGGAATATAAGACATTCCACCATCTCATGATGAAATGAGTAGTGTACTCATTATGTTCTTACTTGATGTTAAAGAATTCATGTACTTTAGTATTCAGGAGCTTTTTCATATCAAAAAATTTGAAAAACTTAGTTATGATTTGGAAAAAATAATGTATAGACCCCCTAGGGAGGTGGTAATACCAATCAAGTATTATCCCTTATAAGGTTTTGGGGAAGATTTTTACAACCCCATCCCAAGGTATGAGTTCCCTAATAATTATAGCATAAGATTATATAAGTGCATTTTTATCCCCCTCCCCTTTGAATTTGGGAAGGTTTGATAGGTGACGTGGGAGAATAACCCCCATATATTAGAATTGATATATTATTTGAGGTACTTAACATAACTCCATATGTTGTAAAAATATGTTATTGTTATTGTTGTTGTTGTAGTGGGACTAGAATGAAAAGGTGGAGTCATATAGGGGTTGGTTTGGTAACCACTAGAAGGAATAGAGAAGCTTGATAACATAAAGTAGAGTACACTATAAAATAGCTATCTAGCTAAGTGGATTTTAAATACATATAAATGTAAAGGAGAAGATTTTTAGATGTAAGCAATGTATAGATTTGTTATGGTGGGATGTATGTGGTTTGTATATAATATGATATTACATAATGAGGGACATGTCTTGTGTATAGAGGGTGAATGTACACAGGAGGTATGTAACTCATAGGTGTAGAGAATAGTGCATTAATTATTGTCACATCATTTTGAAAATGTGGTGCATAAGTTTATACACCTCCCACTAGGGTTTGAATAGGTTCTTGATAAGATGAATGGAATTTAGAGGTCTTGGGGTTAGGGATCGTATGAGTGAGGATGTCCCAAAGGGATTGCTAAGAGACATAATTTTGTGTGGGTATAAGTTCCTATTGTGGCAAAAGCATATAGGCTTGTTTTTGTGGTACTAGATGAGTCATTTTTTTGAAAAGATAAGGAAAAGGATGAGTTGGTTTAGGATAATTTTGGCCTATCTCCTGACCTAGAGTTTGTTGGTTTTTCTCTAGGTCATGAATACAACCTACTAGGGTGAGGATGAGTTGGTTTGGGCTAGTGTTGGTGCTAAGCCTAATGACCTCCTATTTAGGAGGGGTATAAGAATGATATAGGCTAGTATGAATAGTTTAGTTTGGTATAAGAACCCCATGAGTAGTGTTTGTATCTTGTAATGGTAGATTATAGGCACCTTGACTCCTACTATGATGATGTATGACCACTTACATTTAGTTGACCCTATCCTCTAAGTGATAGATCCTTCCTAAGTAATTATCATATTTAGCTATGATTTCTAAAAATAGGCTTTGTAAGCTAATGGAAGGACTCATGGCCATATAAAGAGTGGTTATGAATCCCCTAATAAGGGTCATAGCATTGGAGTCAGAGTGGTTACTAATAGTTTCATATACATCTTATATTTCTTAAATGGAGACCCTATTCTTGGTTTGAGTGTTGGGATGATATTAATCATATAATTAGTAGTATTTATTGGTGTTAAAGGTTAGGTTATTCCAAATCATCAATGAAGGCTCACTAAAATTGAGTTGGCTTCTCCTATAGCCTTCTAGGCCAAGATATCCACCTATATCTTGTCTAAACATATTCTAGGGGTGTATGAATACCCATATAATAAATGGAAGGAGGTAATGTGGATAATGGAAAGGAGAAGAATAAGAAATTTAAATCATGAATTCCTTCATGTCAGGTTCACCAATTTTTATACACATGAATAACACACATTAAACTATGCACTTGATTCCCTAGGGTTAGGTCAAGGCAATTGATGTAATGGGTGGGCTATGGATTGGGTTGGTTGTTATGTGGAATGGGATTTGGAATGGTTGCTGGTAATGGGTTTTTATAATGGAACCAAAAGACCTCGATAACATCATGATGTTCATTAAGAGTGTCAAGATGTGATAAAAAGAGCTTCAAGGTCCTTTAGTTTTCAAGATCATAAGAATATGAAGCTCCAAGTTGATGTTAGGACTAGGGAAATGGGGGAGATCGGGTTAATTTACTCATAGGAAAATATCTACTCTATCAAATTGGCTATGCCCAGTTAATGACATCCACAAAATGTGAATAATACAAGATGCATCTAAACATAAGGAGAAGAAAAATGTATTATTGGGCCACTTATTTTGGTAAACATAGGATTTGCATGACCACAACATCCACATCAACAATAGGCATCATTTTTTGTCAATGATGACATTTTAGCATCTTGGCTCTAGCTGAAGGGATCAGCACATACCTTGTGCTAGTTAGTAAGAAACTAACTAATTCCAAGATTTTTGGGGCATATTTGATGATTGGGAGATACTTGGTTTCATAATTTGGCTCCCAAGTTCTATGGACCATATAAAGTTCTCCAAAAGATTGGGTTGGTTGTTTATAGTTGGAGATCCCACTTTCTTCTCGAGTTCACCAGTATTTCATGTCTCTTATTTAAAGAAAGTTCTTGGCACAAACATTAGAGTGTAAAATACTTTAATAGAACTTCACAATGAAGGATCTATCCTTGAGTTGAAGGCAATACAAGATAGGCTCACATTCCAATTTCACTCCCACTCCATCACAAAGGTATTAAGTCATTGGTACAGAATGCAACCAGAGGATGCAACATGAGAACCACATTTTTTTATTTAGCACCAATTCCCACATCTGAAGCTTTGAGGATAAAGTTTTTTATAAGAGGGAGGGGATGTTAGGAATCTGTGTTACCCCTTCTCTTTGTTTTGTTATTATATTAGTTGCTATGGACACATGTTTTATAAGTCATCCCATGAGCATTTTTTTCTAATCCCACATTCATGGGAAGTAGTAGTTTCTTAGATTAGACTTAGCATATAATTAAGTCTTGAGGCCAATGAAGGCATCCATAAAATTATTATATTGAGTTTTATCAAAGGAAATTACCCCCTCAAAGTGGCCTATGATCAATATAATCCCTTTGGTGTTTTTTATAATTATATAAATCTATTATTTCATGCATTTTCATTAAATAAATTTTTTGTTTTGTGCATTTTCATTAATTTGTTGTAGGAGAGTCCTCTCAAGGATAGCTCTCCAATGCTTTTAATAATACCATGGTACTATGAAAATAATTTAGATATGTACTTTGAGAGGTCTTACATGATATTTGATAATGGAAAGGAGAGGGTAGTTATACCTCTCTCATAATATTAAGAACCCCCCTATGTCGAGAGTGTAGACCTCAAGGATGAGATCAACTACATATATAACATCATAGCATAAGGCATTGAGACACTAGACCCTAATGATCAAGGAGTCCTCTTTAAGGAAGATGGACAATTAGCCTCAGACACCCCTGATGTTTCTTATGACTTTTGGGTTGAGGAAGCATATGAGACCACTAGTCAAAGATTATGCTAGTGTGCATGAAGGCACCAAAATAAGTAAAGATAGGCTGAGTCTAGATTGATCTCACTTCAAAAATATGGATCCCTTATGCCAAAAATAAGGGAAAGAGAGTATTTTACCTTAGTAATGGAAAACTTGTAGTGATCCCAAGATATAAAGGGAGTAATCTAGTAGAAGAGTATGTCTGAGACCTTATATCATGCATCCCAAAAGATGTGGATAAAATAGGTGCACTAGTGTATACATTAAAGAGCACTGCTACCCAATGGTGGGCAGTACAAAATCCTAGCTTTCCAACTTGATAAGATGTGAAGGCATCCATTTTCACTAGATTTAGAAAGAGTAATGAGGACCTAGACATCTCAGCCTACTTTAGTGATTTTGACCCTATATCACATGTGCACCTTTGTAAAGAAACATGGACTCTCTTTAGCGAGAATGCCCCAATAAATATAAGGGTGCATGCCTTCTATAAGACCTTAAAGACATGGGTGCAGGCATGGTACATTATTAATGAGATGCACTATGAGATAGATAATTAGGATGCCCTTAAGGAGTGGCTTATTCACACCTTCTCCTTTTCTTTGAAAAACCTTAAATTGATTGAGCTATTATAGGTAGTTTAAAGGTCAGTGTTTTAGGATACTACAATATTAGAGGAGTGACTAAAAGATATTTTGATGAAAAAGGGTTAGTGATCCAAACCTTTTTTTAAGATAAAACCCTCAACATTAATTTTATTGATGAAGATGATGAAACATGGAAGGCACACAACTAGAATAATTTGATAGGCAAAAGGAAGTTAGTGTTCCAAGTCAAGGATAGCACCCCAAAAGAATAAGACCCTACCCACCTTCAAATAGAAAATATTAAGGGTAGTAGATAGTTCAAAGACTCACACCAAGAGAATAATTAACCCCACTATACACTAATAAAAACTACCAAAGTAGATATCAACTTAGAATGGGAACCAAAGATTGTTATTCTAGGTGCCTATTGGTCTGACATAGAGTTGGCATGTATTATAGACCTCCTGAATGAATTCCAAGACTTATTCCCTTAGATATATAGAGAAATGAAAGGCACACATCTATATTTTAGGAAGAAAATCATCAAGCTATTCGATGGCACAAGACCTTCAAGAAGTAACCTTATATAATGATTGCCAATCTTTGCATAAAGGTCAAAACAGAGATTGATGGTATGCTAGCCACAGGCATCATATACCTTATGCAAGAGTATGAATGGGTTAGCCCGATGGTTATCATCATTAAAAAGGATGACACATCTAAATTTTTGTTGACTATAGATTTTTAGATTTTACCTATATGATCGACCCATTTTCAACTTTGTTCACTTATAAAGTATTGGATGGCATCGTAGGTTACAAGATATACACTTTCACTAATGGATTTTCAAGATACCATCAAGTCCTGATTGAGGTAAAGCCCAAGACTACCTTTATGATAGAATGGGGATATTTTTCATATAATTTAATGACCTTTGGCCTAAATAATGCACCAACCCTATTCTTTCATGTTATGATCACCACTTTTAAGGAATTAATTCACAAGTTCCTCCAAGTATACTTAGATGATTGGACTTTGTATGGATTAGTGAAGGATCACTATGACAAATTGCACTTGATGTTTTAAAGGTGTAAGAAATTTTAAATATATTCAAACCTTAATAAGTGTATTTTTTTAATGCCATTTGTCACTTTGCTCAAGAACATTATCTACAAAGATGGTTTTCTCTTTGACCTAGCAAAGATTACAATCATCCTTCAGCTCCAAACCCCATCAACACATAAATATGTTTACACCTTTCTTAGAAACTATGGGTACTATAATAATTTCATAAGGAAATATGATAATATTATATCACCACTAGAAGACCTCTTGTATAAGGATGGCCCATTTTATTGGGGCACAGCATAGGAAGATACATTTGAGACCCTGAAGCTCAAACTAGTAAGTACACTGATATTATAATTTCTTGACTGGATGACTCCATTATACATCCACATCAATACATTCGGTTTCATGATTGGTGAAACCAAGTCAAGGAAAAATGGATCATCCCATTTCTTTCACAAACATAAAACTAAGCAAGGTAGAGTAGAACTACACCACAACTAAGCATGAGGCACTTTCCATGGTCTACACCCTGCATAAGTTTTGGCAATGTTTTTTGGTGACCCCCTTCATCTTTTTCATTTATCATGAGGAACCTAAGTACCTAGTTAATGATCCCATTCTTCATGGTTGAATGTGTCGATGGAATTTTTTATTTCAAGAGTTCCAATTCTCTATTGTAGTAAAACCTAGAAAATAAAACTTGGGCCTAGATCATTTGTCATGCATCAACTCTAGCAAGGTGATAGTGCCTATTGAAGATAATATGCCTGATGCATAAATTTATAAGGTGTATCACATCCCAAAATACTTGGTATAGATCACCATATTTTTGACATGTATATCTGCACCCCAAACTATGATAACTAAGGAGAATAAATAGTTTTTAGTTCATGCCACCCCTTTTCAACTAATTGGTAGGGAACTATATAAGTTGAATCAAGATGAGGTCATGTACTGATGTGTCCTAGAGCATGAGTGGGACTCAATATTGAAAGATATGCACAAGGGGACTTTTAAAGGCCATTGCATTGGAGATGCTATAATATGTAAGGTATTACAATTTAACTTGTGGTGGCCAACTCTATTCCAAGATGTAAAAGATTATGTTATAGCATGTGACATCTATCAATGCACAGGAAAACTAAACCACTAATATGAAATGCCTTTTATCCCCATCCTTGCCCAAGCATCATTTGAAAAATGGGCCATTGATTTTATTGGGCCTATTACTCCTGCTACAAGGCATACAAGTATAGATTACTTCACCAAGTGGGCTAAGGTAGCACCAACTAAAGATTATATAGTCACCATCACAACAGGGTTTATCTGGGATAATATCATTAGTTGTTATAGATGCTTCCTTAACTTGTCTATTGAATATGGTATACACTTTATAAATGAAACCATTTAAATCTTTCTAATTGAATACACGGTGGTGCACCATAATATAACACTTTATCATCCCTAAGAAAATGGCATTGATGAGGCATTCAATAAGATATTTGAAATGTGCCTCATAAAAATATGCTTCATTAGTCACAAAGATTAGGATGATAGTGTCTTAGTAGTATTATGGGCCTATCACACTACATACAAGTGTCTGAATAAGGCTACACCATTTCAACTAGTGTTTGTCATAGAGGACATTTTACCTATGGAATTTATAGTGACCTTACTATGCATTATGTATATTAGTCAATTGGATAACCAAGAGTCTTTTATCACATGCCTAAAAGACTTGGAACAATTGGATGAGATATGTACCCAAGAAAGATGGAGCTAGTAAATAGAAAAGGTACCCTAGAAGCTATGTCATGATAAGCACATCAAGCACAAGGTACTTATGGAAGGAGCATCGATCTTGTTATATGACTCAAAGTACCTCAAACACCTAGGTAAGCTGTAGATTAGGTGGATGGGGTCTTATATCATCCATAGTATATTGGATACTAGTGCATGCAAGTTACACACATTGTTGGGTAAAATGTTCCCAAGAAATTTAAATGTCAATAGATTAAATCCCTATAGTTAATAGGATGGTGGTTACACCATTAGATACTAACTTCTTGATCATAATAAGCTCCCTTATTTTGACCATAATAAAATTTGGTGTAAAACAAATCTTTCCTAATATTTGTTTCATTTTGTTAGGTGAATAATCCCAGTACTTTCAAGCCCATAAGAGAACTCTTCTAGTTATTACATGCATAAATCTAGTAGAGTGAGTCAAGCATGGACACTCTCTAAGTTTTTGAGGCCAGGCACCTAAGTTTATAAGTGCATGAAGTTTCTAGATTTAGAAAGATGTGAGTATAAATTGACAAAGGAAAGTGTACAAGATACTAGTGTGCAAGAAACTAAGAGTGAATGAAGCACTAGAGGACCAATGTGAGGATTTGTATGTGGTAGGGAAGGTTGAATCAATACATGGAAGTGCATAGAAATTGACTAAGAAAGAGAGGCACACTTGTAAGGAAGTGCAATAAGCGCTAAAAAAAGAGATGGAACCTAGGAGGTTGAATCATGTGCATGTGAATCATTACACCTAGGTTACCATAATAAGGGCAAAGGTTTCACCAAAGTGAATAAAGCATAAGATAAAAATTATTGAGATAGTTAGCACCCAGCTAATGGTTGGTGGGAAGTGACCGTTTGAATCACCTATCACTTCATTGACTAAGCCATCAAAAAATATTAATTCTATGATGATAGAAGCACCAAGATGCATAAAAAATGAGAATGTGGTGGTGTATTTTTATGGATTTTATGGGTTTAGTAGATTTCAAGAAATCTATGCACTGTGATGACATTAATCACTAGCCATTAATAAATTAGTTACAAAAGGTATATAAAGAGGTGAATGGAAAATTGGACTAGGTTACAAACTTTGTGAGAATTTGAACCTAAACATAGAGTTGAACCAAATTCAAAGCCACTCAAACTAGAAAAAAACTACCATAGTGAAAACCAAAGCATCTACAGACCCCAAAATGAGAATAGTTAAACCATGATAGAATTGCATTTCACATCAAATTAGAAAGGATGCAAGTGGAGAGGAATTAAGAGAGAAACTAGGAAATATAAGTTTTACAATATGTTAAGGCCATCATTAACAATGCATAAATATCAAGAGTCAAAGACACAATCATAGATCACATGATTATGAAGAAGTGCCAAGCAAGATTAAGGGCTTTATAAAGATCAACCAACTTGATTTAACAATAGTCAATTCAAAATGGGTAAGAAAATGCCAAGTACAGGTCCACCATAAGAGCAAAAGGATGTGAAGAAAGCATGAGAGGTAAAATAAGTATCCACCATGAAATAGAAAGCATAGTTGGTAGGAGATAGTGTCATAGTGGTAAACCTAGAAGTAAGTGAAAAGCTTGATTATAGAGAGATGTAGTTTCCCCTAGAGTTCATAGTGGGGGAGAACTGAGTATCCTTTGCACACATCTATTGGAGTATAACCATTGGATGCCTAGCAATGCACAGGAACTCAACCAATACTAGATGGTTGATATAGGTAAGAATACCAAGGTAGGTGTCACTCTCTTTAACATCTCCATATAAGATAAGTTAGTTACCATAGCATGACCCAATTATATAAACTTCCAAGTTTTGGCAAATCAGAGGAATTGGTGCAATTCCTCCTCTCACACATCCATGGTGATTTCTTCTATTTTTTAGGGAGGCACATGAGGATTTTGGTGTGCCTCATCAGTAGGATCTTGGGACTCCTATGCATAGGGGTAGACATTCTCTAGATGATGGAGGATGAAGTAGAGGTTGAGAGGGTCATGAATGTCCTAGGCTACTACAAGGAAAGTTTCATGTTCCATATCAATGATATATCAGAGCCCAGCATAAGCACCATACTACACCTTATTAGCTCTAATCTATGCTTTAGTGGCCAATGTTCTAACATTAGCAAGACCTACATGTGCATTACCCATCACATGGTGTACGGGTTAAAATTTAACATCTCCCAATTCATTATTGAGGATATTAGAGTGCCATAAAGTGTGCAAGACCTTTAGGTGGGGTTATATGCTAATCCTAATTATGATGGAAGAGATTAGCATGCCAGATGGTGATGATGACAATCTATGGGTGTTCTCACCCTAAAATGAATCCCCTATGATGAAGTATCAAGACTTCATTTTCCCACCTAGATTTTTATAAAAATGCAAAATAAGGGTACAAGGGTGGTATGACTGGTATATCAAGGCCTTTGGGATTAAATGGTGCATCCCTCAAGAATGCCCATAATATATGGTAGGTATAATGACCTTTTCTATAATGTAGCATTTTTATGTAGTGTGCTTGGTGCTCATAGATAGGAACCTATCTAGATGTCTTAAGTTGCCTTATGCATTTTCCACCAAGTATTTCATGGTGGTACTAAGGAGGATTCTAGACACATAATAGCTAGAGATCTTGGTAAAGACCATAGATCAATACAAGAGCAAGTTGAGGTACCAGTATGTTCACCCTAGAGTAAAGGCCACTAAGGATGATGAGGATGACTCTAATATAATGGATCTCTATCCCCTCTAGAGGGAGATAATAACTAGGTGCATCTTTAACCACTATTATGAGATGAAGCCATGAAAGAAGGGAATTAATCTAAAAAAATATGATGATCACCCCCTCTTGACTAGAAATGAAGGGAATCTAGTTCCAAATAGATAGGAGAAGACCCTCCAAAAGAAGTGAGGGGAGAAATTTGAAGATATCATAGAGTGAATCAAGTCAAAGATTACCTTCGATGAAAAAACTACACCTCCATCTCCCAAAAATCACGTAACCTTTATGATAGAGATTGTTTCCTCTAAAAAGAAGCACAAAAATAAAAATTATAATGGACCCATTACATTCCTAACTACAACTCTAGTAAAAATGGATAAAGAAGAGACTCTCTTGCCCAGAATGGAGGAGGAAAATAAAAAGGATAGGGTAAGGACCTACATCATGTAGATCAAAGAAGAAGAGGATCCAATCACCACAGATTTTTAAGAGGCCCTCCAAAGTGGTACAACCACCACACTTAAAAAAATAGAGGGGTTGGTAAGCTCCTCATCTAGTGAAGAACCATCCACACAACCTCCATAAATAAAAGAGAAGAAGAGAAAGGTGTGGAATAAAAAGGTCTTGAATGAGTAATACATCAGAAAAGTATAGACTAACCTAAGAAAAAGTAGAGGCCAAGGTAGAGAAAAAGGACAATAAGGTTCTTAAAATCATGGGACCAGATATTGAAATATCCAAAAAAACACCCATCACCCCCACTAGGAAGGTAGAATAAATTATACAAGAGGTGCACCCAAGTAGTGAAGGGGTGCTTGAATAAAAATAAGGTGATACTGACACTTTAAAATACCAAATAGATACTACTAAGGAACCCCAATAGTGATAAGTTGATGTTGGCATAGAGGGAATTAACCTAGAGGTAAACATTGAGAAACCTTAGGAAGAAAAAGTGGATGAAGGAGAAAAGTTTGAGGAAGAAACCCCTAAGTAACAAATAGATGAGTCCTTTAAGGAAAGTTCCAAATAAATTAGTGGCATCAATGAAGGGGAGGAAGAATAAATGGATATGGCCATCATTTTAAAGGATGGCACAGAGTTTAGCATAAGGGAGAAGGTGTAGAAGGGATCAGGGGTGAAAATCTTTACATGTTTGATAGTATGCCCCCCCAAGCCACCACAACTAGGATGTACAAACAACTTGCATTTGAATTTGATCACTATATGGATGAGCCTCACTTTGATGAACCTAAAAATGCTATTTTGGGCCTAAAAGAACCTAAGAAAGGGCATGAATCCATCTTTATAAACCCTCATGACATGAACCCATTCTGATTTGGGAATGTGTTATTTAGAATGTCTACCAAGGTTGTGCATTGAAACATTATAAATGATGGCAAGGTGAGAAAATGGAAGCAAATCCATAAAGAAGCTAAAGATGAAGTGCAAGCCACTAAGTTCAAGTTGTAATAGATCTATGAGCACATAGAGATGGCTGAACCATCCCTTTTAGTTGGCATCAATACTTTGAACTTCTCTAAATTTGATAAAATCTATGTGCTAGTGGAGTAGATGATCCTAAGGTTAAAACCCGAGTTGACACAAGAAGAAGAAGAAGATCCCTGCACCATGATATAGAAGTAGATTGATTCTAAGCTCAAAGAGGTATAAGACCTATTTATGAAACTATAAGAGGGTATAGATGCATCTGATGTCATCTTTTTGAGATTATGAAACCAATCATCAATCATATATGTGTGCCTCAATCAAGCAAAGGAGGAGAAGGAGATGTTGATGGCATAGGTGTACTCAGTGAGTAGGTCAGAGTGGATATAGATCATGGGTAAAGTCAATATGCTAAACACATAAATCAAGGACCAAGATTAATACCTAAAATCACTCTTATGTGCTCTACATACTAAGGCCTATGAGCAAGGATCAATCCTAGATGTGAGTGTGAATAAGGCTAAGGAAAATGTAGAGGCCTTTCAAAATGATTTGGAAAATACTAACATGCTTTCACTTAGTACTACCTCCATATAAATAGATAGCACCATTAAATAAATCAAGCTTACTATTAAGGGATTTGAATACTTCAGCACTGAGCTTAAAGAGAATGTGCCCAAGTTCTACATGCTAAATACCTTGACAACCTAGTCTGAGGATGGACTAAAATTTTGCATGGGGTAATGTTGGGCCCCTCATTTTGGTAAATATAAGATTCATACTAGCATGACATTCACATTGGTATGAGGCATCATTTTTGGTCAATGATGAAATTTTGGCATCTTGGCACTAGCTAGAGTGATCAGCACATACCTTATACCAATTGGTAGGTGGCTAACTAATTCAAAGATTTTTGGGGCATCTTTGATGATTTGGAGATATATGTAAACTATTGTGCAAAGTTTACAAGGTAATGGAGCTAGTGGAAATGATCATAAAGGCTTTATCTCATCACTTAGCATATGCATTCCACCCTAGTGGAGCTCTTCCAAGAAGGCTATAAAAAGGAGCTCAAACCAGTTGAGTGGGGGATGAAAAAATAGTTCAACAAAGCTCTGATAAATTGAAAATGCTTTGTAAACATTTTTATGGCCACCATTAGACCTATGAATAGTAAGGATGCCATTAGGGCTCCATTTGTAAGCACCCAAGCTGACCTGTGAGCCTTTGGGGTGTTAAGTATCTTAGGCTAAGCATATAATCTATTCTAGATGCCATGAACTAAATGTTCTATATTTGAACATTGATTAATGACAAATAATGGTTGTAGTACACATGATGAATCTAGTGTATGAGTATATATATTTTTATTTGAATGTAAATGTAATATTGTAATTTCATTTCATTTGTGTTAAGTAATTGTTATGCATGTTGTTGGTTTATGTCATTAATGGAGTCACTATGATAAATGATGATGTTAGAAATAAATTTTAGAAAGAAGACTAAGTGTAGAGAGAGTCTTCACCAAGTTTTTTCTAACATGAGCCTAGTATGAGCACTTAAACCAAAAGGAAGTAACCCTTTGACCCTTCAAGTGCCTATATGACACTAGGCTTAGGTTAACAAAGGCTTGTGTGATTATGAATCTATAACTAGTCCACCAAAATTATTTAACTTATAGGCCATTAGGATTATCCCATGTAGGGCTTTTGACCATGAATCTACCTAAAGACTTTTTTGGAATTAACCAAGTCTCAAAATTGATGTCTTGCACCATGGCACAACTAGCTTAATGTGGGGCTCGGTACCTTCTCATTTGTGCTTTGGGTGAGTGAATAAGGTATGTTCCTTATGTTAATTTATTCCAACATATTTGAGTATAAAATTTTGAGTGTAAATGGAATATCTCTTATTTATACCTGGTTGTAATAAGTCAAGAACCGATTAGGCAACTATGCATCCTTTTCTACAATAAGTATGAATGAGAAACTAGGATTGAATAATGGTATAGTGACATCTTCTATTATAAATAAGGATAATTATGGATGGATCATGAATTCATTCTTATTCATCCAAATTATTCAAAGAGTCAACAATAAGATGAGGAATTAGGGTGGAATAGAAAACCTCACATCTTATCTCAATATTAATATTTAATTATATTCCAACTATGGGATTAGATTATCTAACCCTAGGGAATAAATTTTGGTGGACAATACCTAATTTCTCAATAAGGTTCATCCAAAATAGGTTAGACAAATCTAAATTAGAAGTATATGAGCTTGTTATACAATGGCTTATTGTGTATGCATGTTATGATGTTGAAATAAGGCTTTGTATGGGAAGCTTACATGAATACGAAATTCTTGGATGAAACTCATACGATTGCACATTTTGGCAAGGATTATAATTAAATATGTATGTTTTTGTGTGTTGACAAGGATTCTTGACACTATTTTTTTGATTTTTTGTTGTTTTTGGTTTGTTTTTGGGCTTTCTTGAGTTTATGGAAGTTAAATGCTTGCCTACTAAAATTAAAGTACTAAAAGCAAAGAAATTAAAAAATTGAAATTAAATGAAAAAAAAATTATTTTTATCATTTTCTAATAATTCATTATGCACGCAACAAATAAAGGAAGAAACCTATACTATTATGCAAAGTGTTGATTTTTCCTAACTTTGTCTAAATGCAAACTAGGTGGTGATGTTAATGTCTTTTTTGTTCTGTTTATGTGTGATGGATCAAGTATGAAAATTACATATTATAAATGTGAAATTAATAAAAAATTAAATCTAGTATAAAATATCAATATCACAACATCTTTTTTGACTTTTTTTGTGTACAAACAAGTTAAACCATCCTTTCAACTTTCCTAGTTTATTGCAAAAAGTATTTTAAAATCATTTGCTAAAGAGATAATACATACAAATTATAATTTTTAATTTTAAATGAAAAATGATATCAATTTTAATTCATCAAAAAAAAAAATAGAAGTATGTTAGCTTTTTTTATGTGCCTAATATTGTATAAACTCTTGTGGTTGTCTAGTTGGTTACTTTGAATGCAAGAGAACTTATTTTGATTTCAAAAATAAAATGTTATGTTGGATGAAAATGTTTTTAAAGTTCACTAATATATTCCTATGGATTATTTTTGGAATTATTTGCTAATGGATATAAAATAAATCTTATTGGAATTTAAACATAATTAAAACTAACTACTTATTCTTTTTGGTAGCAAAGACAATGAAAAGAAATAAACTTCTCTACCTATCAAATTTATTCTTGTATAAATAATGAGATTATTCTAATAAAATAATAATTATACTAATATAATCTAATAACTAAAGTAGATACTAAAAACCAAAATAAAACTCCAACGTGACCAAAGCATAGATCAATTGAAATGCTTGTAGTATGTTGATGAAAAAATCCTCAACATGTTAGCTTGTTTTATCCTTATGTGAATTATAGGAACTCTATAATTAGAGGATGACCAATATATAAAAAAAATGGAGAAGGAAAGGAGACATAATAACAAATTTATATCAAGGAAACTGAGGTTGGACAATGATCTAGTTTCTAAAGACAAATTTGTATGACCAAGATATAAAAAAATGGAGAAGGAGAGGAGACATAATAACAAATTTATATCAAGGGAACTAAGGTTGGAAAATGATCTAGTTTATAAAGACAAAATTTTTAGACCAATAACACTTCTTCACTTGTGGCAAAGTAGTTAACATGAAAATTATAGAGGCTGGACCTTAAGGAGATTTTACCAAGAATGTGGTTGTAATATTTTTAGAATAAAAACTTATAATGGATATTTTAAAATACAAAATCAATCCAAAATGTCCCTTTTGTATAAAAATTTTGGAGATTTCATGAGAGCATTTCATTCAATTCAACTAAGAATTAAACTTGGGAGGAACTCAAAATGATTGAAAATGGAAGAAGGGGTGAGCTAGGATTGATTGAAGACAAAATTAGGATGGATTGAATAATACACATGATAAAAATCATGAAAAACATTTCAAATTATTATTCTCATGAGATAATTTTAAAATATTATTATAATGGGATAGAACTACTAATTTATGTAGGGGTAGTTAAGAAACTACTACTTTGGGTGATATAACTGCCACCTACACTTACACAACCACCTATGATTTAATATAAAACCATATTTTTAATACATAATGACTACCTTTATTACAAAACCACTATGATAGTTGTGTAATTTTAGGGGTATTTGCATAAAGAAGGAGAGCAGTTTCATCACCTAGAGTAGAAGTTTTATCCTATGTAGGAAATTTTCAAAACATGATGACAGAACCTATAGAAGTCAAACCAAATGGGACAAAAAGAGGTTAATGGAGAATTATGGAGGAGTAGGGAAGTATAAGAGGTAAAATTAGTTAGATATTTTCATGTGGAGTGTAAAACAAGAGATCATTGCATCATCATCAGATTTATATCAGTAATGTCATACTGTATAAAATTTAGGTGCACACATTTCTATTTATGTTAAGTTTATATATTATTTAGAAATACACATCTAATTGTTCTTTATTTCATTTAGAAATTTATTCATTTATGATCTTCAAGGATTTCACTATTATTTAGTTGTATATTGCTCTTATTATTGCTAGTGTTTTTAGCATCTTTGACATATTAAATAACAATTATGAGCTCTTTTTTAAATTAAGTATTAAATAAAAATAGGTCTCACTTATCATAAATTAAAAAATTCCATTTTGGGTTTTTGGGGTCAAAAAAAATAGAGACATATTTGTTTTAACAAACACCATTTTGACTCTTGGTGAAATCATAAGGTTATGAATATGCTTTGAATTCAATATACCCTTTTTTACTTTGATTAGGAGATTATTAAAACATATAATTATGTTTTAGGTTAAAATGATGCTTTATTTTTTTAAATTAAAATTATTTATTTGGAATTATGTTATTTTGGTCAAAATTCAAATGATTTTTTAGGGTTTTCATTATTTGATTTAGGGCTCACATTTTTGGACTACAATTTCATGGAGAGTTGAGCAAATTGCATGATGAAGGTGGAATTTTGGGAGAAAATGGAGGCAAGAAGGCTTAGTGGGAATGGAATGCAATTAATTTTTCTTGAGATATAAGTGTAGACACCAAAGTTATATTTAGTGTCTAAATGCACCTAAAATCTATTAATAATTATTCTTAATATAATTCATAACATATCCCTTCAAATTCAAACAATTTAATAAATCAAATTAATTAATTGTGCACACTTTTAAAATCCTTATTTAAATATAAAAATATATATTTAACACTTCATCCAACATATTCCACCTTATTCTACCTCATATGTTGACTCATCCTAACCAAACCCATAACTTTCTCAACTTCCTTTTAGTCATCCCCTAAGTTGTTAAAAAGTTTAACTCATTACTGCTAACTTAGCTAACCATTCCCATACTTCTCTCAGCCATTTTTAATGGTCATAATCCTCATGGTTGAGGACTCATTATCCACCATTTATTATTTATATAATTTAAAATATCTAAATATTCCTCCACTATTAGATCTTTCTCCATAAAACTATAAATAAGTATGAAAACCATCATTTTCATCCATCTTAATTTATGCTAATGATGTGTTATTCAATTTAAAAGTGAATCAAAGTGAATAAAAGCATCCAAAAATACTTTTTTCACTAAAATTTTGCATGTTGTTCTTTACATTGGAAGAATGAGCAACCACATTGTTGAAGAGCAAATCAAGTTTACATCGTAATGGAGAAAACTTGAATATTTAAGGTATAAGTTTGTGTTTACTATTTTGTTTGTTTGTTTCTCTATCTTAGGTTTAATTTATCCTAGATTTAGATTTCATAATTAGTTGATTTATTAGCATTTCTAGATTTAGTTCATAAATTTTTGGCACACCTGGTGGGATTTTCCCTCATCTTTTTCATCCTACATTCATCATAGTTGCATTTAGAAAGCATTTTTCATTTGATCTTTTCTATTTGTGTTTGGCATATGCAATTAATATTGTCTTTTTTAGTGATAGTGTAATTTAAAGGTTGTTATTTGACATTTTATGCTTGATTGAGTCCACTCACTACATAATTGTGAATTTAGAAATATTAGTTGTGAAATTGTACCCCGTAACAAAAAAATCATTTTTTGACCCATTTTTAGTCCCTTTTTCCAAATTTATTTACATCATTAGTTTTTTTTTCACTTTTTTCTTATATCTATGTTTTTAGTTTTTTCTAATTCTTTGCTACAAGAAAATAGTGAAATAGGCAAACTTTTTAGCAAAATCACTATTTCTAACTATGAATTCATCTTAATTGACTATGACATTATTATTATGGGCAGCCAAATCATATTATAACTATGAATTTGTTCCACTATATTTTTATAATTTTTATAATTTCAATCCTAATATTGAAATCATTTCATAAGTTGTGAAATCATCCTTCTAGGCAGCAAAATTATCGTTATGTACAATGAAATCACTTTTTCTATCATTGAAGTTATTTTTGTAGGTTAAAAATTCATTATTTTTACCAAAAGAATCATTTATGTAAATACAAAATTGTCATATATGCCAATTATATTGTGTTGTAAATGTGAATTTGTTTATTCTATGTTTTCTGTATTTTGTTTATTTTCTATTTTTGACTTATTATTATTTTTTCTGCATAATTATGAATTTGTCATAGAGAAGTTTATATTATTTTTATAATTTTTCTTTGCTTCATTATACGTTTCCTTGTACCAAGCCTAAACAAGCATTCTAACTATTTTTTTGTTGAATGTTTGTCAAAGATAATTTTTAAAAAGGCTAAAAAGAAAAACCAGTTTTCTTTTTTTACTAACACTTCGAATTTCATTTTTCAAATTTTTTAGTAATTACATCCACATTTCATTTCATATTTTATATGTAATTATGTAAGTTGGGTATGTTCTTCCTTTAGCATCAAATTGGTGATGATACTTAAGAAGATAAATAATTTCATATTTTTTTGTGTTACCTAAGTGGTACCTACATATGTTCTTTCCTTGGCATCACATTGGTGATGATACTTAGAAATAAAAAATGGATGCTTTCTTTTTATTTTTTTTCTATGGGATCTATTTATCATGGATTTCACCACCATGTAATAGGCCAAACCCCATTTACTGGTAGGGTATATAGATCAAGATCCATCTATTTCAATTGCTTAAGTGGTTGTATGTTTTAAACACATCATGACATGAGGGGATTTCATGCTCCAATAACTATGGTTTTAATATCTTCTTTGACATATTATATCATCGATTGTCAAAAAACTAATACCTCTACATCTATGTTGGTAACTTTGAGATAATACCTAATAGTGTGCATATGCTTTATCTATTTTTTCCATGGTTTTTCCCCTTTAGATAATCTTTTTTAAACCTTAAGCCTAGGAAGAATTTTTTTGTCATTCAAATTTGGTGTATCAGTTAGTGATTATTACTAAGAAGATACCTTCCACACACTCTCAAAACTAGACTCAATGGGCCATGGGAATTATATAATCCTCTATGGTTAGTGCCTTGAAATACTATGCCATAACTGAGAGTACAAATGAGTCAGTGACATCATAAAGCCCAAAAGTTGTTCATGACCCTTATCCTATATTTTCACCTTTTATGTTCAATTACTTGACCATTTAGAGATAGAAATGTATTTTTTATTTTCTTGTATTTACCACGTGCTAAAAAATCCTTATTTGTAAACAAATTCTTTTGAATTAAATGATATTCTAAAATTAATACTTTTTCTCTAAAAACTCAAAGCATTTAGTTAGCAATCAAACTTTTAATCACTTTGGTATTTTACCTTACTAGAGACTAATTTCAAATCTTTTTCATCTATTTATTCAATTTTTTCCCTTATCAAGCATCATCCATTGCAAGGCACATGGTTTTGTTTAACAATCCCTTGATCAAGATGGTCATAGATACAAATCCAAATAATCCTTGTCTTAACCTAGAGATCTATCCAACCAATTTTGATTTAAACACATATTTGAATCCACATCAAATTAATCATCCAAAAAAATTAAATAAAAGTTTAAATTCTATTTTAAACTCATCAATAAATCATCTAATAAATCTAAATATTATTTTTAATATATATTCAACCTCACCCATCAATCAATCAAATCTAAAATTGAATAGTCATTCAAGTTTACCAATCGACCAATCATTAGGTAATCCCAAAACATTTCACATAGACATCATCCTATCACTAGTGACCCTATTTTCTAAAATCAACCAAGTCTCCCATCCACTTTTTATAGTCTTAATTCCAACATCCCTCATTAAAATAGTAAAGTAATCCAATTCTATCACCCCTACCATCTACTATCACTCCACCCTTAAAGCTACAATAAACTCAAAACTCCCAACCTATCAACAACATTATTGTACCTATTAAGTGAAAATTCACTTCTTTAGAGGAACCTTATGATGTATTATTTCAAAAATTGGTCTCTACAAACTTAGTCATATTTCCAAACACTAAATACTTTGAACCAAATGTCCCAAAACCTGAGTGGTATAGACCTAATGAATATTGTAATTATCAAAAAATTAAATATAATTCTATATATTATTGTATGAAATTAAATCATTATATCCAATATTTAATTTACAAAGGGTACATCAAAGTAAATTGAAGTGTATCCAAATTATAAAATCATAGCTTATTGGTATGCCAATATGTCTTTCCTGAGCTTAATCAAGCCACTTCATTTCCAAGTCAAGGTCATAACCTTCCATCCATTTCTCACAAACCTTTTTTTGACACATCCATTTTCAACAATCCATAATTGACCAACCCACCTTTGACAACCATGGTCTAAAGTCCATTTTTTATGAGTATATCTTTGTTGAATAACCTATCTTCATCCAAACTCCCATTTTTGATAGAAATCATATTTTTCACAAATATCCTATCTTAGATCAAACCTCCTTCAACCAACACATCCTACCACCCATTATCCAAATAATCAAACCCTTATCACATGTTGAAATCCTCATCACCCCATAACATATCTTTCATTCATTAATTAAGGTTCTATATTTCCAAAAATCTATTCATCTTAAATCCATCATTTCTAAATGCCTAGTGAAAAAGTACTTGTGAATAATGCAATTTATGAGGCCCTCCTTATAGCCACCTCCAAACAAAGATCAAATTTATTATCCAAATCTGATTTACAATCCATTTTAGCATTAATATCAAATTTATCATCAACATCAACATTCACCATGGTCTCAACAACTTCATCAATAGATAATTTTAAAAATGTTAGTGATCCTATTATGGATATTAAGGAAGTTTCATTTGGCATCTATGCAAGTTATCTTGGTAGCCTCTATAAAAATCATGTAGCATGCTCTCCTTTCATAAGTACTATCTTTCCTTTTCCCATCTAATATACTAACATCACATTACCTACACATGAAAATTAGGATCAATATAAATAGACATCATTGGAATAATTCCATGATAGCATATTAGTTGTAACATTTATAAACATCCAAGAAGACATCCAATTTAGATAAATGATTCCTATTGAAACATTATTTGAGGACTAGGGGGAAATCAAAATAAGAAATATATTTTTGGTATAAACCTCTTTAAGACATCAATAGATGAACACAATATCAAAAATAATGAAAACATCAAGCCAACTAAAAGAGAAACAACATGGAATGATCTCCCAATTTCCAAAAAAGAATCCTAACTCTTGTGTTACATACTTATTATGCTAATCTAGCATGATGTCACTATAATGATTTAGATCATGATTTTTAGATCACATTCGATGTACATCATAACAAATTTGACTATTATATATTTTCTAAAGAATTAAGGATTGTCAGTACAGACCTATCTTATTCTAAATTTTATAGTATTTGGTGGTTAGTCAATAGTGGTTGGGTAAGAGATATTGGTTTTTGTGCATATGGTGAACTCATTAAACCCTACTATTTGATACTATTTAATACTATTACCTATAACCCTTATAGGGAAAGGGTTCTAAATTCTATGATGATCCAAAGAAATCTTAGAAGGTTTATAGAGTTTAGCTTTACTATTAGGCATATTAATGTGGGTCTATTTGATAACTATGTTTTCCTAATAAAAACCAAAATTACCATAGAAATCTATCAAATAAATTTATATATAGATGTATTTATTCAGCAAGGATTTCTCGATAGGGACCCATACTTTGGATGGTTCACAAATAAATTTTAGTGGGCCCAATAACCTCATCCTAGTTAAGTACTATTCAAAGTAAATGACATAACTGAAATAGAGATTAAAGAGAAAATCTAGTCAAAATTATAGAGATTATCTATAATTGGCATGGGATAGAAACCAAAAATAAAACTTATGCATCTCATGACCTTCCATTGGGTTCAGTGCTGATAAATCTAAAAATAAAAAATAAAATAACTTGTCTACAAGTACCTTGACACTTGGGAGTATCACATTTAAAATTACATTCCACATTATCTTTATTTCATTGTATTTGTCATCATTTACAATTTGTCTTGCATATCAAATGTCATGTTTGGTGATTATTTAGTTGTCATTTTGCATAACACAAAATTTCAAAATACAACTTATCATATCATTTCATTTTTCATATCATTCTATTATCCCATAGAAAACATCCTCAAAATTAGCATTACATTGGTTATTGCCTTAGTTCTTACAAGCAGAGTACATCTCTTTTCCATACATCTTTTTGTAAAATTTATAAAATACTAGCCCACAACCTAGTCTAGAAGCTTTTCTATGATAGATTCTCATCTTACAATTCCCTCTAAGCAAAAAAAAATAGCATGTTAAAAAATAAATGGTAACTTCACTCACCTATATTGGTCTCCAGTGATGAGCTCTTGCATCTTACTAGTTGTACAAGGCCAAGAATTGGGGGTAAAATCATTCCAAATAACATAACACCCTTATCCAACACTTATGTAACATCAAAATCAAATTCCACATCTCTCACCCTTCATTTTTATTTGGTGTCAAACCCTCGCATCTCACTAGTTGTGTGAGATTAGTATTATGGTGAGATGCCCTTACTCACCTATGTATAGTCTTTGGTGATGAGCCCATGTGTCTTCCTAGTCACATGAGATGAGACTATACGTAGGGGTTTAAAATGAAGAGTATTAAATATTAAATCAAAATGTGTCCCATAAAAAAATTCAAATAACTTGTCTATAATTCTATGTTAAAAAGGGTAGCTTTATTCCATTTACCAATTCTATCAAGGCTAGTTCTCTCTAGACACATCCAATAAAGTTAGTATTTTATGAGTTTATCAAGAAGTAAACCTTCCCCTTTTGCTTGTAAGGATTATGATGACTTCATTTTCCATAAAAAAATTTATTTTTGGTTTTCATCTTCACCATTTCATACTTATACTATTCCCCCCTTTCATTCTTTTATTTCAAATTAAAAATTCATATGTTATATAAACCAAATAACTAGGTCATCCCTTGAAAAATAATCATTAGTGCATTCACAAATATTTGTGCATATCCATCATGTTACATCATTTTTATATTTCAAAAATCAAAAATCAAAACAAACACACCAATTTTTATGTAAAATATTGCCTATATTCACACTGATTACTTTGGGGGCATCATATGTTAGCAATCCATTGTATATTCCCATGTTTAACATTTATCACTTGTTAGTTGTTTACCCTATAACATGCTAAGTTCAGGGTTGATATTCCTACATGCAAACTTGCATCCTTGCTCATGATGCTAGAAAAACATCTTTTATATTCCTTATTTTAAAAAATCCTGAAATACGAAAAAATCAAAAACATTATAAAAAAAACACAAAAAATATGTTACACATCAACCTCAACACATTTATCATTATAGTTCACTACCACATCATTCACTCATTTTTGGGTAGGTCATTCATGCATATTTTTCATCTGACACTTAAACATTTTGTTGATTTCCCACTTTCTTATCACTTCCCAAATTGGGAGAACTACATCTGGCTTGATATCCCCACATGGACTTTGTCTAGGGTGGATTATGTAGGCAATGCTTAGAGGTATGGGGTCTCTAGGGTTACATTGACCATTTTTTTCCCCATCATCCATTTCCCCAAACCTATATTACCCTATCCTTATGCTTCCTCATAAATTATTCGGTACTTAGCCTAGCTATTAGCTACAATTATACAACTCTTGCTTTGAATGTTAAAGTCTTTGATTACATCTTTTTCCTACTCAATCCTTTGTTTTTTGTTATTGTTGTCTTGTTTTTTTTATATTTATCCATTAATTTAGTTACCTTATTCATTTCATATCCCTAAACCATTAAGTTGGTTATTTATTCATTTTTATATCCCTAACCATTAAGTTGGTTATTTAATCCATTTTGATCCATTGATTTTAATTCATTTTCTCCCTATCCTTTCAAATGGTTATTTTTTTAATTTATTTTGTCTATTATGATTGTGTTTAATATGTCAATTGTTTATATTTAAAATTACTATTTATTGATTTTTTGTGTATCATTTTTACTTAATATTATTGACACAACACTTTATGTTTTTACATCTTTTAAATTACTTTTGTTTTCAATTGTTATTTTCTATGCATTTGAAAAGATTATTTTGTGAATTGTAAAATAGTATGGTTATGGTTTTGTTATATCATGACGTATTTTGGTTTTACATAATTTATTATTTATTTATTTTATATTCCTAAAACACTAACATTCATCATGATTATTCAATATCATTGGTGGTAATGTGTTTTATGTTATATTAAACATCAAGTTGCTCCAAACTCTTTATTATTGGAAATTCAATGCAAGAAACAAAAAACCAAAATAAAGTAGAAATGTCATATCCTAATCCATACATAAATACATACATAAGACCCACTTCTCTTAGGTCTCTAAAATCTCCTCACTCTCTTTGCATGGTGCTCGTGGTGTGGAATGCGATCCATTTTTCCTCCAAGACCTTAGATCAAATCTCTCTAATCAAATTCTTTTAGAAAATTATTTGAAAATCTAATTTTCAAAAAAAAAATTCTATACCCCATTTCTTATATATATATTTTTACCCCATTTCAAAAATTACCCCCCCATCCCTCCATGTTACTCATTTTTCATCCATTTTGACTTCAAATTTCAAGATTCATTAAGTCAATCTATTCTAGCTTTTTTCTCAAAATCTTATAACAATCAATCTATTTAAATTTATCCCTATAATTTAAATCTCAATATATTTTTCCATTTTTAGACCTAAAACTTATCATCACTAGGATATATCATTCCCACAACCACTCAATTGACCCCTACGTCATTACCAAACATTAATCATGTAATCTCTAAATGGTAAACATATTGTTTTTTCGATCAATACTCTAGTTTTGATTAACTAGGGGAAACCTTTTTACATAATATAAATATTGAAAGTTTGACATCAATTTTACAATAAGTTGATTTCTTGCTCATCCAAATCACTTTATCACTTTCCTCATTTCTTCAATTTTGATCATTTTTCCCTTTTATCATACAAACCCTTGAGGGGGTATAATCACACTCATTTTCATTCATTCGAGGTAACTTTATCCTTCTTAATCATCAATTCTCTACTTAGTCTTCTATTCTTCAAAATAGTATTGCTTCACAGCACTATTTCAAATAAGAGAAAATATAGACACCTAAATTATATTTAAGTTCAAAATGCTCTTGAAACCTATTAATAATTATTCTTAATATAATTCATGACATCTCCCTCCAAATTCAAATAATTGAATAAATCAAATTAATCAATTGTGTACACTTTTAAAATCATTATTTAAATATAAATTCTAGATTTTACACTTCACCCAACATCTTCCAACTTATTCTCCATCATATTTTAACTCATCCCAACCAAACCCACAACTTCCTAAACCTCATTTGAGTCATCCCCTAAGTTGTCAAAAAGTTTGACTCATTCTTACTAACTCAGCTAACCATTCCCATACTTCTCTCAACCATTTTAAATGGTCATCATCCTCATGGGTAAGGACTCATTAGCCACCTTTAATTATTTGGTTCATTTAAAATAGCCAAATAATCCTCCACCATTTGATATTTGTCTAGAAATCTATAAATAAGCATGAAAATCATCATTTTCATCCATCCTGACTTATGTTAACAAAGTGCTATTCAATTTACAAGCAAATCAAAGCATCCAAAACCAATTTTGAACCAAAACACTACCTATTATCCTTTGCATTGGAAGAGTGAGCAAC
Organism: Torreya grandis; assembly: GCA_037957365.1. NCBI lineage: Eukaryota > Viridiplantae > Streptophyta > Pinopsida > Cupressales > Taxaceae > Torreya > Torreya grandis. The sequence continues at coordinate 1,731,946 of JARHVA010001640.1, forward strand.
CACATTTTTTAAGAGAAAATCAATTTTACATCATAATGGAGGAAACTTGCATATTTAAAGTATAACTTTGTGTTTACTATTTTCTTTGTTTATTGCTCTATCTTGGGTTGAATTTAGCTTAGATTAATATTGAAAAATTATTTGATTTATTAGCATTTATAGATTTAGTTCATACAATAAGTGAGTATCTCACATTTTTTATGACATTTACAGACTCAACTTGTAAATTTAGTATCAATATTAGCATGGAAATTGTAATGTATAGTGGGAAAAGGATAAGAATAAGAAAACGGAAGATAGAGAGGACAATTTTTGTAAATAGAAAAAGGAGAAAGATGTATAGCAAAAGAAAGGAGTAATTTATTTATTTTTGGTTGTAAATTCCCAAGTAATATATCTATTTTTTAATTAAAGATTATTTGGTTAAGTAACTGGATTTATCCTACTATTAAACATTTAGAAGAAAACCCTAGTTAAATTTGAATATTGGGTAAGAGAAAATGTTTATGGATCTATTTAAATCTTCTTAGATTTTCATCTTAAAATAAAAATAGTAGTTATCCTTGTCATCCTTGATTGTATGAGTATGTTTACATGACATTATACTTTTTAGGTCTTATGATTCATACTTTTCCTCACATTGAGCAAACCAATTTGGTTTTCACTCAATTGTATGGCATTTTTGGGGAAATGGTAGTATGGAAAGAGATAGGTTTTCTTGAAGTTTTATTTATTTTTATTAAATATTTTAAGACAAAAAATTTAGGTGGAAAAAACATCCACTTACAGACCTACATTTGGACATTCAAATATTATTATTTAGATGTAAAATTTTCTTTACTTTTATAAAAAATAAAAATATAGACTTGTAGGTGGTAAATGACCACCTACATGCCTATTTGGTCAATCGAAAACCACTATGCAAGTCGTATTTATGAATGGTTTTTATTTGTTTAAAACAAACATTTTATAGTGGTAATATGGACTTTAAATATATTATTGTAAACTATATCATGGCATGGTAACCTAGACCACATTAGTTTGTTTGAAAACCATTTTGGCATAGTATTATAAGTTATTTTGGGTGATTTTATAACCAGTTATTGGCAAAGTTGATATGGGTTGTTTTTATTTCATAATAAACCATGTTGTATTGTGGTAATAATTATCTTGTTATCACTTATCAAGACCAATTTTATAAGCATGTTTCTATTAGAATTTGTAGATTGGTTGTTATTCATTTAAAAACACTTTAGTAAGCATGGTGTTCATGGCCTGGTTATTATTTTTGATATGGAGTTGTAATAATATTTATTGGTTGTTAAAATCAATTTTAAAAACATGGTATTTCATGGACTATTATTATTTTTTAAACTATAAATGGGTGTTATATTAAAGCCTCACATTTTGATTCTTAATTTCATAATATATATGGTGATTTTTATAGTATGTGTGTTGGATTGTCTAAACTAAGATTATGGTGTGTTTTTATAATCATTCCTTAATTTTATGAATTGGTTCATAAACTAAAATATAGTTGGGTAATAAAAACCTATAGGTATATTTACCTAAATTAAATATATTTTGTCATTTTGGACTAACCTTAATTTGGGTACTAGTTGGAGAGTAATTTAGTTGAATAGGTTATGAATAGGTGTTGGAAATTAGTGAATTGAACAATTGGTATCAGTAGATTTTAAAATTTTGGATATAGTATAGTCATATTAAATAATGAATTCATATTTTATGGGGAAAAATTTTTATTATTCCTTGATTTTTAAAATATGGATTATGATTATGTATTAGAAATGAAATGAAACAATGGTAAGTTTGTATTATTTGTTGATGGCTTAAGAGTGAATATTTATCTATTGTGTATAGTTGTATTCTCTTGAATAAAATGAATAAAACTTAGATAAGTTAGTATGAATTCATGATTAAGGCATGGTTATTACAGGCATCTAAGTATGGCCATAAAATCTTGCTTATATTCAAGATGTGTTACTATAATGATTATTTCATATTAAATATTGAGTTAATAATAATGTTATTACCATTTATAGATTTTAATAAAATTGAAACTTTTTTATATTTTTTTATGGTTGTGTTAACCTTAAAAGGGTTAGATACAATTTATTTTATGTAATTCAATTTTCCCTCACATTAAGGGATGATGAGTGATAGGTACGGGGCCTTTTCCAAATATCACTTGTCATCGATTAAAGTGAAGAATAGGGATTTTATACATTTATAAAAGAGTGTGTCATATGAAGTATGAACTATAATATAAATCTTTGGCCAAAATAATGTTATATATCTACACATTATTTTTTCAATGTACTATCTAGTTTGCATGCATATGTGAACTCATATTAGATATAAAATGCATCTATGGTATGTATGGCTACTTCATGTGATAGTGATACTATTTATATTATTTTGGATGGGTTCTCAATGTTTACATCACCATATATGCCCCACTGTGAAGGGAAGGGCCACTCCCAATGGGGAGGTGTACGAGGGACATTAAATCTATTATTAGAGGAAAAATACTTAGATAATGCTCTCCCAATCTACAGCTACATCTAAATAATTATGTTATTAATCATGGATATTACATAGATTACTGGATTGTTGTATAAATATCCATTATATTATTATTGGATGGATAGTGGTATCTATTAACTATATTCATCATTTATTTTAAAACACAGTAGTGGCTATAACATTTAGTTATGGATAAATTAATGTATTTTAGATCTGGTTAATTTGAAAATGGTACTTATTGGTATATTAGATATATAACATTTTTTTATAGTTCACACACTATGTACTTCTGGTATGAGGTAGTAATTATAAGAATTATCATACTTAATCAATGGATTAATTGGAATTTATTATTATTGTACTTTTAATTTCAACATATTGTATTTAGTGTATATAGTGTGTGAATTTTAACTTTATGTTAAGATCCATCTATACACATTCCAATTTAATTATCTTTTTAAAAATTGCACTTTTTTTCAAAATCAAACCTAGAGAGGTTCTAATAAGTGGTATTAGAGCATAGGTTTAAATGTTTGGACCTAATAGTCTACTAATTTTAACCTATCCCTCCTCTTTTAGTAGGGTAAGATGGCACATGGAAAAACTATTGTTGTAAGAATCTTGAATCAAGATCATCAACTAGATTTTGATTAGTTAGTAACTAAGTAACATACAAAGCTTGACCAAATCCTCATAGTCTTGATATAACCCAAGATAGAATAGCTTCCCTAGAGAAATAATTACATAGTCATGATGAGGAAGAATAACTTGAGGAGCATCAGGTTAATGAATAAGTGCATCAATATGATGAGCATGCTAAAGAGCAACCAACTTCAAGAGCACAAGTTGATACAAAGTTGGCATGTGATATGAAAAATTTTAACCCACCTAAGTCTGATGGAATAGGGTTAGGTGATGGAGTTTAAGGATGGCTCACTGAGATGGAGAAATATTTCAAGATACAAAATTACTCTAAAGTGACTAAGGATTTTTTTAGGAGATTATCAACTTGTTAAGGATGCAGTATCTTGGTGGCCCACCAATAAACTATAAATGGGCCTTGACTACACCACCACCACTTAGGAGTAGTTTGTATCCTTGTTTATGGCTCAGTGGCTCCCATAACTATATTTTAGTCATAAATTGATTGACTTCTAAAATCTTAAGTAAGGAGATCTATCAATGACTAAATACAAGGAATAATTTAATAAGCTCTTGAAGTATGTTCTCTAGTATCTAAAGTATGAATGCTTCAAGATTAGAAAGTTCATTATGGGGCTAAGACCCCATATGGGAGGTGAAGTATATGTTCATGGACCAAGTACCATGGACTAGGTTTTTGAGAAAGCATCAAGTAATAGAAAAAGTTAAAATATCTTATAGAAGACAAAGATAAGTTCTAAAAAAAATTTGGTTGGTTGATAATCACTTTCAAAAAGAAGAACTAGAAGCATAATGGATACTCCAAGAATAAGTTTAATATCCACAATACAAGGCTCAACAATGAGTCTGGGAATAAAAAATATGGAAATGGTTTAAAGAAGCATTCAAGGGAGGTAATCATACAACATTAAGGGAACTCCTGGTGGATGTTTCATATTTAGAAGATATTTTTATGCTAAGGATTGTCCTCAGTGGAAGATAGAAGGAAAGTGCAAGCATACTTATACCTTTACACCACAGCAAGGAACCTTCTAGTAGTGAATCCATATAGCTATTGACAACCATCAAGCTAAGTTTTAATCATCTCCCATCAAATTATCAAGTAAATTTTTTGGGCATCTTATTTAAATTCTAATATATATTATATCCATTAAATGTTTTATCTCACATAGTATGTTAAATAAACTACCCAGGAAATTTATTTTTATGGCAAATGCTTGGATAACATAGTATACGAATGAATATAAAGTTAAAGTATACAAATGTCTCATAGAATAAAAGGTGAATTTAATTGAATTCACCATAGGATAATATCTAATTTTAGCTTCATTAGGGTTATATGATGTAATCTTAGGAGTAAATTGGTTTTGTAAGCACAAGGCAAAGGTCATTTATTTTTCTAAGAAGGTTAAGTCTTTGGATGATTTTGGAAACCAAACCTAAATTCAAGGAGAAAATAAATAGTTCAAATTAAGATAAATTTTAGCCATTCAATTGAAGAAGGCTCAATGGAAAAGATGGCAGGTATTCTTGTTCAAGATTAATGAAATTGATGAAATCAAGGAATCAATTTTTGAAGACTATCCCTTTGCAATAATTTGAGGATGTTTTTCCAAAAGAGTTACCTAATTTTAAATCCAAAAATAAAATTTGACTTTGTGATTGACATAATTTTGGGATTGAATCCTCAATCCAAGGCTCCCTACAATATGACAACAACATAGTTATTTGAGTTAAAATCCTAACTTTAGGAAATGTTGTCCAAAGGGTTGATTCAGCCAAGTGTTTCATTATGCAATGCACTAGTAGTATTTTTAAAAAATAAGAATGAGACTCTTTGACTATGCATATATCATAGGATGTTGAATAAATAAACCATCAAAAACAAGTATCCCCTACCTTGCATTGATGATATTTTTAATCAAATGTGGGTGCAATAATTTTTTTCCTAGATTTATCTAAGAGTAGGGTACTATCAATTAATGATCAAGGAGGAAGACATTCCTAAAATATCCTTCAAGATAAGATATGGGAACTAAAAGTTTATAGTGATCCATTTTGGGTTAATGAATGTACCAAAAACATTCATGAATCTCATGAATAATGTTTTTATGGATTACCTCAATTAGTTTGTGCTTATTTTTCTTGATGAGATTATAATCTATTCCAAGAGTGAATAAGAGAATATGGACCATTTGTAACCAGTTTTGTAATGTTTGTTAAATCATAAGCTTTATGGAAAGCTATCAAAGAGTGTTTTATTTTAAATAAAGGTGAAATATTTGGGACATATTATCTCCACAAAAGGAATTTTTGTAGATCCAATAAAGATTAGAGCCATCATGGAGTGGCATGCACCCAAGAATGTGCACATGTAATTTAAATTGTTTTAGTAGGATACTATATAAAATATATAGCAAAATTATCCAAAATAGCTAACCCAAACACTTCCTTGTAGTGAAAAGAGTAGCATTTTGAACATAGTTATAAATGTGAAAAATCCTTTCAAACCTTGAAAGAGAAGTTTACTTTAGCATCAGTTTTATGAGTTCTAGATCCAAATGGTTAGTTTGTTCTGAAAATAGATGCTTTAAGGGATGGTTTAGGTGGATTACTTATACATGAAGGCTTAGTAGTTTCATATGAGTCTAGGAAATTGAAGCCTTATGAGGATAATTATGTTTTAAATGACTTGGATTTTGTTGTAATAGTGCATGATTTATAGTTATGGAGGAAATATTTATTACGTAAACTATTTGAGATAAAAATATATAATTTAAGGCTCAATTATATCTTCATCCAACTAAATATGAATCTTATCAAAGGCATTGGTTGTATTTTTTTTCATATTATGATTCTGACATCAACTATATAAAGGGAAAGTAAAATTGGGTCATGGATGCTCTTAGTTATAAAAGTTACATAATAGTAATGGATACCATCAGGAGTACATTCTGATATCAATTCTTGAAGTTCTCTCCAGGAGATGAATTTTATGAGAAAGTCAAGAAATCCCTAAGATAAAATTCTCAGGATCATAGGTTTAAAGGTTTTATTTTTTAAAATCATGGGCTTTTGATATTCAATAGAAGAATCTACGTGTTGAACATAGAGAATTTGAGGGTGATTGTACTTAAGGAGTTGTTTAATGGTCCTTATTCAGGTCATCTAAGTATAACCAAGCTCAAGGAAGAGCTAAAACCTTTGTATTTATATAAAGGAAATAAGAAAGACACATCTAATTTTTTTTAAGATGCTTAGAATGTTAGTGAGTTAAGGTTGAACATGTGCATCTTGTTGGGTTGTTGTACCCACACAAAATTATAAATGTAAGTGTAAATTCATTAGTGTGGACTTTTTCCAAGGGCTTCCCATGTTAATAAATTGACATAATATGATTATGATGGTTTTTGAAAACTCATTAAGGTAGAAAAATTCATTCCAAATAATTTAACTGATGATGCACCAGTGCTAACTAAAATATTTTGGAAATAAATTTACATATTTTATGGGTTTCTAGAAAAAATTATTTTAGATAGAAACCCTCATATGACCTTAAGGTTTTGTCAAAATCTTAATACATATTTGGGTACATGGTTGAAATTTAGTATAATTTATCATTCAAAAATATAGGGTAAATCATGTCTTGGAGGACCTATTTGCCAAATTTGGCTACCATGAGTGAGGGTAATTTTAAACTTTGATTTTAGACTTGCCTAACCTTATTGATAGCCATATGAAGTGATTTTTTATAGTCATGTTGGTCTCATGGTAATATGAATTGTCTCCTTATTGGTAGCTTATAGAGTTATAAGGTGTCCTAACTGAAAGTGAAGTCAATTCACCTAGTGTTGTCACCAAGCCTTTCAATGCAGTCTATGAGGGAACCATTTTTCAATGTTGTTTATCATAGTTTAATCTAAGTTTTACAAAGTTAAGGTTAAGTGTGAGATCAAGTCAAATTTTGAATCATGATTAAACAAGTAAGGTGGTGACCCTTCTAAGAAGACAAAGTGTGTTCCAAGTTGAAAAAGTGGGACAAGGATCAAATAAAATAGGTTGACAACATGGCCTCTCAAGCATTTTTATAATATTAAGGTACTTTTAGAAATTTTAAGGTATTCATTTGTCTTAGCTCTATGACATGTTTTAATCTTGTAATAAGACTTACTATAGGTATCAAGCATGAGGGTATCAATGTTCTTATGTAAGAGTTTTCCATGCTATTTAAAACTTGTTTAATGTTATAACATGTGTACCTTGAATGTACATGTGACCCAAAGTGTCTTATAATTGTTTTTCAAATGTTGGACTACTTTTGTAACTGCCTATTCATTTCTCCTAATGTTCAAGGAAGGCATAATAATAAAATTTTAGGGTAATAAGGGTGATAAAGGTAATTACACATGTTATACCTTTGTATACGAATGAGAAGCTCCATTAAAATTACTCCAATAGGGTTTCCAAGCAAATTGAGGTAGTTTTTTGGTGAAAGAAGGGTCTTTTAGAGCTTCTTTGTATGTTTTCCATGTTAGATACTTCATTTAATAACTTAAATGACTTAATACATATTACTTGGGTCCAAAAACATTCAAGGGAGTTATTTTTAGGTCCAAAAATAGTAAAAACCTAATCATTCCTCCATCGGGTCTCACAAGTCTTCTTTGCAAGATAAAAGAGGTAATTAGTTTTCACTCAATACTTGGAGAAGAGAGAGTTGGGTGGAATGATCCTATGGGTTTATATGTTCCATTATTCCCTTTAAATTATATTAATCAATTTTATTATTGAGGTTTCATTCTCTACAAACCATCATTAAGAAGTTAAGGTGCTCAAAACCCCTTCTAAAACCCTATAGGCATAGTTTTACTTGTATAAATGTATTAGAAGACTTCATAATGAAAATTTAAAGTTGTGTGAGTATTAAGGGGTCTATAAAATCCTTATATATGATACTTAATTCTCATTTTTCATGTTTGATCAATAAAGAGGCAATAAATCTTCATTTTGAAGCAAGTTGCAGACTAGTGATAATGGAGTTTTGATGAGTTCAAGGTTCCAAGCTGATAAAGGTATATTTTTAATGATATCACATCATATATATATATATATATATATATATATATATATATATATATATATATATATATATATATATCCAATGATATAAAATTTCACTAAATATATCCTTAATTATTTCATTGACCTAAAACTCTATAACATGATGATCACCTATAGTTTTCTATAAGTATTCTACATAGATCAATGTTGTGGGTATAATCCTAGTAATATGAGGGAATCCAATACATGAAAGGAATAAGAAATAGATTATTTTTGTATGGTTTTATTAATTAAACTAACTCATTACTTATAAAATAATTATTAGGTCCAAAAATGGTAAAGATATAAAGTTATCATGTACACCAAGGGACTATATACAACCTACAGGTGTAGGAGGTCAACATGGTCATGAGTTTAAGCCTCAAAAAACCAATGAGGGAATTGATTTCCTAAAATTTAAAATGATATAATATACCATAAATATTTTATAACAAGTTTTTAACCTTGATAATATACTCCTCTAAGGTAAGTATATAATGGTCTCAAGTTTGAAACTATGTACATATAAGCCTGCATACATGTTATGAGGGAAAAGTGACATGTTGTTTTGATCACCAAGTTGAAGGTGAGAAACCATGAGAATATAAAACATTTTTTAATTTAATTTTTAAATAATATAAACCTATAAATACCAATCTCAATCCATGGTTATAATGAGGGTTGGACGCAAAATTATAGACCTATAGGCTTACTTATATAAGAGTAAACTAAAGAAACAAATATTGCATTGCATGAGAGGTGTGAAAGTAATGTGACCATAAGGAGTCTTAAGAGAGATGGTTTATGTTTTTATACCATTTTTAAAAATATAAATCACTTCATAATAGGTACTCTTAAGTTTTAGTAAGGATACAGGTCTAGAAGAGATCATATAGGCCTACAAGACTTAGAAGAGAAGTTATTGATAGGTATATGTGATTCCTCATTTGGTAGAATATTTAAATAAATAAAAATATGTTATAAATTATCATAAAATAATTTTTATTTATAATAAATAGGAAATATCAACTTGATGATAAAGTGTATGATGATGCTTAAACACTTGAGAAGCATCTATAGGTCTGAGTAGTTGAATGGGTAGATTGAGAGGAAAACACACATAAGTGTTAGATAAGGGGTTAAGGAGGTTTTAGAGATCATATTTATTGAAATAAAACTCTATAACCTAATTTTAATCACTATAAGTCTCAATATATCAAATATAATTATTCCTAATGTGAACTCAGTAAAGAAACCTAAAATGCTCACATACAACCCTATCATAGGCCTAAATGAAATAAAGACTAATCTTATGGGTTTTATGGAGAAACATGATTTTTGTATAGGATAAATAATAACATTAATAATCTCTATAATATCTCTCAATATGACTCAAATTTTAGGAATCTTATTGAAGAAGTTCCATTCTAAAAATTTCACCTAAAAGACATAATACATACACACATGCCTAAATGCAAAAAGTGAAGAAATTTTGTTTGTTAGGATGAATTTTAAGAATGAGGACTTAAATAAGGTTAAAAATTACCTAATTTTAAATCATTTCTCTATGAATAAAAGGCCAAATAGGGAGTGTAAGGGTCATTAACACTAAACTACCCTTAAACCCTAACCATGGGCGAGCATAGGTTGCAGTGAATTTGAGGAGTGTAATAGGGTATAATATAATTTTAACACCTAATATAATGTTTTTAAGACCTAAAAAATGTGTTTGAGGCCAAAACCAAGTAGGGTAATGTCATATTATGCCAAATTACCCTTTTTGAGCTCTTAAACAGGCCTAAACAATCAAAAAGGATCATCTTCTTTTACTCAAAATTCAATGGTCAATGTGCATGGGAACCAATTGAGTTAAAGGATGTTTAATAGGTATATGGACTCAAAATTATTGGAATTTGTTCTCAGGTTAAGGTTCATAACTCTATGAATGATTTCTAAGAACCTAAACACCCCTAAAGCCTATTTAAACCCTAATAAAAGCTTGATAGGAAACAAAGTGAGATATATGGATCTAAATTCATTGAATTGGACCAATAAACACATAAAAAAATTATAAAATCCAATAATTACCTCACCATGAAAATTTATTATACTTTCACTTGTACAAATTATTTAATGATGTACTTTTGAAGGGTTTTAAGTCATAAATATGGTGCTTGAGTATATGAACAAATAAAAATAATTAGGTAGGGTGATTTGGATGGTCCTATAGCTTCTCAAACCCTAAAATCCACTATTTTTCCTTTGAAAGTGTCCTTATATGTCTAAACGCTAAAGGCACTACATAAGTGTGTATGAAAAGATGATATAGTTACCTAAGAGAGATAAAACAACATGGTTAGATCACTTTGAAGCTATGAGTCATACCATAATATGGTTTTTACACTCTAATATATGACCCTCAACCTTTTATCAAGTTATCATATAGGTATTATTATCATTCTAATGGCTAAAATTAAACAAATCAAACCTAATTGACTAGTAGGCCTATGTGGCCAATGAAGAAGAATCTCTATCATGACTAAGGGCCAAAAAAAGGTATCAATTGAAGATAATAGATCATGACTAAGTATAAAATAGGGTATATGTTAGTTTAATATGAGTTAGAATATCAATAATGCAACCTATTAATTCTCAACTAGGAGGAGGGAAGTTTCAAATGAAGTTTATGGATCATACTAGAAGGTGAAGAGTCACTCTATGCCACCCTTGATGAAGAAGAGGCCTAAATCAAGTACACATGTCTTGATCTAAGACTTCATAACTACCTACTTATATATTTTATTGATTATAGCTTATTCTTCATGAGATGACACTTTTCATATGCAACTCCTATGCCTCTCCTCTCTCTCTCTTTCTCACACTCTTATATATAAATATATGCTTGATTTTGGCATTATAATACATCCTCCACTTGATTATGGCAAATCCATGCTCCTTTTTAATCCATTAAAGTAATAGATAAGTTGTTTTTACTTATCTTATTACTATATTCTAGTGTTTGTGCATGAATGATTTATTCTATCTAGTTCTAATTCAATTAGCCTTGACATGTGGTCTCATTCTCTCACCTATATGTAGTTTGAACTCATTTTTATAGGTCATATGAAGTGTTTAAGTAGGCTTGTGAAGTTTAAGTGAATAAATATTCCATTATTGTCTTTATATCTCTTAAAAACCAATCCTCCTTATATAATCATCATTTACCACCTTCAAATTGAAATACTGATGTAAGAGGAGTAGATTAGGAGTAGTGTATGAACAAATTAGCTCTATATTCATTGTGCATTTATAGATGTGTGGTAGTGGTCAATAATTTTGTGTATCACCTCCTTAGTTTAGTTTACTTTAAGTTATCTCTCCCTTTTCATTTTCAGTTAGTAGTTTTAGTGATAGTCCTTAAGTGATGCATCAAGGGAGCTAACCCTATCTCTAGGTTCAATCCACCCTTTAGGTCACCCAAAACCTAGGATTATTCCCATGTTATCACTTAAGTGAGGAATCTTGAATAAATTCCTCAAGGGTGTAGATTTTGATGATAAGAAGACCTTTTAAGGATTTATTTCATGGATCAACTATACAATATTAACTTCCATCAGTTGAGATTAATTATAAAAAAACATTCAATACAGCTTTGAAAATGGACCCATTCAAAGCTTTGTATGGTAGAAGGTGTAGGACATCTATAAATTTGGATAAATTAGAAGATATAATGGTATTTATTGATGAAATGGAAGAGTATTTAAATCTTATAAGGTAAAGGTTGGCTAATGATAATGATAGATAAAATAGCTATGTTGTTCTAAAAACAATATCAAGATAATTCTTAGCTGAAGATAAAAACAATTATACAGGTTAAAAGGTGAAAAAGCTCTATAAAGTTTGGTAAACCTTCTAAAATAGCACCTAGATATGTGGAACCATTTAAATTGTTATAAATGATTAATCAATTTGTATACAAGCTTTACTTACCACCAACCTTAACACAAATTCATTTTTTTTTTCATGTTTCAAATTTGAAAAAGTATGTGGTTGATTCCTGTCATGTATTGGATTGGCATGCATTATATGTTCTATATCTAGGAAAGGTAGTAATATAAATAATCATAATACTTGATGCTCACAAGATTAGCTTGCATAATCAATAGGTATCTTAATGCAAGGTCTAGTGGGACCAATATTATAAATATAGTGCCACTTGGAAAGATCTTAAAGAGTTTTAAAGGATTTTCTTTAGTTGTTTGTTTGATGTGTTATGTTTAACTATTTATATTTTTAGTATTAGATAATAATTTCATCAATATGATGAACTATTTAAATTGAGTTTGATGTTATATCCCAATTGACCCTTAGAAAACAACATTGATTTCATTTATAAATAGTTAACTATTAGACTTATGAATCATGTGGATAGATGGACATATTCAACTTGTTATTTTCATTTTTATTTTTTATTTTTTTGCATCATTTATTTGGTATATATCTATGTTTGAAAAAAAAATAGTTATAATGTTTGTCTTTAATTACATATATTATATACAATGGTGTGTGTGTGTGTGTGTGTCTATATATATAATTTATTTAGGTTTTAAATAGAGTAAGGGACTAGCTATAGTTTTATCTATTTGAGGTTGATGTGGGCATTTCTTACCCTCACCAAATATCATAGAGGGAGAGCATCATAGAGGATGTGGTGGTAGATGGAGGCAACTACAGGCAAAGAGAATAAGAAGACAAAATAACACACATATAGTAAACTTATTTGGTTTGAATTATTGATTATGTTATGTGTCTTGCTTTAATTAGATGGATTTATTATTGAATTTATATTTTTATTATGTAGTATGCTTTTGTTTTATGTAATATTATTTATAAAACCATCTTTCTTAAGATAAAATTATTCTTTGCATTTATATTGAGTTGATATATTATTTGGCAATATGCATTTAATTGTTATTTTTTACCTTCAAAAATAGATGTGTTGATGATATTCATGGATTTCAATCTTATTTAGTTGTATATTAGTCTTTTGATTGCTAATACTTAGTATTTTCATCATCTTTGACATAAAATAAATAATAATTGCAGTCTCTTGTTTTAAATCAGGCATTAAATAAAAATAGGTCTCACTTGGCATAACAAAAAAAACTCTATTTTAGGGTTTGGGGGAATAAATACCAATAGAGACATATTTGTTTTAACAAACACCATTAGGATTCTTGGTGACATCATAAGGTTAAAAATATGCTTTGAATGTATTATACCCCTTTATGACTTTGATTCAAAAATTATTAAAACATATAATTATGTTTTAGGTTAAAATGATTATTTATGTTTTAAAATTAAAAAGATTGCTTGTAAATTATGTTTTGTTGGTCAACCATTCGAAAGAGTTTATAGGGTTTACATTATTTGGTTGAGGGCTCACATTTTTGGACTATAATTTGCATGGAGAGCTGGGTGAATTGCATGATGAAGGTGGCATTTTAGAAGCAAATGGAGGCAATAAGGCTTAATGGGAAGGAAATATAATTAATTTTTCCTAATATATAGGCAAGTATCTCACATTTTTTATAATATTTGGAGACTCAAACTAAAACTCTAGTAGAAATATTGGCATAAAAGTTGCAACATATAGTGGGAAAAGGATAATAATAAACGGGATGATTTTTGAAAAAGTAAAAAAGAGAAAGAGGTGAAGCAAAGGAAAAGAGGAATCTCTAATATTTTGGTTGAAAAAATTCAAGTAATGTGTTTCCTTTATTTTTATTGTGGAATGGAACATCTTTTGGTTATGTAAGTGGATTTATCCTATTTTTAAACATTTATAAGAAAACTTTAATTAAATTTAAACATGGATAAGAAAAAATGTTTATGGATATGTTGAAATATATTTTAGGTTTTCATCTTGCAATCAAAAAAAATAGTTATTATTATAATCCTTGACTTTATGAGGGTGTTTGTGTGACATTATACTTCATAGGTCTTATGATAAGTACTTTTCCTTGCACTGAGTAAATTCACTTAGTTTTATGTCATTTTGGGGGAAATGGTAGTATGGAAAGAGTTAAGTTTTCTTGAAGTTTTTTTTTATTATTATTAAATGGGTCAAGGAAAACTTGTAGGTGCCAAAACATCCACTTACATGCCTACATTTGGTTTTTCAAATCTTAACTCTCAGTTGTAAAATTTTCTTTCCTTTTATTTAAAAAATTCATACCTATAGGTGGTTAATGACCACCTATAGGCTTATATTTGGTCAACTAAAAACCATTACACAAGTGGTATTTATAAATGGTTTTTATTTGTTTAAAACCACATTTTATAGCAGTAATATGGAGTTTAAATATATGATTAGAATCTGTATCATGGAATGGTAACCTAAAATACTTTAATTCATAGGAAAACCATTTTGGCATAGTATTATAAGTTATTTTGGGTAATTATAAAACTAATTATCATCATAGTTAATATGGATTGTTTTTTATTTCATAATAAACCACCTTATATTATGGTTATCACTTATCCAAACCATTTTTATAAGCATAGTCCTAGTAGCATTTGTAGATTGGTTGTTATTCATTTAAAAATGTTTTAGTAAGCATGGTATTCATGGCTTGGTTATTATTTCTCATATGGAGTTGTAATCATATTTATTGGTTGTTGAAACCACTTTTAAAAACATGTTTTTTTTTGTATGATTATTATTTGTTGTTTTTTAAGATATAAATGGGTGTGATGTTAAAGCCTCACATGTTGATTCTTAATTCCATAGTATATGGTGAATTTTATAGTGTGTGTGTTTGATTGTCTAAACCAATATTATGGTGTGTTTTTATAATCATTCCTTCCTTTTGTGAATTAGTCTATAAATAAACCTATAGGTGGGTAATGACCACCTATATGATTTTTTACCCAAATTAAATAGATTCTTTCATTTTATATTAACTCTAAATTGGGTACTAGTTGGATAATAATTAGTTGAATGGGTTTTGGATAGGTGTGGGAGATTAGTGAATTGAATTAATTATTATTGTTAGATTTAAACAAGTTGGATAATTTATAGTCATATTATATGGATTTAAATTAGTATTATTCATTTATTTTTTAAATATGTCTTATGATTATATACTATAAATGAAATGAAACAATGGGGAGTTTGTATTATATATTGACTAGTTAAGAGTGAATATTGCTCTATCTTGTTTATTTTTACTCTCCTAAATCAAATGAATCAAACTTAGATAAGTTAGTGTGAATGTGTGATTTAGGTTTGGTTATTATGGGAAAACAAGTATGGCCATATAATCTTTCTTTAATTCAAGATGTGTTTCCATAATCATCATTTCATAGTAAATGTTATGAGTTAATAACAATGTTATTACCATTTATAGCTTTGAATAAAATTGAAACTTGTTTTCTATTGTTTTATGGTTATGTGAAAATTAAATAGATTATATATAGTTTCCTTGATGTAATCCATTTTTTCCTCATGTTAATGGATGGTGAGTGACAAGCAGGAGACCCTTTATAAATATCACTCATCATTGGTTAGCATGAAGAATAATAATTTATGCATTTAGTAGAGAGTATGGATATAATGAACAAGAATTAGCTTCATATTAAGTATAAACTATGATCAAAAGACTTTTTCTAGAGTAATGTTATACATTTACACATCGTATATTCATTATACTAGCTAATTTAAATGCATGTGTGAAGTTGTATTAGATAGAGGATGTTTTCCACGGTCTATATGGTTCCTTCATGTGATAGTGATAGTAATATGAGTTATAGATGTTCATATCACTATTATCTACCCCTCCATGAAAGGAAGGGCCACTCCCAATGGGGAGGCCTGTGGAGAAATTTTGATCTATGGTTGGAGAAAAATCATATATATGATGATCTCCCTCTCTACACCTACATTCAAAAAAATCTATTATTACTCATGACTATTTTATAAATTGATGAGTTGTAAAAATATCCATTATACTATTGTTGTATAGACAGTGGTATCTATTAATATTTGTATATTCCTCATTTATTTATTGAACATAGAAGTGGTTGTCACATTTAGTTATGGATAAAATAATGTATTTTCGATCTAGTTAATTTGAAGATAGTACTTATTGGTATATAAGATTTATAACATCTATTTACAGTTCATGCACTATGTACTCCTTGTATGAGGTAGTAATAATGATAATTATCATACTTAATCAAGGGATTAATTGTAATTTATTATTGTTTTACTTTTACTTTAAGCATATTACATTAAGTGTATATAGTGTATGAATTTTAACTTGATGTTAGGGTCCATTTGTACATGTTACAATTTAATTATATATTTTTAAAAATTATGTTTTTTATGTAATTGAGCTTAGATATGTTCCAAAATTTGGATTTGTTTTGGTGACCTCTAGAGTTGTGTTATGAGCTAGGAAAAACTAGTAACCTTCAGAGCTACTCTAGTGATCTCTAGAGTTGTGCCAATATGGAGCTTACAATAATGTAAGTTCTAGATATGTCTTCAAAAATACTTCTTAGTATATGGTCTTGATGATCATAACATACGTATCTACTTGAATTACCTTATATGACCTATACATACAAAATTTGCATCTTGTTCCACATATTTATTAAGACTTAATTGATAAAATGATTAACAATGACTTTCAAAAAATAATCAAGATAATTATTTCATGTTCTACTTTAAATCAACTATGAGTTATATCATTAACATTCAAATACACTTAAAGGAATGAAAAATGGCAGAAAATAGGTTATTACTTAGATATAATGATTCATATTATGGACTCGTCATCTCTAGTAGACTTAAGTTCTTGTAGGACCTCTTACCATTTATATCAATTGTGATTCCCTAATTAGTGTCATCCTTTCAAAAACCTAGCTTATGTAATAATCTTTGTGAAAATATATCCAAGTTAGTTGACCCTAGTTATCATGGCATTTATTCTCTATAACTCTTTATTTTCATATTTAAAAATTCTCATATGCTTGTTCATATTCACACATCCATAGGGATATTGGTGTTAGTAAGAGTTGGGGTATATACCTCATACCAATCCACTCATTCTTAAATTCTCTCATAATTTACATCATAGCCTTGTCTCTCCTAAGATATCACTTTAGGTTTATGGAAGAAATGACCTCTCTATTCTTTAAATGGATATTCAATGTATCCCATCATTTTGTGCATACTTGGTAGGATACCTCAAACTATCTTTGTGAGTATACCTCAAAATCACTATCACTTTGTAACATATTTTTTGGTCACTAGTCCACTAACCTCAATATATGTAAATTAGTTAGAAAGGAAATTTATATCAAGGTATTCATATCTTATCATGATACTTATGGTGCTTTCTTGGGAAATATATTTTTTCATTTTGTCCTCCCAATTAATATGATTTTTAAAATTGGAGATGAAGGCCCTTATTTGAACCTACCCTATTTATAGATTGACCATGAATAATCCATGTGCCATATAAAGTACTTATGTAATAAAAAATCACATATAAGGTTTTGTTGACTAGGGTAGCTATAAAAATAGTCTCTTAGGAACTCTTTTTAATTTTTAAAATCATGTGGTAATCCACGATATATTATTAGTAACTACCATCTATAAAATTGTTCATAAGAAAAATCTGATACACAAAAGCAAATCTCATGTATGCAAGTAACTTCTCTCTAATTTAGTAAGATTCTTGTAATATAGACTCAATCCCATATATTTTTTTATTTTAATTATTGAAGTTCCTCTTTCAATTTTTTATTTTCTTGTTTAGTTTCCTTACAAAATTTACATTTTATTCTCCCATAAAGTCACTAACTCAGTATAAACTATATAAGTTTGTACATTTTTATCTTCCTTGACTATCGGGGATAGGAAATCTGATCTAACTTCTTGTACCTCATTTTCCAATTTTTTAATACTATTATATTTTATAATAAATTGAAATTTGACTTCTTGTAATTCTTGTTGCAAAGAGAATAATTTCCTCCTTATCTTGGATAAATTTATTTAGGAAGGAGATTTATTCTTATTTTTGTGTCATAGATGCTTCAACTCTTGAGAGTGGTAATGAATGATGTACTTAATTATATTCATAGGTACTTTCAAGTTATTTGTATTCTTATTATTATAGATTTGGTGTCTTTCATTTATCTATACTTGGTCTAGATGAAAAGGAAGGCTGAAGAGGCACTTCCAAGTGTCACTTCTAGGTTCTATGTTCAGAGGATCCACATCCAAAAATTTAGGTTTTTCCATATTTAGAATTTCTTCAATCATGATTGAAGGTTTTTCAAAAATGGGAGTTTTTTAGTTAAAACAAAAAGTATATCTATCTTTCTCAAGCTACTAAGAATATTTGAAGAACCCTGTTATGTTTCCAAATCATCTCTAGAATCTTCTTGTTCTTCTAAATCATCTTCTTGGGAAAGGATAAAATTTTGTATCCTTCTCTACAAAGGGATATACCTAGACTATTGTGTAGGAAGCCTCCTTATATTACTTATTCTAAGGGGCACATATTTGGGTGTTTTATTAGCTAACTCCTCACTTTCAGACAATTCAACAATTTTAATGGCCTCCCAAACTATTTCAACTATGATATCTAGAGTTGGACTTGCAGTAGGTCTTGAGGTCTACAATATCTTGGTTTCCTTATTTTTTATTGGATCTAGATTAGACTCCATAGTTGTTCTTATCTTCTTGGTGATAGATCCTAGGCTAGAGGTATAACCTTGTGTCCTTTTATTAGTGTTAGGTTTTGTAGAAGGATTATTTTACCCTTTTTTATTTTATTCCCCTTTTAAAAATTATTGTCATTTAACCTTCCCATTTGATTGCTTCATAAATTGGTGTTCATAAATGGGTTGAATAAATTCATGGTGTTTAAGAGACCCCACCCCTTACACATAATTGTATGTCATCACCTAAATGGAACCATGGATAAATTAAGGGAGGTTAATTTTCCATTTAAGCTTGTCTCTATTATGCCTTAAATTATTTATAATTATTATGGAGGATCCTAATATAACACCAATATAACCATCACAAGTGAATAAATTTAGTAGATAAATGGAAACATTCTTCCATGGTTATGGTAAGCCTTCCTTGTATATTCCCTCACATTCCCATTTTTCATTGATAATCAGTTATAAGGTTTATTCCCCCTCCACATGGAAACCTTGAATTAATTATTTATTGGAAATTTTGTGATTAACATCCATGCCAACCTATGGAATACCCAAAAACTTCATTGAGAATGGTAGAACTTACTGATATTTTCACACCTCTGACTATAGAATGGTCCTTCTCTAGGTTGATCATAAACCCTTTAACTATATATTCATCATATACATGTAATTTATCTAATAAATCCATTGATAAAATGTTCTAAAAACTTCTAATATGGTTTCATTTTAAAATAATAATTCAATATAAGTTAGATCTAACTTTATTTTCTGACCCATGATTTATAGGAAGGAAGGAAATAAAAATGTGGGTTCTGAGAAGGATTTATTAGAATATCATTTAGGAAAACATGTCAGAGGAATGTTTAATGCACCAAAATTTGAATGAGCAAAGATAAATAGTGAGAGGTGGAATAATGAGAGAAGTGTGGTGAATGATTACTTAGCTCCCAGAGTAATTAATAGCCATAATTTACTAATTAATTTGGAATAGTGGATAGATGTGGAGAAAATTTTGGGCATGTGGGGGGGTGTGGGGGTTTAAAAAATAAAACATGATTGAACTAACCACACATATTGATAAATGTTTTATTTATCCTCCAATCATTAGCTAGTTAACACTTTGTGTCATTCACTTGATGTCACCCTCTTCAGATATAATGAATATATTTTATAGAATATCCTCAATGTCATAATGTTTTAAATTTTATATTATGACCCTTTTTATAGCTATGGAGTGTATAGTTAAGTGAATTATTTTAAGGAAATAACCCTTTTTAGGTAAGTAGACATGATGCATAATATTAAAAACTAAATTAATTTTAGTCATATAAAAATTAAATAAATACCTTAGATTACATATAATTGTCCTTGCTTTGATTTAGTTAAATTGTCTTCTAATTTTGTAAAAATATCAAGAACTTAATCAAAAGGTGTTATTTATTATTTGTTTCTAGGAAACACTACCAACTATTGCTTTTCAACTCCCCCGCCTTATTTTTGGAAAAGGATTGTCATTTAATGGTTTTCAACCTTTTTTTACCTTTTTTTAAAAAAGGATTACCAATTATTAGTTTTCAACCCTTTTCCTTTATTGGAACCAATAATTCTATGGCTTTACCATATTATAAGAAAAAAATCCTTCTACACAACAAAACTTTACTTGTATATGTTTCATGATTTTCTCTTTTGTAGGAGGTTGGTGATATAACCTCATTCTATGTCCATTTACCAATAGAGTTTTCATGTTCCCATAAATTGGTAATAGTTGGATAGATCCATTGTCAAAAATTTACTTAATTTGGTATGGGCCTAACCATTGAGTTTGAAACTTACCTTTGAAATGTTAGTACCTTGAGTCAAATAGTAGGGCCCAATATCCAACCTTGAAATTATTTTATTGGATGTTACAATCATGCCTTTCATTATTTTGGTGTTAAATTAGTTTCATCTATTATAATTTTTCAAGCCTCAATTCATCTAATTCATTCACTTATAATATCCTTTCCTATTGTGCCTCTTTCAGGTCAATGCCTACCTCCATTGATGTATTTGGTATTTTTTATTCAAAATCAATTAGAAGTAATGGTTTTTTTTTCATACACTAAATCATATGGAGAGAATAATATGGTGGAATTCCATGTGTTTTTTTAGGATCAAATTTATTATAGTAACTTTTTATCCCAATCCTTTATGTTGATGTCTACTACCTTTGTGAGGATGTTTTCTAGCTCTCTAATAGTGACCTCTAATTTTCCATCAGATTTAGTATGGTAAGGGTATGACTTCTTATGAGTGATATGATAGTTTTTTGTGAAGGCATGGATTATTTTAGATGTAAATTGTGGCCCTTGGTTTGAAATAATGGCTCTAGGTACTTTGAAATGTTGAAAAATATTATCATATAAGAAGTCAACAATTGTCTCCTCATGAAAAAATAGTAGAGCTTACACTTTATCCCATTTGGTGAAAAAATCATTGTACACCAAAATTTACTAATTTTCCCATGAGATTGGATCAATAGTGTATGTAATAGATTAATATATATCTAAAACTTGTTAGAGGTACAATCACTGAGAGAGGAGGTGAATCAGCGAAACTAGAAATTTCAAATTTCAATTCCAATCCTTTCAAAATATTAAATAATTAGCACATGTCAAAATGATCAAGGAGAAGATCTCATTAATTTAATGCATTCACAAGATCAAACACAAAACACATATTTCCTTTGGTAAACGCTCATAGGAAATAAAACCCACTCTTAAGCCTAAAACACATGGATTATTTGTCTTATAAGAGATTAGAAACAAGAGACTGGTCAATTCCTTTAGACTATAAACCTTGATTAAGTCATTGTTGATGCTTATAATTTCACTGTTTCCAACACCAACAATGGGAAGTTTTAGGAATGTGGGACTTGCAACCTAAAATGACCTCCAGATTTTAAAGAAGTTGGCTCTTCTTTATCTCAAATATATTATGAGAAAAGGGATAGAAATTAAATAGAATCACCAATGCAACAAAAGAAAATTTAACTATGGCGATGTGCCTAAATTTAATTCGATCCTTAATACTAAGCATAGTGAAGCTATCTTTAGGATTCAATTACATTAAAGAGCAAACAATGCATGATCAATGTAAAAGATGAAAACAAATAGAATCAAAGGCTCACACCTTAGATGACTTTTGCAGTAAGACAAAAAATATCAGCAAAGGCATAGAATTTAGTCCTCTTATTAATTTTCTAGTCACATAAAATGCACAGATACATGCACAGTTATACAAACTTTCTAAATCAAGAAAACAGAACAAAGGCAAATGATATTACTAGCCACAGCAAGAAAGTCTAAAAAACTTCTTGATAACAATATTTTTTAGAAAATTCTCTCTCTCTTCTAATTATTATCTTCTCCCTATCTTTGCACCCATATTTATAGCATAATACTAGCTCTAGATTGCCTGCAAGATCCAATCCCATTGGTCTAATTGAACTCTAACTTAACTGGAAGTGTTTAACAGACGATACTTTTTTTGGATCTGAAATGTTTAGTCTCCTACAAGTTCATTGGCTAAATTAGATACACATGATACTTCCCACTGTGAAATAGGTGAGGACACTTGGAAGCATCCACTTGCCTCACTTGAAAAATATCTCATTATTTAAGAGGCACCAAAAAATGATACTTGGCAGCTTCCACGGCACTTACAGAAGACACACGGCACTTTTCACATAACTTATACTCTTTATTGTATCTTTGTATTAGGATTGCTCCATATTTGACATCTGTCACAGTTCACTGCTTTGAATATTATCAACTTACAAAAAATGGGACCCACAACACTTCTTGCATAAGTAGCTTCAAAAGGGGAATGGGGATAGGTGGCACTTTCTACTGATCTTTAACAAGTGACACGTGATACTTCCACTTGTCTATAGAAGCTTTAGATACTTTTTGAGAGTCATGTGGAAGATGACACATGGCAGTTTCCACTAAGCTTTAGCTATACTATAGAAACATTCAAGACTCATTTTAGATTCACATAGACAATGACACTTGGTAGCTTCCACTTAATTTAGAAATAAAACCTGGGGCCCACAATAGTCTTTACTCAACAATAAAACAAAATGAAGAAACTGTAGATGTTGACACTTGGTAGCTTTTGCCAAGATTTAGCTAGGGACACGTGGCACTTTCCACTGCATTTAGATAAACACATCAAAACCTTCCACATTTTCCACTTGGTGCCCTCCATGCACACTAAGAAAAGCTTATTGAAAGAATCTTTTGAAACTCATAAGAAACTTGAAATGCAGATGTCGACACTTGTCACGCTCTGTTGAGTTATATAATAGAACACGTGGCATGTTCCATGCAACTTATAGAAATTATAATGTGTCTCAGTTGATGACACTTGGCATGTTCCACGTGACTTTGATACTTAGAGAAAATTTAGGCAAAAATGAAAACTCGTGCTCATGTTGTGTGTCAAAAAATTCACTACCTCGAAACTAAAATAAGCAGGGACAAAGCTTGGAGTGCATAACTAAAACTAAAAATAAAATGTAGAGTATTTTACTCTATGGTTCTTGGAGACCCCGAGGACTTTTGAGCCTGCTCAAAAAGAATCCATAAAATATAAAAAACATGGCAAAAATCACAACTTATGTAAGGCCATCTGATAAATAGACCACTCAACATCAAATAGTCCCTACTTATTTTGCAATTCTTGGAAGGCTAAATCAAGGTTGATGATGTCCTTGTGCAAACAAATCTATAAAATTAACTATAGCCTTTAATTGGAATTCAAGCTGGGACATGGGGATCAAGATAGCTTCCACTTCTGTCACTGATGAATCATCTGTTAAACCTTAGAAAACTGACTGATCATTTTGTCTGGCTCACAATAAAGGTTTAATCTCATCAACCATTAACATAGTTTTGCTATCAAGAAAAGGGGAGGGAAGACCCAATTGCACCAAATCTTTAACATGCTACTTCATGTCTTTTATTCCCTCTTTTACCACATTTAGGAGCTCTTTGCAATTAATTTTTGTGGAGTTACAATTGAGAACTTCATTCACCCTTTTTATAGCAATCATTCTATCAGTAATCCCTACTACTGATAATGTTCAATCAGTTGTGTCATATAGCTTTTGCAATAGAATTTGAGAATCAAACACTTTCAAAGAGACAGTGGACAGAGTGGCCTGAACTAAAGTCTCCACTTTTTTGCATAGTTTTTGTGCATTTAGTAGGAAAGTTAGAGAGGGTCTGAGCTAAGTAATCTCCTCAGAGATTCTTTTCCATACGGATACATATAGCTCCTTGACTAGGTTTAGAACTCCTGTATTCTTTGGCCTATTAGCCAACTCAAGTGTCAATTGTTTTGTTATTTGTTGCTCATCTTGAAGTTGGGCCTGTAGGGTGACGGTATTATTTTGCTCATTCAACAACTTCTGTTGGAAATGAGTGACCTATTGCAGGTTTTCTTGAAATTTTTTTTGTAGTGTTGCCTTTTCCTACCTTAGGGCTGTCACTACAGCTTTCTCTTATGTTAGCTCTTCTTTCAAAGAAGCATTTAGGGCCAATAGCCTGGTGAATCTAATAAGAAACAATATCTTACAACTATTTATTGAGACTCTTTATCTCATCATTCTTTATTTTGATTTTTGTAGCCAGATTGCTACCATTTGCTTTCTCTTGTGTTAGATCAGCCTCCATCTTCTGCAGCTTCTTTGATACTTTTAAATAATTAGTAGCTATAATAGAAGTGGATTCATTCAATAGCTCAACCCTGTCTTGTGGTCTAAAAAGTGGCATATCCATAGCCACTGCATTCATTGTATAATCTTGAGGCTGCATCTGCTCGTTTGGCCTGACTACATTAGATGACAAATGAGTCACAGTTAGTTACTGCTAGATGGGGTCAAATAGTGACCTCATGTGTGGTGCATCCAGAGCTTTATTATCTTTCTTCCTCTTTTTATTCATCTAGGCTTCCCTAGCCTTCTTAGCATTATCTACTTGAGTTTAGAAGGTAGAGGGAGAGGCAATATACCCACCCGTAAAAGGATAACCCTATGGCAAGCCATAAGGAATAGCCAAATGTTGGCTAGGGGGAATCTGGGGAGGCATTCTCTTTGGGATAGAGGGTTAAAATGAAGGCAATGATGTGGCCTATGATGACATGGTCTGAGTAGTAATAGGTGGGGCAAATTGGGAAATTGGCACAGCAAAGGTGGTAGGGGATAATATTTGGCCAGTTGGGATTGTCACCCCTATAGAAGAAGAAAAACACTGAGAAGGAGAAATAAAATGTACATGAGGATCAACCGATGTACTTAGTATTTGATGTTGTGAGGGCTTTACCTCCTCCTCTAAATCAAGCTAAAGTTTTAGCTTCTTATGTTTCCTTGGCCTTTCTTCTTCTTGTTGTGCTTCCTTCTCTTCAATGTTTACCACTACTATTAGTGGTGATTACACAAAATTGGGAACCCTAAAGGTTGTCACTGATGAAGAAGCTCTGGGTGGTGAAGATACCATATTCTTTTGTTTTTCTATGGCATTAAGAGATTGGGGCCAGACAGCTAAAGTGATTGTAGATGAGGTTTGTCCTGGGGCCTACACTATATGAGTAGATTATGCTTCCCCCTCTGACTCTCCACCCTGTGTCTATAGTTTACGTGTATCATGGCTAGAGACAGGAGATGAATGACATTCATCCTAGATTTCCTCCCATTTCTCATTTGAATCTACATTACCAAAAGAGTGAGTTATCTCAAAAATTTCCTGCCTATACTTCCAATAGGCTTCTATTTTATTGAGTTTCCAGACTTTGTTCTTCAATGCCCTTCTTAAACCGGAAGTCATTCTAATTTTAGGGTCAAAATCCTTTTGCTTAACATAAAAGGTCTCCCATGGCCTAGCCTCCTAAAAGGGCAAATCCATTAATTCTACATACAAATCAAGAATATCTTCCTTAGGGTTTCTTCTATTTTCCCAAAAGGGACGGCCCTCATGTACAATTTTAGTGGTGACATTGTTATTCTTGGCCCATAAGGTTATGAAACCACTTGGGTCATATCTCCATTTATCTTCAATTAGAAATAAACCCAGGATAGCTAGCTTCCTCAGCAGTAAGTGCTCAGCATCTCTGACCTCTAAGGCCATGTTTTTCATTACCCATGGAATAGCATACATTTTCTTTTTCTTCTTCCTAGTGCCATAGTTATTATCAACCGTAGACACTTGCCATGTGACCTCTAATAATGCTAAACTAGGGGTCAAAATCTTGGGTAGCAACATTGGTTCTCCATTAAAACCATGGACCCTAATGATGGTATGATGAGTTCCAAAAAAAATGGTCATAGGGAATAGTGCAATTTGTCATGAGGCCTCTGACACTTGGAGTTAATCTATTTTCAATAGGCTCTAGGCTTAGGTGACAAAAGGTAGGGGCAACAAAAAGTTCCCAAAATTCATATGGGTCACTAGTTTTGGATAAGATATGTGTCCATGTGGACATAGGAATGGTCCTATTATGACTGAAACTTGGGTCATACATATTCAGATGCATATATTGTGAAAAGATGCCAGAGTTTTGATACAACATGAGGTGAAAAAGATAAGATGAATACCTAAAAACCCATTTAGATTTGAAATGGGTGAGTTAGTCAACCATTGAATAGGCAATCTATTCTGAGAAGCCCAACCGATACTCCTGAGACTTGTCTATAGTTTTTAATCTGAAGAGAATGGCCATTTGTTCTTCATAGATAGTTATATCCTCTTTCATTCCAAAAATGAATGCCATCATGGATAGTGCCTCTTGACTAGCCTATGATAATTATGCCCTTCCTTTTGGTAGCACTGGCATAGTGGTATCATCATCCCCTAATTTCAATTCTAATCTAAGAAACCTCAATTGATTATTAACATTTGCCCACATTTTTTGCATTTTGGCAATGGTGGGAAATGTGGCTGTCTTGTCATGACATAGGGCCAACATGTCCCTAATGGCCTTCAGTGTAATTTGCACCATGAATTAACCCTATTGTATGGTGTTTAAGGGTGCATGAAACAATTTGGTGCATTTTTCAACTAAGTCGGGGCACGGATGTACACCTAGGATAATGAATTGTGCCAGTTGGGAAGTCCATATCCTCATTGTGAATGTTTTGTATTGTCCAGCCTTGGCCCTATGGATACATCTTTGGTGTGCCCCTTCTCGTAGATATTTTATATACTTTTGAAGGGTTGGGTCTATGATTTCATTTACAAAATCCTTCACCTTTGCTAGGTCAATCGCGTAACCAAATTTAGGGACTCTAGTCCTTGGATAGGTCTTTAAGGGTTGTGTAGGGGCTGAAGCATATGATTTGTTGGTGAGAAGCTTATCAATGGATTCATAAATCCCAAACCCCTATTGTGAAGACTATGCCTCCTCCATATCTATGTCTATACTGGGAATTAGTGAACTTATGTAACAAGTATGGAAGCTTTGCAATAGGGAAGGCACTTTTACTAAGCAGGTTTTGATATGAATTGAAATGTAGGTAACAAGGATTTTTTAGCAGACGTAGGAATGTTTGAGACACTGTTAAGCCTTAACTCTTGTTATTGGGGTATTTAATGACACATCAAGTCTCAAAAATGGCATTAAAACTAGATAACCGTTAGTAAATCTTATTAAATCTATGTGGGACAACGAGTCAGACACGTCATAAAAGTGGCTGCGTAAAGGTACCTTAGGGAATTTTGGAGATTTGAGAGAGACTTAGTGAATGTGAGAGTTTTGAAAATTTTGAAAAGACTCTGAGCCACAGCCACATGTTCAAAGAACACTTATTAAAAGAAAGATCAGGAAAGAAAAATAGGAAAATAGAGCAACAAGGAAAGGGAAACTATCTAACTATAATACATTAGAGATACTACTTAAATGAAATGTTTCAATTAGATCCCATTCATAGGAATCTCTTCAGGTTTTCCTTCCATAATTTCAAGCTCAAATGAATTTTGTTGTTTACATGTACAAATATTATAGGAGTCAGTCCACAATGCTTCAAATTTAGTGTGTTGACCCAACTTGGTAGCTCTCGCATCCCATTTCAAAACAATTGAGCCTACTTCAAAATGGGGGTTTGAAGTTTTTTTATCGAAGCAATCTTTCATTATCTTCTAATGTTTCAATAATGATTCATGTGTTTTATCCCTCTTTTCTTGAACTTCTAAGAGTTCAGCAAGTCTGACCTGCATGGGGCTATTCTCCTCAATTTCAATCTATTTTAATAACTGGAGAGCAGGATCTCCAAGCTTAGGGGAATTGCATTAGGCTTACCATAGACCAATTCATATGGAGACATCTTTGTCACTTTTTTAGGTGTAATTCTATCATCCCACGGTGTTATATTAAGCACTTTATGCCACTCTTTGTGATGATCAGCCCCTATTCTCTTAATAAGTCTAATTAGGTTCTTGTTGGTTGATTTTGCCAAACCATTACCTTGAGGGTAATAATTTGAGGAAGTTTTTAGATAGATTCTATAATTTAGTGAAAATTCAAATACTTTTGCCCCTAAAAATGCCTTAGCATTATCTAAAATTATGGTACAAGGAGGTCCAAAGTGAGTAGTGATATCCCCCAAAAAGTCTAGGATCACATCTTCTATTGCTTCTTTGAGTGGCACTACCTCACTCCATCTAGTAAAATAATTTGTGGTAGTTAGAATCCATTTGTGTCCCATAATCAACACCAGATTAATCATTCTAATGAATTCAAGACCCCATTGAGCAAACGTTTCATCAACAATTATAGGACTAAGGGGCATTGTTGCATTCCTTCTCATCCCCACATAATACTGACAAGATTGGCACTTTTTGACCAGTTGATAACAGTCTATAAATAAAGTGGGCTAGAAATAACCTACCTAACTTATCTTTATAGTTGGGGTTCTTGTAAAAAAATTTCCACCTAAGACTCCATAGTGCATTTCATGTAGTATTTTCTAAGCCTCATCTTTCTCAATGCATCTTAAAAGTATGCCATTAGTATTTCTTCTAAAAAGAACTTGGTCAATTAAAACAAAATGGACCCCTTGCTTCCTATAGTATCTCCTCTTGTCCTAAGAGAGCTCTTTTGGTAAAATCCCATGTTTCATAAAATGTATTCTATTTGTGACCCAAGAGTTCAGATCAATTTCTTGTATCCTCAATACATTTTCCTTTTCTGTTTCTTTAGTTATCGTCTTTTCTATATCTTGAGTCATGTATTGCCACAACCCCCTACCTCTAACCAGCTTAGTGGGTCTAACCTCTACATCATACTCAAGGATCTTTATTATCTAGTTAGCTCTTTTTTTAGTAATTTCACCTTCCATAATGTGTTCTCTGACACTAGAATGAGCCACAAGTATCAAAATCTAATTTTTTGATACCATATGCCTAAATTTCTTGAGGGTTTTTACTATAGCATATGCCTATTTCTCCACAAAGTTGTGTTTAGCTCCATACTCCCTAAGAGTCCTTAAGAAAAAGGCTATTGGGTGTTCTCCCTCTTTTTGATCATCTTTCTATGTTCGGATAGTAGTAATACTAAACTCTCTTCCATAAACATACATTATAAAAGACATAGAGAAGTCTGGGTTACTAATTACTGGAGCTATTGAAATTGCTTTCTTGACTTCCTCAAAAGCTTGTATTCCTTCTGTAGTCCACTTGAACACCAGGTATTTCTTCAACAAGAGTGTCACTAGTCTCATTAGGCCTACAAATTCTGATATGAACTGACTGACAAAATTAATCTTTCCCAAAAAGGACTGAACTACTTTCTTATTTACTAGCAGGGACAAGCTCATTATAGCTATGATTCTCTCCAGATCTATAGAGACTCCTTCTTTGGATACTATATGTCCCAGTAGTTTGCCTTGATGTACCACAAAGATAGACTTCTTGGGATTTAGAGATATTCCAAACTCTTGACACTTCTTAAAAATAGATTCCAGATGATCAAAATGATCAACAGCATTCTTGGAAAAAAATAGTGAGATCATCAAGATAAATTAGAATGATTTTATTTATGAGTTATCCAAATGCTACATCCATTTCTCTTTGAAAAGTGGCTCCAGCATTTGATAGGCCAAATGGCATCTTGGCATATGCAAACATTCTCCATTTGGTATTAAATGCAGTCTTGTGTTGGTCTTCATCAGCCAACCAAATTTGATTGTATCCAGAGAAACCATCTAGCAAAGAAAATCTCTCTGATCCAACCAATCTATAAAATTTGTTCCATAGAGGTTAGGGGATAGTGATCTTTAAGATATTCTCTATTTAGGTCTCTAAAATCCACACCGAGCCTTATGTCACCATTCTTTTTTCTAACCGGTACTAGATTGGATACCCAAGTTGAATGTTTGATTGGAAAATTTAGTTTAGATTTTAAGAGTTTCTGCAACTCATCCACCATTAGAGGTTCAATTTTTGGATTTACTGGCCTCTGCTTCTATCTGACTAGCTTAGATCCTTTAGTCAATTCTATGGTGTGTTGAATGATGTCTCTATTATAGTCATGAAGGTCTTCATAGGTCCAGGCTATTACTCTATCATATCTTTCACACAAGTCAATTAGTCTTTCCCTTTCCTCTTGGTTGCAGAATTTCCAATCTTTAGTTTTCTCCCTTCACTCACTTGTATCTCAGAATAATTTACTTTATTTGCTTGAAACCTTTTCTTCTCTAGGCTTACATCTTCTGGATCAAATAGGTTTTCTAAAGTAATCAAGACTTTGGGAAGCTTATTGGTCTTTAATTAAATAATTTTGTCTCCATATGCTTCTTCAATTTTGGGTTGCAATTGATCAGTGAATTCCCCTGATTGTTGCAAAAATGAGAGTACCTAAAAATCATTTTCAAAGACTTGCCAATTTTCATCATTTTTTGGGATAGTTGGCCTTACTATAACTTTGACTGACTCATTTTTTACTAATAGATTAGTTGTTAGGTCAAACTATG
This sequence comes from Torreya grandis, assembly GCA_037957365.1. Lineage (NCBI taxonomy): Eukaryota > Viridiplantae > Streptophyta > Pinopsida > Cupressales > Taxaceae > Torreya > Torreya grandis. The sequence continues at coordinate 1,763,009 of JARHVA010001640.1, forward strand.
AGCCAATCTGTGCCATCCTATCTACTTCAAAATTTTGGGTTCTAGGAACTACTTCAATATTGAAAGCTTCAAAATCTTCTATTAAGTTAAGATCTCATCCTTACATTTTTGGCTATTACCTTTTCTCTAATTTGTTTCACCACTAGTTATGAATCTCCTTTTACTATCAGATTCTTTACTCCCTTTTTCTTGGCTAACATGAGCCCATGTATTAAGGATTCATATTCAGCATCATTATTAGTACAGGCAAATTGGAAATGGATAATCTTAAAATTTTCTCACCATTTGGAGCAACAAGACAAATTCCTACTCCAGCACCATTTTTACTTCTAGCCCTATCAAAATTTAAGGTCCAGATTTCTAAGTCCTTTTCATATTCTTGAGTCTTTGGCATTTCTTCCCTTAAAACATTTGGGATTTCATGGTCTTCATCAAATATGACATAAGTGCCCAGACCAATAGAGTCATAATTTCCATATGGGTCACTTTGCATCATAGTTAACAACTGGTTATTTTCCTCCTCTTGGTCATGTTCAGTCCAGTCACCTAACTCTTCAACAAAGACCCTTTCTTATTTATTCAACATAGCATGAGATGCCTCTTATTTTGGGGTTGGTTCATTGGTGATGTGATCCTTAGATAGTGACTTAGATAGTATTTTCATTTTTGAACTATATTTGGTTTTTAGGATGAGGTGAGACCAATCAAGTGACATATAACCTCCTATCTTGGCTGTGAAATCTTTGGATAAACATAGGCCAAATACAGGGGGTATATCTATGACTACCACATCTTGATTGACAACTATATTAGGGAAAGTATACAATTGCAATGGGAGTTGTTTAATTTGTCCTATTGTTTGCACTGATTTCCCATCCAGATGCATAACTCCTCTAGTAAGTGGCTCATACTTTAATTTTAAAGCATCTGCTATTTGTTTAGGCATTACTGTAGTACTGGCCCCTGAGTCTATTATTGCATTATGTAATAGTTTCTTTCTAACTATCAAAGTCAAATAGAAGGGCTCTAGTTTGGATTTGCTTACCTCTAGAACATTATTCAAAAGGGTTGTTGTCTATAGAGGAACCGTATCTTTGAGTTTTTCTTTATCAGCAAGTCCTTCTTTGGTACAAGTATGTTTAGGCACTACTTGGCCCTACATATCTTCTTTTAATAGTGTCTTTTACTTAGGAATAGCTAATATGTCCCATATTGACACATGTGCTGGGGTCCTCTTCAGCTGATCCACCACATTCACCGGTCCTAGTGTTTGGGTTCTTGGATAATAAGGGTACCTTACTTTTTCTTGAACTTGTCTAGAAATTACTTGGTTCTACACTGGCTGAGGTATTTCTTGTCTAGCAGCTATGTTTTGATGACCTTGAAATGGAGGATTCCCCATAATTTCATTATTTGTGACTTTAGGTTGTTCCATCATCCTTCTCTTGGCTTTGGTGTAGTAATCTAATTATACCACTAGCTTCTTGGAAGTGGAAGCTTCATTTAGAAATACTGACTCTTCATCTTCAACCCATGAAAATAAATCATACTTAGGTGCTATTTCTTCTTGTTGTTATAAGGACATCCCTTGCATCTAAGCCATCAAGACTAAATTTTGCATACTAGAGGATTGGTAGGGTTGAGTGTCAGAAGTATTTACAAATTATCCATCCATTCTTCCTTGCTCTACTATATTTTGCTATAGATTACCCATGGGACAATTTTTGGGCATATGAGCATTATTACAAGGGAAGCATTAGGCATTGGTGCCATCTACATAATTATTTTTCCCTTGAACAATCTCCCTATTTGGATTAGGGGGAATAGTCTGTGAGGGTGTAGGGATTGCAACTAATTGGTTCGATGGCTGAGGGTTAGTTTGCCTTTAAGGACCCGGATACTGATTTGGCTATGGTGGAAATCTATTTCTTTGGTAGCCTTGATATTGGGGTCTAGGATAAGGATTCTTCTATATTTTAAGGTTAATTATCTCATTATAAAATGTCCTTAATATTTTCTTGACATCATTCATCTCAGATGACTGGATAGGGACAAGTTCTTTAGCAGGTTATTGAGGAAATGTATACATAGACATAGGTGGGGCTATGGGATTAGGGGCTTCTTGAGGTAAAGGTAAGGTAATCTCTAGAAACATGGGCATGGGAGGCCTTGGGGTCAACTTTCCATCATTTATTAAGTTATTTTTAGCTCTGACTGTATAATCATAGGCTTCTGGCAGAGTCTGACCTCCAAGTGACTAAATCATTACTGATATATCTAAATTTAAGGCTTTAAGATAAAATACTATATCCATACCTGGTAATGGTCTTGTTATAGCGGGAATTCTTTCCCAAGTCTTTTGAATCTTGAATTGAAATCGGTCATTACTTCTTGTGGTGCCCTTTTGATAGTAATCAATTGTTGCAAGAAAGAAGATTTATCACCCTTTTCTTCAAATATTTCAAAGAAAGCATCTCCAAGATGATCCCATGTAGATATTGTATTTGGGGTCAAAGATATATACCAATCTAGAGCCTTTCCCTTAAAATAAGCTACTAAAAATCTTATAGCCACATTCTACTTTGTGATCACATGTATTGCACAGACATCAGACACATTCTATATATGTTCTTTAGATGTTTTGAAATCTTGCCCACTGAAATTGGGCAAAGCTTTCAGGGCATTTATTGGAATAGGATCCCAAGTGGCTGGTGGTACTAGAAGAATCAGAGGACTACCAGTGTTCCAACTTGTATAATTCCTTGGGGATATAGGTGCTCCCATGTTTACTCTAGGTATTTTTGTAAACTGATTGACCCTTATTTGAGTTAGTTATCAATGGTGGTAAAAGAATACATGGGTTCATAGCAGATTGAGCTCTTGTTACTAGTCCATAGCTTTGACTCCTTATAGCTCTCTGGTTCATACAGTCTTGAAAGAAACTTCAAGATTGTCCCATCAGGCATACCAAAAATTGTTGATGCTTAGAATTACACTGTTTCCAACACCAAAAATGGGAAGTTTCAAGAATGTGGGACTTGCGACCTGAAATGACCTCCAAATTTTAAAGAAGCTAGCTCTTCTTTATCTCAAATGTATTGTGAGAAAAGGGATAGAAATTAAATGCAATCACCAATGCAATGAAATAAAATTTAACTATGGTGATGCGCCTAAATTTAATTCGATCCTTAATACTAAGCATAGTGAAGCTATCTTTAGGATTCCATTACATTAAAGAGCAAACAATGCATGATCAATGTAAAAGATGAAAACAAATAGAATCAAAGGCTCACAACTTAGATGATTTTTGTAGTAACACAGAAAATATCAGCAAAGGCATAGAATTCAGTCCTCTTATTAATTTTCTAGTCACATAAAAGGCATAGATACATGCACAGTTATACAAACATTCTAAATCAATAAAATAGAACAAAGGCAAATGATATTACTGGCCACAGCAAGAAAGTCTAAAAATTTTCTTGATAACAATATCTTGTAGAAAATTCTCTCTTCTGATGATTATCTTCTCCCTATCTCTACACCCATATTTATAGTAAGGACAAGCTCTAGATTACCCACAAGATCCAATCCCAACAGTCTAACTGAACTCTAACTTAACCAGAAGTGTTTAACAGAAGATATTTTTTTTGGATCTAAAACATTTAGTCTCCTATAAGTTCATTGGTTGAATTAGATACACGTGATACTTCCCACTATGAAATAGGTGAGGACATTTGGTAGCATCCACTTGCCTCACTTGAAAACCATCTCACCATTTAGGAGGCACCATAAAATGACACTTGGCAGCTTTTGTGGCACTTACAAAAGACACACGACACTTTTTGTGTAACTTATACTCTTTACTGTGTCTTTGTATTGGGACTGATCCATCTTTGACATCTATCATAGTCCGCTACTTTTAAACTTTATCAACTTACATAAAATGGGACCCATAACACTTCCTTCCCAAGTAGCTTCAAAATGGGAATGGGGATAGGTGGCATTTTTTGTTGATCTTTAACAAGTGACATGTGATACTTTTGCTTGTCTATAGAAGCTTTAGATACTTTTTGAGAGTCTTGCAGAAGATGACACATGGTGGTCTCTGTTGAGCTTCAAATATACTATAGAAACATTTGAGACTCATTTTAGATTCAAATGGATGATGACACTTGGTAGCTTCCACTTAATTTAGAAACAAAACCCAGGGCCAACCACAATCTTTACTCAATAATAAAACAAAATGAAAAAATGGTGGATGTTGACACTTGGCAGCTTCTACCAAGCTTTAGCTGGGGACACACGGTAATTTCCACTACATTTAGATAAACACATCAAAACCTTCCATAGTTGCCACTTGGCACCCTCCACACACACTGAGAAAATATTATCAAAAGAAGCTTTTGAAACTCATAAGAAACTTGAAATGTGGATGCTAACACTTGTTGCGCTTTGATGAGTTATATAATAGGACATGTGGCATGTTTTATGAAACTTATAGAAATTATAATGTGTCCCGGTTGATGACACTTGGCATGTTCCATGCGACTTTGATACTTAGACAAAATTTATGCAAAAATGAAAACTCGCGCCTGCGCTGTGTTTCAAAAACTTCACTGCCTCAAAACTAAAATGTGTAGGGACAAAACTTGGAGTGTACAATTGAAACTAAAAATAAAATGTAGAGTATTTTACTCTACAGTCATCTTGACCAAAGGTCTTTATTGAAACACCTATTTCACAAGGAGCAACTTCCCCTAAGGAGGATCAAGTCATTTAAATCCTCGTTTGAAATAAACACCTCCGCCTTTGAATTGATGTCTTCAACACCTAATAATAGACCTATGCTTATCACTCTTCACATTCACTCTTTCAACAAATTCTCTCTATTTACCAAATAACATTACATACTTTAACTAACACATAAATATAAATTATGACACATTACATATCCCAAATAACACCACTCTTCAACTCTTCATTCACATTAAATATTCAAACCTACAAGAGCACTATTATGACATCAAAAATATGACCTAAAAATCATACATAGCATCATCAACTTTATTTTCCCTTCAACCCATTTACTAGGCACACATAACCTTCACCTTGCCTTCACTCACCATACACACTCTCTCAAATAGCCTCTTGAGCATACTCACTCATTCTACCTCTTTTAGGTTTATTAGGTCCAAAAACCTATGTGATCACCTTAATTATCTTTATTAGATAATCATGTCTAATCCTCTTTCCTCACCAACTTATACCTTATCTTTCAAAGGTTCTCTTCTTCACTTGGCTCCACATTCACACAACTAGAATAAATAGGCCTTGTATTTATACCATGCTCTTGGTATAACCCATCTTCGTTGGATAGGATGATTACCACACTTTTTACATATTTTAAATAGGTACTAATACATGTTACATGTAATAACCACATACTCCATATGTCAGACAATGCCTCATTACCCCCAAACCACCATTAAGTCTTTGTGAGACCTAAAACCATTGGGCCTTCATACGCACATGTTACATGTGAGACTACTTTGACCACATTCATCCTTTACCTATGATTTTAAAATATCAAAAATATCTCAAATATACCCTTTCTCACTCCTACATATCTCTATGCCATTTGGAACACCAACTCCACACTTGGACCTACCAATTAGGTCTCCTAACTCTTCAGGTCTTCATACACAAAAAACACAATCTCAAATTTTTGAACCAAATACTCAAAAACATATCCATATGATTATATCACATTTTTTAACCCTTTATAACCTCATCTATACCTCCATGTGCTTTATACACATCAACACATGTTCTAAGCACTCAAAACAACATACATAAAATGACCACTCAGACTGGTCATACATAATCAAAATACAGTCAAGCTATTTTGACACTCCATATCTGATCAAAATAATATCATGACAACCAATTCCTCATATTAAACCTTAAAAACTTATATAACATCTCCATGCTCATTTTTTTCTTCAACTCTAGACAGAACACTTTCAACTTACCTTTATAAGATGGTTACTCAAACTGCCAATGCATTCAACAAACATAGTCATTTTCTACATATTTGTTCATAAAAAATATAGATTATTCAAGCTTATAAATACCACATTGATCATCCAAAATTATTCTACAACACTTTTCAATATCTAATTCATCATGATACATCTAAACAATAACAAAACAAGCTCAAACAACCTTCTCAGGTCATTTACAGTCCATAGTAAAATACATAGTCAACTTTGGACATTCATAACTTTGACTATACGCATTGTAATATATTTAAATATATATTTATATATGTATCTTTAATTCCTCTATATATTTTATTTTTACACTATGAGAAAATTTTGTATAGATCAAAAGATATAGCCAAAATATAGAGCACTAGTTTTTCTTTTTTAAATTCAAATGCAAACGGTCACAGTTAAACCTTGAACATCATGCTATCATCTCATATCATTTCTACTTAGATAAATCATGAACCATCAATATTATTTTAACTTTAACACATATTTCACCAATTCCTAAACATTAAACTTCAAATATTTGACCTCATCTCGTGCAATCTTATAATCTTGACCACACATGCTCCATCGATCTCTTTGAGATTGTCCTTGCTTTAATAATGCTAGACAACAGTCACTTTGACCTATTAAATTTAATTCACACCATTGATATTTATTAGTATCAATACCCACTCACCATTTATCCTTATAATAATCTTGATCTTATCTCTACTCAATGTTAAACATCAAACACTTGGCATCATCTCGTTGCATCTTGACATCTTGGAATAAACACGCTCTGTCAATCTTTTTGTAAGGAGATTGGTCTTTAGCTAGTTTAAGCATCAAACATTTTGACCCACTTGAATTAATATGCATTTTATATATATTTATGAACTCTTATGAACCATTGGATCTCCATCTAGTCTTGATCTTTAACATCATGCAAAAATGACTAATTATGGGGACCATTGCTTATCTGCCTAGAATGCCAACTTTGGACCTTAATAAATTTTGTTACGCTTAGACACATGATATAAACTTTAGATAATATGATCTCCTCACATAGGATAATCCAACCATATATCAATATTCTCTTAAAATCCTTATGCATATGAGATATAATTCCATTAATCTGCTCACTTAGATTTTTCTTTACCATAGAGCCAACTATATCAAGAATTACCTAGAAGGCCAACTTTGCTCATGCATATATTTTGATGCACCACATCATATGACCTAAAACTTAGTGAAAATAAACTAGGCACCAAATTTTATAAACCCATATGATCAATTTCTCCTTACACCTTCACACATGTGAAATATAATAACATCAAAATGCCTACTCAATTTTTCTTGCCACATTAAAAATTTGGCTATGGAAAAACATTGTCAAAATGCCTAAGAGCCCAAATTTACACTTTGGTATCTTTTGTCGTACTTCATCACATGACTTGAGACTTAGAACATAGCAACTTAGAACTAATTTTATCATAACCATATGACCATCTCCCCTTGACTCGTTCACATGTGGTAATTTTGACATCATTAAATTACCTATTCATATTTATCTGTCACAGAGCCAACTATGCCTAGATGAACATAATGAAAAAGCAAGTGAATTCCACTCATGAACACAAGGTCTCTAATCATCCTTTACCTATTATAGGACCCTTTTCACATCCTTAAATCACCATACTCATCCATAATCACCTCACTTAGTCAAACACTGAAGAACCATGTGAGAACTCTGAGGCACATTGAAGCACACTTTGTCATACAAGAACTATTTAAGCACACTTTGTCATTATCATTATAGCACACATTACACCTCATCAACATCCTTGGTCACCTTGGATACATAATTGATAAGCCTCCAATAATATCCCCCTTTTTCATTAATATCAAACACCAATACAAAGCTTATGCTTAGACTCTATCTCTCTCTTCAGGTTCTTTTTCCCCATTTGAGATAATGACAAAGTGGGATAAACTTCTAATCTTATAGACCTAAAAAGACATCAAGTACCAATAATAGTAAGATACCATATCTAAAAGATGATATAGAATCCCCTTAACATTTATCAAAACTCTTCTCACCTTGACCTTATTAAACATGCTCCATGATAACACCCTTATTTGATCATACATAGCTTCTATAAAACATACATGAACAATATAAATTGCATGAACTTACCATGAAAAAATTAATAAGAACTCTCCCTAAGTCATCTAAGCTTAGGAGCTTTTTCTTTGAGCATCTTTAGACCATTTCCAACAATGATAAATCAACACAATTGCCTCCATAGCTACTTTCTCAAATCCAACCACACAATCTTTTGATCCTAAAATATAACCAATTACAAATATCCTCCTTTTCTTATGTAAGAGTATTCAATACATTTTCAAATAAAATTACTTGGTTTGATCAAGTAATCATATCAACATACTTGAGTTCACATCTATACCAAACTTCTTAAAATTTCCACCATGACTGGAACATCTCACATATGCTCCCCCTCACATTATGCATATCTCCTCAAGCCAATTAAGTTATCTAAGTTATCTCCCCTAACTCCATGGCATAAAAAAAATATCATCTACATAACTCAGAGACCTTCATGATATCAAAGATAAGACAACACATCTTCTCATGACCTTCTTTGTTTTGCCACATTAATCAAGACCCAACCATCATCCACCATGCTTCCTCTTTCTGTAAAGTGTCTCCTTGAAGCTTAGAGAGAGACACCCCTTTGACATAGAGAAACTAAAATTCCTAAAGATCTATAGAGTCCCATATCTCCATAATCTCATTTGACTTGCAGTCTTTCTTGAATTTGAATGAATCCTTGACTTCATTATTTTCTTCAAATTTGTCAATAAATGTTTTCAACAAAAAATCTTGACTTTCCTTCATGTATATCATGACAAACAAATAATATTTGGTCTTATTCTAATCTCTTTTAATAGTCTTAGGTTTATATACCCATTTGTGACCTCTTATTTACATGCTAGGATCTCCATACACCTTATTTTGCTTTGGGAACTCATTCAACCTATTCTTCAAATAATAGAATTGTGACCAACTCTATGATAACTAAAACAAATAAGGCCATTCATACCTTTTATTTGATGATGATTGTGATCTTCTTTTTTATCTAGATAGAAGACAAATTCTCTTGGTAGTCATGTATCTTCTTCATATCTGACTCCTTCTTTACTATAGCAAGTAGTCTGCCTTGATAAAGATTATCCTTCATATTCTTGGGTCTCAACACCATTGATTGAATTTTAGGAGTAGAGTTCTTCTTCAAACTATTCTTGTAGAATCTAGCAATATGTCCTACTTTATTGAAACTATAGCAAACAATATCATTCAACACACCTCTTGACTGATTTGAGTTATGATTTATCCATGACCAATTATTCCTTCTTCCAAGGCTCCATGAATATCCATACTTGACTGACTTCTTTCTACAGTCCTTAGCTTTATGACCATACTTATTATATATATAAAAATAACCATGAAATAAACTAGCACACCTTGAAGCATATGGTTATCTAATATACCTTTTTACATTTATTTTAAAGCTTGCAATCTCTTTGGCATACTCAGTCTTCTCATGCTTCTTTTTAGCTTATCCAACTTGATTACAACAATATCATGCTCACTCTTCAATGAATTCATCTCAATCTTTAGTAGAGTGTGCTCATCTTCTCTTTCTTTTAGATTTTCACTTGTAGTCTTTAACTAATTCTCAAGAATATTGGTCTTCTCTTCATCCTCTTTGGCTTTGTTATCCATGTATTTTAATATGTATTCTATCACTTCAATAGACTTGATTTATTCTTGATGCTTCTTCTAATCTCTCTCAAACTTGCCTAATAAACATCCCTCAAGAGAACTGAGTTTTGTTTTAAGGACTTTGATCACATACCTCATCTTATGATTCCTCCTTATGAACTCATCTCCTAGATCCAATTCTTCTTCACTATCATAGAAAACTTCTTCTTCTCCACTATCATGGTAAAATTCTTCATCATGCATGATGTCCTTTGATTTTGAACAACTTTCCTTGGAATATTCTAGCTAAACCTTGAGGTCATTAATAACCTTCTCATCCTCTTTAGCATCTTTCTTCAAAGTATATATCTATTCCTTAATTGCCTTGATCATAGTCTTCCACTATTGATTCTCTTTCTGAAACCGATTGGCCATCTTTGAACATAATTAGGATCTCCTTCAAGATGTTAAGCTTCCTCCAAAGGACCCACTCTGATACCAATTATTAGAGGTACAATCATTGAAGGGGGTGAATCAGTGAGCCCAAATATTTCAAATTTCAATTCCAATCCTTTCAAACTATTAAACAATCATCATATGTCAACTTGATCAAGTAACATAAACAAGAGAGCTCATTCATTCAATGCATACACAAGATCAAACACAAAACACATAGTTCCTATGGGAAATCCTAATGGGGAATAAAACCTACTCTCAAGCCTAAAACACATGGACTAATTATCTTAAAAGAGATTAAAAACAAAATATTGGTCAAGTATTTTAAACTAGAAACCTTGATCAAGTCCTCCTAACTAAAGGCCTTTGGTGAAACACTCGTTTCATAAGGAGAAATTGCCCCTAAGGAAAATCAAGTCCTTTAGACCCTCCTTTTAAATTAACACCTCCACCTTTGAACTGATGTCTTTAACACCTAATGATGGACCTTTGATTATCAATCTTAACCTTCACTCTTTCATCCAACACTCCATGTTTTCCAAAACACATTATATACTTGAACCAACACACATATAAATTAGGACACATTACATATCCTAACTAATGCCACTCTTTAACTCTTCACTCACATTCAATATTTAAACCTATAAGTACACTATTATAACATAAAAAATATGACCTATAGATCATACACACCATCATCAACCTAATTTACCCTTCAACCCATCTACTGGTCACACACAGCCTTCACCTTACCTTCGCTCACCATACACACTCTCTTAAATAGCCTCTTGAGCATACTCACTCATTCTACCCCTTTAGGCTTATTAGGTCTAATGACCTATGTGATCACATTCATCACCTTGATTAAAAAATCATGTCTAATTCTCTTCACTCTCTTCTAGTCCTCACTAACCTTTACCTTCTCTTTCAAAGGTTCTCTCCTCCACTTGGCTCTAGATTCACACAACTAGAATAAATATGCCAAATAGGCCTTGTATTTATACCATGATCTTGGTATAACCCATCTTGGTCAGCCAAGATGCTTACCACACTTTTTCCACCTTTTAAATAGGTCATAATACAAGTTTCATGCAATAACCACATACTTCATAGGTCAGTCAATGCCTCATTACCCCCAAACCACCATTATGTCTTGGTGAGACCTAAAACCATTAGGCCTTCATACTCACACATTACATGTGAGACTACTTAGACCACCTTCATCCTTTAATAATGATTCAAACATATCTCCAATATATCATTTATCACTCCCACATGGATCCATGACATCTAGAACACCAACTCCACACTTGGACTTACCGATTAGGTCTCCTAGCTCTTCAGGGCTTTATATACAAAAAAACATAGTCTCAAACTTTTGAACTAAATACTCAAATATTTCACATATCCATATGATTAGATAAAATTGGTTAACCATTTAAGACCTAATTTATACCTCTATGTACTTTAGACACATCAACACATGTTCTAAGCACTCAAAACAACATACACAAAAGGACCACTCAGATTGGTCATATGTAGTCAAGTTATTTTGACTCTAAATATCTAATCAAAGGAATATCATGATGAAAAATTCCTTCTCATAATCCTTAAATACTTATATAACATATCCATGAACATTTTCTTCTTTAATTTTGCTTAGAACACCTTTAACTTACCTCTGCAAGATGGTCACTCAAACTGCCAGTGCATTCAATAAACATAGTCATCTTATACATATTTGTTCATATATAATATAAATTGTTAAATCTTAAAAATAAAAATAAAAATCATAAAAAATTAGTATAAAAAAATTTATAATATCTAATTCATCATGATACATATAAATAATAAAAAAATAAGCTTGAACAACCTTCTCAGGTCATTTACAGTCCAAGGTAAAATACATAGTCAACTTTAGAACTTAATAACTTTGAATATACACACTTAAATATCTTAAATATATATTTATATATGTGCCTTGGATTCCTCTACAAATTCACTTTTTACACCATGAGAAAAAAAAACATATATCAAAAGATATAGCCAAAAAACATAGCACTAGTTTTTCCTTTATTAAATTCAAATATTCAAATGCAAATGGTCACAGTGAAACCTCGAACACCATGCTATCATCTTGTGTCCTCACTACTTATATTAATCATGCACCATTGATATTATTTTAACTTTAACACATAGTTTACTAATGACCAAATGTTAAAATTTAAATAGTTGACCTCATCTCGTGCAATCTTGCAATCTTGACCACACACGCTTCATTGATCTCTTCAAGATTGTCCTTGCTTTAACAATGCTAGAAAACTATCACTTTGACCTCTTGAATTTAATGAATATAATTTATCAAAATTATTATGAAAACCCACTCACCTTTTATCCTTAGAATAATCTCTATCTTTATCTTTACTTAACATTAAACATCAAACAATTGGCATCATCTCATTGCATCCTGACATCTTGAAATAAACATGCTTCATTGATCCTTTTATAAGGAGCTCAGTCTTTACCCAATTTAAACACCAAACACTTTGATCCATTTGACTTAATACACACCATATATCTATATTTATTAACTCCAATAAACTTTTGAATCTCCATCTGGTCCTAATCTTTAACATCATGAAAAAATGACTATGGGGACCATTGCTTATCTACCTACAATGCCAACTTTGGACCTCAATAACTTTTGTTGTACTTAGGTACATGATCTAAAATTTGGATAATATTATATCCTCACATAGGATAATCTAAACATATATCAATATTATCTTTTAATCCTCATTCATGTGAGATATAATATTATTAATCTGCTCACTTAGATTTTTCTCTATCATAAAGCCAACTATGTCAAGAACTACTTGGAAGGCCAACTTTGCTCATACATATATTTTGATGTTCTAAATTTCATGACCTAAAACCTAGAAATAATTAACTATTCACAAAACTAAACAAACCCATATGATCAATTTCTCCTTTCACCTTCACACGTTTGAAATATAACAACATCAAAATGCCTACTCATTTTTTTTTGCCACATTACAAATTTGGCTATGAAAAAACACCATCAAAATGTCTCGGAGCCCAACTTTGCACTTGCATATATTTTTTCATGATTAATTTCATGACTTGATACTTGTATCATATAAACATGGGACTAATTTTATCACCACCATATAACCATCTCCCCCTAACTCATCCACATGTGGTAATTATAAAATCATCAAATAGCCTATTCAAATTTATCTATCATAGAGCCAACTATGCCTAGATGAACATAATGAATAACCAGGTGAATTCAACTCATGAACATAATCTCTCCAATCATCCTTGACCTCTAATATGACCCTCTACATATCCTAAAATCACTATACTCATCCCTAATCACGTCACTCAATCAAACACAAAAGAACCATGTAGGAACTTTGAGGCACATTAAAGCATACTTTGTCATGCAATAACTATTGAACCATACTTTTTCATTGTCATTATAGCACACATGACACCTCATAAACATCCTTGGTCACCTTGGATACATAATTTACAATCCTCCAACAAAACTTATCCTACTTAGTAAATCCAAGTTCAAAGAAGGTAATCAGCTAACATCTTTTGTGATAATTTTTATATCAGGGGCATGACCAAATTGGATTTGATAAACCTAACTAAGGGATCTCTTATCATAAAAAAATAAAATAAATAATTAAAAATCATATATTCAAATAACACTATGTAATAACCCTAGATAGGTCTTTTACTACATAAAATAAAACTAATCTAGTGTTCACCAAAGCTTGTTGCACAAAAGGGGTGATTTAGCATAAACAAATAACCAAGGGATCATGGTAGGAAAATGGGGGCCTAGATCACCTAAATTGGAAGATGTGAATCAAATATGACCCTATATATATACTAAGTTTAAGTATATGGGTAATCTAAGCAAGGATTTATACATTCAAAACCTATTACTTTATGCAATATATATCTATCAAATGAAATAACAAAAGTTAGAGATACTTACCTTTGGATGAACCTATCAAGTATAAATATCTCCCTTATCCAATGGTGATTTGTAATCAATTTTTTTTTAATTTTAAAGATCACACTATATAAATTAGCTCTAGGATAAAAGCCTCCTAGTTTTCATGCAAGACTTCCCATAATACAAATTAACCTCTCTCCAAGGAAAACCTTAAGACATGGTTCCTTAAAATGTATATTTAGTAGAATTTTGAGTTATAATAATATAAAAATGAATTTTCCTCTTTATTTAATTGAAGTGAAGGTTGTATTTATAGCAATGATAGGTTCTAACCCTTATAAAATTTTATACAAGGTTGGCTAGCAGAACTTTATTTTGTATAAAGTTATCATTAGGCCTTGAACTAATTCAATCAAGTTGACTTAGTTTCATAATATGTGTCATAATTTTTTTAACAATGTTATCAATACTAACTTAGTAGGAAAATGGGTGGTAGGGTTGACAGAGGAAAAGTGGTTGACCTAGTTAGGGGCTATTAAGAAGGGATATTGCTTAGGGGATTAAGGCATAAAAGGTGTTGAAATGGAAAATATATATATATAAATTAAGAATTTAATTATATTATAATTTAAGTTATATTTTATATATACTTTTAGGATTTTTGAGATTAGTTTTAGACCTCTAGGAGATATAATGCAAATTCTAAGTTTTGGAGGGTCCTATTGGATTTCAAACTGAGCCATATTTTAGGTTTTATGATTTCAAACTTAGCCATATTTTAAGATTTTAATATTTTAGGGAGACATCATAGGAGTTAAATTGATATACACTCTAAGGAATATGTACTAATAATATGAATGATATGACTAAACATTAATATTTTGAAACACGGATGGTTTGCCCACCCCTTTCTCAATGCACCCTTTAAGGCATGCACTGAGAGATATTTAAACTCAATAGGTTCCTATAAAAGAGAAAGTATCAATAAATGATAAGTTTAAAAATATTGTGTGTATACATATTCCCCACTAAATTTCATTACATATCACAATAATGTAAGATGTGATAGTGCTTCAAGCAAGAACATAGCAACACAAGCACAGAGCTAGCTTAAATTAAACAAAGAAATAAATGTTAAAAGTAAATTAATATAAATGAAATTACCATATACATGACTTACCTTTGTATTTAATGATTGCATGTAAATATGATGTAGAAAAAGATGCTAAACTTTTGGAGGCCATAACTTTTGATTCATAACTCTATTTGAGCCTGTCTTCACACCAAAATGACCATCTCAAAAATTTCTATGTAGCCATAACCCACCCTTCCAATTATGTGAAAAAAATTATATTTTTTGAATACCATACAACCATCTGAGAGTACAAAATTATAGTTTAATATTATTTTCAATTTTTTTATAAATTTAGAAATTATATATTTTTGTAACCAGACTTGAACTTTTATTGATATTCATCTGATAGGTTAATTTTAGTGTTTACTTTATTTTTTAATATTTTTAGAGCTACACACGCTTGTATGTGAAACTTACTAAAAATAGTAAGTCAAGTTTTATTTATTTTTAAAGTTCTAAATTTTGCATGTCAACTCCAATTCTGAGTTGAGGCTTATTTATGCATGGTTTATAATTATTTGAATTATTTAATATGAATTAATTTAGGTTATTATTTTATAATCTTTGCCTATTTTAATTTTATTGTCTTGGTAATATTTAGGTTCATTATTTTGTATCAGATCAAAATTTAATCTTGAATGAGTAAAATATGGTGAGAGGGTGAGGAACAATCGCTCAAATGAACCAGATTATTCAAGATTTATAGAGGCAATTATAACAATTAATCGAGATTATTGTAAATCAAATACAAATAAGATTAGAAGATGATGTCAAGGTTGACATAGATCATGAATATGAAATTTTTCAAGTGGAGGAGTAATAGGAACCACTACCATCAATGAAAGAAAGGATAGTTAGAGATTTAGATGGAAGGAATGAAGGAATCAAGGTTGATGTTATAGATTATGGAGGAATTTTAAAACTAGAGGAGTTGATAGATTAGATTAATAGCATGGAGAAGTTTTTTGAATGGAAAAATATGAGAGAAGGCAAGAAGGTAAAGTTTTCATGCATGAAATTGAACAGTCATGAAATTATTTGGTGGGATCACCAACATAAATAAATACATATAAAATATAAAGAGAATATCAACTTGTAGGAAAATATGGAGAATAATCTATGTTATAACTTTCATTCTATGGATTATGCACAAACCCTATATAGAAGATTCTAAAATTTGAGGCAGAAAGATCATAATATACAAGAGTATATAGATGAGTTTTACAAGCTTTCCATACAAGTGTATCATGATGAAATAGAATAACAAATGTCCATAAGGTATGTAAATATCTTAAATTTTTCTATTCAATATGAATTAATCATGCATATAATACTTTGCATAGAGGAAGCTTATTAGTTAGCTTTGAAGGTAGAAGAAAAATAAAATAGATAGAATTTCATAAGAACATCTATTGGGATTAGAAGAGGATGATCCCCTCCAATAAAGGGATGAGTTGTATTTAATAAAAATAGAGGTGGGTTCAATACCACTAGAGGAGAATCATCACATGGTGTAAAATACAAGAAGATAATAGACAAGGATTTAAATACAAGCAAAGAGGAAGAGGGTTTTAGAGAGGATGAAGCTATGGTGTTGGTAGAAAATGGTTTCTAAATCAACGTAGGTCTTATGTTTGTTATAAATGTAGAGAATTCCATAGACAATTTGAGTGTCCATACTACCAAGATAAATAAAGGAGGTAAGAAGATCACCCAAGAGTAAATTTAGTTGAAGATGAAATAGAAGAGCAAAATATTGAACTTAAAGCAATAGATATTGGAGAAAATATAATGAAGAGAATAAAAATGATTATTCCAAGTAAATAACATGTGTATAATAAAGAATGTGGTGATTCATGGTTGTGAACAAAAATCTTTCAAACAAGGTGTACTTTAGGAGGTAAGATATGTAAAGTAATTATAGATGGTGGTAGTTATGAAAATATGATTTCTAAGGCCATGATTTAGAAACTAGGTTTGTTATGTGAAAATCATTATAATCCTTATCAAAATTCATGGTTTAAGAAATGAAATGAAGTTACAATAGATAAAATGTGATTAATCAAGTTTTCTATATGGTGTGATGTTATACCAATGGATGCATGCCATATATTATTATAAGGCCATGGCAGTTTGATAGAAAATCAATTCATGATGGATCAAAGAGAACATACAGCTATTGGAAAGGTGATATGAAGGTAATTTTGTTACCTCTTAACTAAGAAGGGTAGGCTAAAATCATGCTAACTGCAAAAGAATTTATCAAAGATATGAATATGACATGTTGTTATGCATTAGTAACAAAGAAAAAAGACACATAAGTGGTGCAAGTACTAGAAAAAATAGTAGTAGTGTTGAAAGAATATGCATATGTTATACCTAATGAGTTACCAAATGGTTTACCACCAAATAGAGATATTCATAATCATATTGATTAGATTATAGAAACAAATATACCTAATAAATCAATTTATAAGATGAATCTAATAGAACATATAAAATTAAATAAATAGGTTACTAAATTGGTGAGGAAGGGTGTAGTAAGGGAGAGCATGAGTCCATGTGCAACACCAGCATTTCTAACTCTAAATAAAGATGGTGGAGGATGTGTGTGGATAGTAGAGAAATCAATAAAATTACAATCAAGTATATGTTTCATATACCTCATTTAGATGATATGATGGATGTTCTTACAAGAGAAAAATATTTTACCAAGATTGATATAAGGAGTGGATACTGTCAGATTATGATTCTTAAAGGAAATAAATTAAAAATAGCATTCAAGACTAGATATGTTTATATGAGTGGATGGTGATACCATTCATATTATCTAATATACCCAACACATTTATGAGGGTGATGAACATAGTGCTATGAGAATACAATGGTAAGTTTGAGTTGGTTTATTTTGATGATATTTTAATAATCAATAAGTCTAAATAAGAGAACTTACAACATTTGAGAATGGTATTTTAAATTATTAATAAAAAATATCTATGCAAATTTGAAGAAGTGTAGTTTTATGCAAAATAGTTTGGTATTTTTTGGATTTGTGGTTTCATTAAATGGTGTAAGAATGGATGAATAAAAATTAAAGGAAACTATTGATTGACCTATCCCAAATAGCATCATAGAGGTAACAAGTTTCCATAGTTTAACAACTTTTTATATAAAGTTCATTAATAATTAGGATAGTCATGTTGCACCAATAACAAATTATATGAGAGAAAATAATTTGCATGGACAAGGGTAGTAACAAAAAGATTTGAGTTTTTGAAGAACAAAATTATAGAAAAGCCTATTTTAGTATCAATAAATTTTATCAAAGTCTTTGAGGTTGATTTTGATGCTTTGTTTGTGGGAATTGGTGTTGTGTTGAGTCAATAAGAGAATACAATAGCATATTTTAGTGAGAAATTGAATAAGGTAACAATTAATTATTTTATGTATGTTAATAAATTTTATGTCATTGTACAAGCATTAACACATTAGAGGCATTACCTACTGCCTAAGGAGTTTATTATATTTATTGATCATGAGGCTTTGAAGTATGTGAACACTCAAAAGAAATTAAATAGTAGGCATGCAAAGTGGGTGTCTTTCTTATATGGTTATACTTTTGTGTTGAAGCATAAATCAAGAAAATAGAATCAGGTAGTCACTGCTTTAATCATGCGAGTAGGGTTGATAACTACTATGGTGAATTAAGTAGTTGGATTTAAATTTATTAAATAAGTATATGATATTAATCTAGATTTTGGAAAGATAGTTGAGTAATATAGGAATCCTTTGATAGGTGATACAAATAATGTTTATGAATAGTATATTATGCAATATGGTTGTCTCTTTAAAGGGAAATAATTATGTATTAGAATTAGGTCTCTCAGGAGATAATATAATAAGAGAATTGCATAGTGGTGGTTTAGTTGGACATTTTGGTAAGATAAATACAATAGCTTTGGTGGAGGAGAATAATTTTTGGCCAAAGATAAAAAGAGATGTGACAAGATATGTTTCAAGATGCAGTATATGTCAGGTGGAAAAATGACATGTATAAGATATAGGCTGTTACATGCCATTAATGGTTTCAAGAGGACCATGGATAAATTTGAGTATGGATTTTGTGTTAGGATTAAAAAAGACATAGAGAGGTAATGATTCATTTTTTTTATTGTAGACAACTTTTATAAGATGGTTCATTTTATTTCATGTAAGAAAACCAATGATACCACTATAGTTGTAGAACTAATTTTTATGGATATTTTGAGATTGCATTGTGTTCCAAAAACCATTACATCACATAGGGACATGAAATTTTTAAGTCATTTTTGAAGGCAGTTATGGAGAAAGATGGGGAATAAGCTATAATTTAGTAGTGTAGACCATCCCCAAATAGATGGATAGAAATAATTTGTTTACAGGAGCCTAGGAAATTTGTTGAGATGCATAATTGGAGAGAAGCACAAATAATGGGACTTAACTTTACCACAAGCTAAGTTTGAATATAATAGTTCAGTGAACAAATCAAAATTTTAGATTATTTATGGGATAAATCCTATGAGTGTTTTGAATTTGGTACATTTTTATCAATTATAGAATGAGTTAGTGATGATGCAAAAGCATTTACAAAACATATACAACAATTACAAGAAGTAAAAAGAAAGTTGCAGGAAAGTAATGAAAAGTATAAAGTAGTAGCAGATATCAAAAGAAGGTCAAAAATATTTGAATGAGGATATTTAATGATGGTTTACTTGAAGAAAGAGATATTTATAAAAGGTTCATATAACAAGTTAAACTACAAAAAAATTGGACCATGCATAATTATGAATAAAATCAATGACAATACTTATAGGTGAGTTTATCACAAAATTTTGATATCTCTCTAGTATTGAATGTTTCAGATTTATATGATTTCCATACAAAATATGGTGAATGTGAAGAAGATAAAGTAGAATGGATAAAATAGTCAAATAAAAAGAAAGAAAAGATAGTGTAGATTCTAGATAAAAAGACAGTAAAAACAAGGCAAAGAAGTTATGATAGGTATTTAGTATAGTGAGAAGTATTACAATAGGAAGACAACACTTGGATTAGAGAATGGTAACTGAAGAAGATTTATAAGAACAATTTCCAATAGTAAAATCAAATCAAATCACAAGAGTTGAGTTGTTTTCAATCAAAGGAGAATGATGCAAAAAAAGAGGCCAAACTTCTGGAGGCCATAACTTTTGATCCATAGCTTCATTTGAGCCCATCTTCATGCCAAAATGACCATATCAAAAATTTCAATGAAGACATAACTTGAACTTCTAGTTATGGCATGGTTTTTGATATTTTTAGAGGCCATACATGACCATCTGGGGGTTTGAAAATATAGTTTAATATTATTTTCATTTTTTTCTAAATTTAGAAATTATATATTTTTATAACCAGACTTGAACTTTAGTTGATATTTGTTCGATAGGTTAATTTTATTGTTTAGTTTATTTTTGGATATTTTTAGAGTTTCACGTGCTTGCATGTAAAACTTACTAAAAATAGTAGTTGCTAAAAATAGCAGGTTGAGTTTTATTTATTTCTAGAGTTATAAATTTTGCATGTCAACTCCAATTTTGAGTTGAGGCTTATTTATGCATGGTTTGTAATTATTTGAATTATTGAATATAAATAAATAATAGGTTATTATTTCAAAATCTTTGTTTATTGTAATTTTATTATCTTCATAGTATTTTGGTTTATTAAAATATCATGGGCTCGATTATGGAGGTTGTAATACCTTCATTTAGGAAACCTTAGGGATATAAGAAAAAAAATAGAATCAATAAATATGTACATAGGATGGTCAAATTATAAATTTAAATCACTTAAAATTGATTAAATTACATAGAAAATTTTTATGTTGATATCGTTAAGGCTAGGTTAGAACCAAAATACCAAGCATGTAATGGCAAAATGATGAAAAATCAATGTAGAACACATTAAATCATGTGAAACAATATGTAAAACATTGTAAGTGAAATATCAATGTAATCAAATAAATATATGTAATTAAATGAATATAACCTCATGTAAGATAAGTATATTGAATGAAATAGAAATAAAACATAAATGAGTGAAAATGAAAATGTAAATCAAAATGTAAGACAAGCATGTTAGGTAAAGCATGAAGAAAGCATAAATGACTTAAAATAAAATGTAAGTCAAGATGTAATATAATCATGTCAAGTCATACATAAATAAAAACATTTAATCATGTAAAATTTCCTATGTAATATAAGTTAAGGCCACAAAAAACAAACAAGCACGTGATAGATAGATGAAAATCAAAAGTTATAGCAATGATAACTCAAACTTAGTGTTGCTCTAAAATGTGATGTAATAAAAAAACAACCACCTAATGACATGACTACTATGATAATAATATGGTGTGGTGAGAAAATTTTAAGGTATGCTTATGAGGAAAACCTAGTTCTATCTGAGGTATTACAATGTAACTCACAAACTATAAACCAAGAGGCTTAATTAGGTTGATATGATCAAGGATGTGATCAACTAAAATAAATATCCAATAAGGGGATAATGAGAATAATGTGATTTAAATAAGTAATGTGAGGTGCCACATGGGTGATGTGAACATACTTAGTAGGAATGAGATGACCTAGATAAGTGAGCAAGGCTAAAAACTACTGACATCAAGGACCTAGGACACTCCAACTAGTGAAAACAAAGATTGGAATAACAAATGAAGTACATATATCATCTTATGAAGGTTATATACATGAAAATTAAAATGGACCTACCTTCCCACATGTTACCTACTCCTTAAGAGTCCTTACAAAGTTTTTAGTTTATTTCAAGGATTGGGCACTTGTGTGAAAAATTAGGTGGCACTATAAGTATATTAGATAATGAGACCTCATACCCCAATCTACTAGCTTACAACACCCCAAAGGACCTTATCTCTATCATGAAGCCAGCTATGTATTTTTAGCTTCAACTAAGATAGGAGATGTTCCAAATAAATATCATATCTTTTGGTGTGATTTTGGATTTTGAGATTGTATATGCCTTTTAATCCTTACCTTTTATTTCTTTTATGATTTGACTTTTTAACTATTTTGGATTTTGATATTTCTCCTCCATACAGATTCAAATAACCAATCATGTGTAAAAAAGGTGATGAACACAAGAGAGCTTACACTTGGTCACTATAAAAAAGGACCTAAAGACCATAGAGTATAAATTTTCTTAGAATTACCCACAAATAAGTTTGTGATCTCAAAACTAGCCTATGTGTGCCTTACCTAAAAGGAAATAAGGTAAATATAGGGATCATGAGAGATACATCCATGTAATAAGTGATGCAATGATGAATATGCCCATAGATTATCACAAGGAGGTAAAATAGTGATATGAAAGGGATGGGGATATGTTATTATAGTCATGTCATTAGAGAACCCATACTAACCTACAAGGTATATAACACAAGCACCAATGAAAGTAGTATTCATCCCAAAAGAGTGGGAAGGTAAATGGTCATCCCAAAAGAGGGGTAAAGTAAATGGTCAAATAATCATGAATAAGCTAAGGTAAATATTATAAAAATGTAATAAATTACAGTAAGTAAAGTGATACCTATGAACCAAAATGGAAACAATGGTGCTAAAAATGATGTTAAAATACCAAAGAACCAAAAGAAAGAAACAATGGTGTAAGTAAAGTGAAAATACCAAAGAACCAAAAAAGGAAACAATGGTGTAGGTAAAATTAAACTAAATAAAATAAAATGAAAAAAAATATATATATGAGACAAAAATAATAAGAAAAACCTATGCTAACATCTATATCAAAGATGAGCATATAAATACAAGCCTATGTGTCTTAAAAGGTTTATTGAAGTTAAATTTATTTTTTATTATTCAATATAGAAGAAAAGTGGGCATCATAAGATGTCCTAATGGGTAAATTTGAAGTAAACATGGGCATTGAAAGATGCCCCAAATTCTGAAGTGACATATGGATGGGCATCTCAAGATGCCCCAACATGTAGTATGGAATAAGGTGAAGTGAAATAGCTAGAATGAACTTCATTAGGCTAGTGTGTGCAGTTAGAGACAAGTAAATGTGTTGATATGTTTGATTTTATAGATGTCAAAATTGGAATAGGACTTATGTGAGAGGTTTGAAGACGTTTATAATGGAAATGAGGACCATTTATGATGTGCTTTGGACTAGGCATTTGAATTAGGTGCTCTTTGGGTTTGTGTAACCTAAGAGGTTGAGGTTTGTCGAATGCAACCATCCTTTTGAGGTTATTCATGTTAGTTATCCCTTCCTTATTGGTGCAATAATAAGGGTGAATTATGTTTTAGACAACATTAATGGAAGAGGTGTAGGTATGGGGTAGTTATTTTTTATCATTAGGTATGTAATATTGATGTGATTTTGATTCTTTAGATTGGGCTTGCAAGGCTAGAAGATAGTATTGATAACATTGTTATGTAAGAGTATCAAGATTTAAATGTGGACCAAGCAAAAAGGTAAGGAGTAATCAATTAATATCACAACAAGCATCATGATAATGACCTATCTTACCATGCCACCAGCACAACTTATCAAGATTGTACCATTTTGGATGAGGTTTGGAAGGATCAAAGCTCATGGGTTTAGAGGGTAGAAATTTCTTATTGATTTCTTCTAGATTCAAGGGAAGATGGATTAGGTTATTTTTTGTATTAGATGATCTCTTTTTAGGTTTGTGAGACCTACATAAATCAATTTTATGATATAATTATTGGAAAGATTCATTATTAGTTGATTAAGGTGATTCAAATTGACTCATATGAAATACTTGCCTTTTTTCTTGGTCTAAGGCTTCTTCTAAATTTTTAGGGGAAAAATTTAAACTTTGTATTGAAGAGGAAATTTAAGAGTAGTAATAGATAGTTTTTTTTTTTAAATTGTCACTTATGTTATGGTCTACTTTGTGAGCTAGATACTTTCATCAAACTTGATGAAAGGTTGATCTGATTGATTAGGTAGTTATTTAGCATTGATGAAATGGCTAAACTTGCTTTTAAGAAGATCATTGTGCTGAAATTATTTAACTATAGTATTGACTAAATCTTTGAGTTTTAATATGTAATGTTGAGGAAGTTGATTATACCATTCTAAATAATCTACCATGAATGTTTTGAAAATATTTTTAATAGTAGAAAAAATGTTAGTTTGGACCCATTCCTTATAGATACTACCAAAAGATTTAAGAAAGATAGTGGGGTCCTTATTTTTATCATATGTAATATTTAGATAAATGTTTGCAATATATATGGATAAAATGAATGGATCTAAAGGTTCATTTTAAATATGTTGAAGCATTTTGTTATCTATGAGAGGTTGAGGGATAATATTCCCATTAGAATATTTAAGAGGAGGAACAAAATTTTGACTTGGTTAAGTCATGATGACTTGAGATACTTGACTAGCCATTTTTAATATATGAGATTGCATTTTCATCATTTGATTATTCTAAGTGTTTTTTATATTGGTCATTTTTTGAAGTATTTGATCAAGGAGTTGAGGAGTATCAATGGAAGGAGTAGGACTATTTGGTGGAGGAGGATTCACAACATTGCTATTAGGATGAGGACTAAGTTGAGTAATTTCAATTGTATCACATTGTGTTTGTCTTGAAGATGAAAAATTTAGGTTGCATGATGTAGTAATTAATTTTGGGTTAGAAAGACATGAAGGAATGAATTTAATAGTTTCAACTAAAGTGATAATATTAGTGAGGCTCTGATATAAATCCTTGATTATGCAATGTTATTGACTAATTGGAAGCTTAAAAAAGACATAATTATAAAATTATTAGGTTACTAAACTAGGTCAACCACATACTTAAGTAGTTTGACCAACTATTGAACTGGGTCAAAAATAAGCCAAAATAAACTAGGCTAGCCACCTATTTGAACTAAGTTGACCACCTACTTAACTATGGAAAAAATAAGCAAAAATAAACTAGGTCAACCACCTGATAAACTAAGTTATCCACTTATTTAACTAGGGAAAAAATAAACCAAAACAAATTAGGTCAACCACCTACTAAACTAAGTCAACTACCTACTAGGTTAGTAGTTTGAATTGCTACTAGGTTAGTCAAGATCTATAGGGTCAACCAAGTTGATCTAGTTGGTTTTTAGAAGGAAAATCAATAATATAAAATTATACTAGGTTATCAAAGACCTATAGAGTTGGCCAGATTGATCTAGTTGAATTTTAGAAGGAAAAACAATAATCAAAAATTCTACTAGGTCATCTAGGACCTATTGGGTAAACTAGGTCGATCAAGTTTGTTAGTATAGAAAATAGACACAACTAAATCAGCCAAGTCAACTTGGTTAATTGTGTGATATAGTTTTATAGAACTTTAAAAAAATAAAAAATAGAGTATAAATTCAAATATTAATTTTACTAAATAATAGAAATGATAAACTAAATAATTGAAAAAATTAAAGTATTAAGATGGTTAGAATAAACTTAAATAGTATAACAAGATCGACAAGGTTGACTTAGTTTACAAGAATAAAACCTAAAATTTGCATAAAATGAACTATGTCAACCAACATGACCTAGTTGAAAGATGAAATTTGAAAAAATTAATAGGGTCAGCCAGCATGACCTAGGTATAAACTAAAAGTTACAGGGATGAATGAACAAGATTGACTAGCACGGCCTACTTGAAAGTTAAAAGTTGTATAAATGAACATAGTTGACTAGTATGACCTAGTTGAAAGCTAAAAGTTGCATAAATGAATCAAGTTAACCAACATGACCTAGTTGAAATCTTAAAATTATATAAATTAATGGGCTCAACTAGCATGACCTTATTGATTGTGACTAAAAACTTGAAAATAGAGAATAAAATTGGGTAGACTAGCATGACCTAGTTGATTATAGATCTATAATCTACACATAGAGAATAAGACTACGTCAACCAATGTTACCTAGTTGACTTTAATAAAATAAAATGCAAAGATTAGATTCACATTGGGTTCATTGTAATGTATGCAAGAAATTAAGATATATCTAAAACTTATCCTACTTATTAAATCCAAGCTTAGAAAAGGTGATCAACTAACATCTATTATGATATTTTTATACCATGGGCATGACCAAATTGGATCCACTAAACCTAACCAAGAGATCTCTTATCACACAACAATAAAGGAGAGGATTCAAAATCATGTAGTCAAATAAGACTATGAAATAACCTTAGATAAGTCTTCTAATGCATAAAATAAAACTAATCTAGTGTTCACCAAAGCTTGTGGCATAAAAGGGTAAGGTTTAATGCAAACAAATAATCAAAGTATCATGGTAGGTAAATGGGGGCCTATATCACCTAAGGTGGAAGATGGAAAGAAAATAATACCCTATAGCATTACTAAGTTTAAGTGTAGAGGTAATATAAGCAAGGAGTTATACATTCAAAACCTATTACTTTGTGAAATATTTATCTATCAAATGAAATAATAAAAGTTAAATATACTTACCTTTGGATGAAATTGTGGAGTCTCAATCTCTCCCTTGGCCAATGATTATTTTCAAGAGGTTGGTGTGGCTTTGTAAGGATGATAATATAGAAATCAGCTCTAGGCTAAAATATTCTTACTTTACATCCAAGGCTTCCCACAAGAGAAGTATCTTCCCTCAAAGGCAAACCCTAAGCAATGGCTCCTTCAAATATAGATGTAGCATAATTACTAGATGTAAAAATGTGAAAATGAATTTTAATCTCTATTATATTAAATTTGAGGTTGTATTTACATAAATGGATAAGTCCTAACCTTTCTAGATCAGACCCTATTTTGGATAAAGTTATCATTAAGCATTGAACTAAGTTGGTCAGGTCAACTTAGTTTCGTAACATGTGTCATAACTTTCATAAAAAGGTCATATAGGATAACTTAGTATGAAAAATGGGTGGCATGGTTGACCAAGTCAACTTTTTAGGAAAAGTGGCCAACCTGATTAGGAGTTATTGAGAAGGGAGATTGCTTAAGGGATTAAGGCATGAAAGGTGTTAAAACAGGTAGTATATATATAAAATAAAAATTTAAGTATAAGTTTAAATTTAGAAATTTAATTTATAATATATATACACACACTTTAAGGATGTTTGAGAGTGGTTTTAGACCTCTAAAAACTATAATGTAAATTCTAGGTTTTGGAAGGTCTTACTAGATTTCAGACTTAGCCATATTTTAGGGTTTTAGAATGTGACATTTATCCATAATTTAGGGTTTCATATTTTAGGGAGATATCATAATAGATAAATAGATAGACACTCTAAGGAATCTATACTAATAGTAGGAATGATATGATTAAATAATAATCTTTCAAATCACCAATGGTTTATTTAACCTTTTTCTCGGTGCACCTTTTAAAGCGTGTACTCAGAGAGATTGAAACTTTATAGGTTCCTACAAGAGATAAATCATTAGTAAATGATAAAGTTTAAAATTATTATGTGTATGTAAATATGACCAATGAAATATAATCCCCATTTATCAAAAATTCATAAAACCACTTGAGTATGGAGGGGAATTCTATTAAATAATGTGTGTTTACTCATCCTCTAACATGAATCATATGGATAGACATATTTATGAAGTGAAGGTCAATAATACTCATTTCCTAGGACATTATAAGTGGTCCTTTTGGTTGAATATTTCCCTCCTCCTAGTTCATCATGGTATGCTCTCATGATGTCAAAGATATCATCTTCTTAGACACACTTGTGAAGAAAAAAATCAAGTCCAATTTGAACACTATTCCATTAATCCATTTATAGTTACAACTATCCTGATTAAAAGTTTTTTTGTTTATAAATAAAATCACTAGGAAACTTCCATGTAGCCAGATAAGTGGCTATATAATTAAATCATGGTGAGTTTGTTTAAATTATGAATAGTTATTCATCTAGAAAACCATATTCCATAGGTTCATCTTCTCCTAAAACATTAAACCTTGAAAAAAAGTTTGAAACCACAGTAGCTTTCCCTAGCTTATCAATAATTATTATGTTAAATTACTATAAAAGTAGTAACCATCTAATGATTCATCCTCCTATTAGTTGTTTATTCATCAATTATTTTATGTTTTAATGGTCTATATATAAAAAAACTTTATATCAAATAATGTACTAGCAAAAAGATTATGTCATAGATAATATCAAGGAATTCATTTTTTTGTGGTTGTATAGTTGCTCTCAGTATGGGATTAAGTTTTTGATGATATAATAGATGTCATACATCTTTCCTTATTCATATTTCATCCAATGACTACTCCAATTACACTATTAGAAGCATTTTTATGGATGTTAAAAGGGATTTCCCAGTTAGGTCCCATAAGTATTGCAGATGAGATAATTTTTTCTTTTATTGTTTCAAAGGATTGTTGACATTTTTTAGACCATTCAAACTCACTATCCTTGATGAGTAAAAATAACGTGGTTACTACAATTTTTCTAAAATTTTAAATAAAACACCTATAATACCTTGCATGTCCTAATAATCTTTTAATATCAGTTTATTTCTTAGGTGGAGGCAATTGTGAGACAACTTCAATTTTTTTAGGATCTACTTTTATCCCTTCAAATGAAATATGATGGCCTAGGATAATACCTTGATCCACCATCATAAACATTTTTCATGGCTCAAATATAGTTGACGTTGTTCACACATAATTAACACTCCATCTAAATTTTATTGATCTTCATAAAATTAATTTCCATGTACAATAAATTCATCCATGTAAACCTCAATACATTCATTAATTATATCTACAATTAGAAAGTATTTGGTGCATTACATAAATCAAAAGGTGTAACTTTATATGCAAATATTCCCCAAGGACATGTGAGGGTGGTCTTGTCTTGATATTTAGATTCCACTCTTAATTTATTTTACCCACTAAATCCATCCAAGAAATAA
This sequence comes from Torreya grandis, assembly GCA_037957365.1. Classification (NCBI taxonomy): domain Eukaryota; kingdom Viridiplantae; phylum Streptophyta; class Pinopsida; order Cupressales; family Taxaceae; genus Torreya; species Torreya grandis. The sequence goes on from JARHVA010001640.1 coordinate 1,792,422, forward strand.
AAGTATTTATTCCTATCCATATTTTCCAAAACTTGTTCGATAAAGGGTAAGGGAAAATACTCTTTAATTTTTAATTTTTTTAATTCCCCATAGTCTACATAGATCCTCCATTTTCCATTATTTTTGGGTACAATTACTAAAAGATACACCCACTAACTACATTAAATTGGATATATTAATACTACTTGTAATAATTTCTCAATTTTAGTTTTGACCATATCTCTTAATGTTGGATTTATCCTTCTTTGGGGTTATTTAACTAGTTTGACATTCTTTGTATAGATATGGTGAGTTCAAAAATTAGGATGAATACATTTCATATCGCTATACTCCAAAGTAAAATATTTTGTACGTGTTTGTAATATATCAATTACTTTTGAATCATGTTCATTAGTCAACCAACTATTTATATTCATCAATTTCCCTGATAGTGTTGTAATTTGTTTTGTACCTAGATGTACTAAATTAACTTACTTAAATTCACTCATCAAGGAGTTCAAGGGGCAAGGGTGAGGCTTAAACATATGGAATATTTTAATTTCCCTAAATAAATATTCTCCTTAAAAAATGAATCATACCAAAGCGTAATGAAATGGTGTAATAAAATACCTTTGACCACTTTGTCCCCAATTGACAACACTATTTAGATAGATGTGTGAAGTTCATTTTCATTATAAGCATATCCAGAGTTGGTTTCTTAGTCCTCCAAACATAGTTTGGTATTATTTATAGGTATATTGGTGACCTCTATAGCTATATTAGTGAGATCCATAGCCAATTTTCTTGCTTTATTAAACTTTGTGAAATATTCTTCTAACTCATTTTCATTCTTTCTAACTATAACCATTGCTAGAAAAGAAATATTATCATTATTATAATATAATTCATCTACCCATGAGTGACTATAAAATTACACGAGAGGTTTTTTAGGTGTTTATAAGTAAATTTTCTTGGTTTTTAATACATTCAATATTTTCATGTCCCCTAACCTAAAATCTATAAGATCAGCTATTGTAGCAAGCCATGGTCTTCCTAGAATTAATGGATATCCTAGTTTCTAAGTTTTTGGTTAGAGTATCATAAATTCCATAGGATATTCCCATGACTCTATTGTAACATAATTATTCTCAAAAAATTCTTCTGGTTTAGTAATTAAATCATTAGTCATATGTATTACTATGCATGTTGATTGTACCCCTAATATAGTTAGTGCTTTCATTATGTTAGAAGACATCACATTGATTGCAACACCTATATATACCAACACATTAGGTATTTATTTCTTTCTAATTGATATTGTAATGACTAGACTTATATGATCTCCATATTTTAGTAAAATATTTTTTCCTACTATAAGATCAATTAACTTACCATCTACTTATATGGTCTTGAGATATTATCTTTTTCTCCCTAGATTTTTTATGCATAGATCCTTAATAATTATATTGATCTCATATCATATCTTATGTCCTATATTAAATTAATCTCCATGTTTAACCATTTTAGTTATTGTATTAATTCAAACTCAATTAGTTCTTATATTAATTCAGACTCAACCTTATGTGATCTATTTTTGAGTTTCTATAGAAAAGGTATTGGTAATGGGACAATGGGAGGAATGTTTTCTTGAGATTTATCATTCTCCTCTACTTTTTTTTAGGAATAACATGTTATTTATTCCCATTAGGTATTTTAGCTATGGTTGGTGGATAAGGATTGAACAATGTTTTCCCTGACCATAACTAGACATTATTATAATCTATAACATTTAGCCCCATGATTCTGTTGGCCAATTTTGGCCTACATATATAAACTCACTTGTATGGATCAGTTATGGAAGTCCTAGTATGGTTTGATCAAGATGAAAAGAGTTCCTGATGAGTTGGATGATTAAAAAATGACTTTCACAAATCTAGAGAGACAAACCGTCATGACACATCACACAAAAATGAATAGGTCATCTTGATTGTGCATTTAATAAGTTCACTTAGGAGGCATCTCAAAGCTAAAAAATCACATGGATATGAAGTTCTTCATGCCTAAATCATGCTCTACAAATTTTGTATTTGATAATCTTGCTATCTCAATATATAGGTCTTTAAAGTTGAACTTGCAGAGTGGGACATACATGCAGATGTCAAATTTGGGATTCATGAAATAAACATTTGGATTCAAATGCTCTAAATATGAATGCATGGCTGAAAAGTGTCAATATCATGAGAGCTTAATTCAAGATCTAATGGCACATGGGAGATTAGTGATGTCAGTGGGTCTAGGAAGATCAACAAAGTATGTTTACTCATATAAAGTAGATCTAATGGTGAGTGGTGGGTCAAAATTTTATAAAATCCTAAAAACAAATGCATGGGTGACAAGTGTCTTAAGTGCATTAAACTGGTAGAAGATCTATGGCTCACGTTCACTCATATATAGAAAGATAAACGGTGTGTTCAAGGTCAATATGTTAATAGAGCTCAAATCAAGGTGAGGATGCCAAGTGTCTAAATTTAATAGTCTCAAATCAATAAGCTGATGGCCAATGAGTAAACATGATCCTAGGAGACTTTTGGTGGAGTTCAATGAAGTTGTTTTTGACCCAGGAAAGTAAATGCATAGGAACCAAATTGGAAGATGATCTAGGTTGACCCAGAATGGATATCTCAAGGATAGAGCATCAACATTAGATCTCCATGGAGGTAGAATAGGTATTTTTGACCTAATACAAACAAAAGGGTGGAAACTATTATCTAATAAATATCAAACACCTATGAAGCTTCATTGATATATTGACTATAAGAAAAATAATAAATGAGATTGGTTTTCAATATATAGTAAGACCCATGCTCAGATATTGAAGTAGGGGTAGATATGAATGGTTATGAACAAGTATCTCATATTTGACATAGCCAAATCCTTGATAAGTAGGTACCTATAAACACTCAAAGCAAATATGGTCATGGATCTATCAGGTCCAAAGATATGAGGATTTTATCCTCATAAACAAGTTAAGTGGAAGATGGCAGAGTCCCAATGATATTAATGCATGAGGAGCTCAATAAATTGGTATAGTTTTTGTCTTAATCATTGATGACTCCTTCTCCATTCTCCCACACATGTTTCCCATCTCTCTCATTCCCTAATTCTATAAATATAGGCTTCTAAGCCTTGAAATGTATCCCTCTCTTGGGTATGACTAGACTCTACCAAGATTGAGATTTGTGACCTCTTGAGATAAATAAATGACTATTTCAGATTTAATTGTTATGTTATAGTGTGTTAATGTCAATTTTATTTGCATATGTGGTAGAAATCTCTCCCTTTTCAAGTCATGATCTCACCTAGCTACTAGTTTGTCTTGTTATGTAGATCATGTTTAGTGTTTAATTTCATTTGATTGAAGCTAGCAAGTGGATACATTGACTAGTTAGTACCTTGAATTAGGCCTTTCCATAATTTCCCTTAGGTTTTGATCACTTGGTGAACCTCTACATGAAATATTGATGCATAACAGACATTTGTAGTTGTAGATTTAGTCTTTTACTTGTCTCATTAGTGTTTTTAGAAGTTCAAATAGTGTGGATGAATAATCAATTTAGATGCATCACCAACATTAGCTTATATTTCCATTTTATTTATCTTTCTCTCCCTTTTCACTTTAGAAATTAGTAGGTTTTAGTGTAAATGAGCTAATTGATACATCAGAGGAGCTAGACTCATTAAAAATCCTAGAGATCTGACCCAAGATTAGGTGACCCACAAGATAGGGTTATTCCCATGTTGGACTAGATTTGAGTAGAGGACTTGAACAATCCTTTGCTTAGCTAGGATGTAATCTAGGTCTCCAATAGGTTCCTTGTTGTTTTAAATTATAGATATGGGTTGCCTACTTATATTTTGGGTTTACTATGGAAGAAGTAGGAAACAAGGCATGTTGTTGATTTGGGAATTATCTCTATTAATTGAATGTTGGATAAGGTACCTATTGTTAGTTTTGTTAATGAATTTAGGGTTGTTGAAGTGTCTATTCTTATGGATACCAATCTTGTGTTCTCCATTTTTGTGGAGGTAGTGGAATAACCCATGCCATAGCCTATGGATTGGAAGGATCCCTAGGAACAAACTAATTTGGATATTAATTGAAGGAAAAGTTGTTCCCTTATCTATGGGAGATAAATTGAGCTCTTTATCAGGTTGGGTATTTTTTTTAAGGTGATTCTTAATGGTAATAAGTAGATGAAAATTCATATTATCATGATCATTATCACAAATACCATAGATATTTGTTTTATCAAGAGAATAATCAAATAGAGCATATTTATCTCTTCATATTGGGTAGTATATGAATAGGGGTTCAGAGATGGCTTTGGATTTTTATTATAGTCCATCTAATGAATTATTTATATGTACCAAATAATTTAATTTAATTTTTCTAAATATTCCATAATTTAACCTACCTCTCTATTCTATTTTCATGTTTTTAATTTTCAAATCCTGATCTTTATTCTTGAATAATTTCTCTAGAGTTAAAAAATATCATTGAGATCAAGTTTTTTTACATTCCCTTTCCACATAAGGTTTATATATTCTTGAGAATCATCATATAATCCTTTAAAAATGATTGTTTTACATAGTTCCTTATCTAACCCATATCTACATCATATATGGATGAAGAGAAATCAATCTAAATAATCTTCTATGTTTTCATCTTATTTTTGTTTCATTAAAAAGAGTTGTTCTTTCTTATTTGGTACCCTAAAGTAATCTTGATATTTTTCCAAGAATCTAGATTCCATATCTTCCTATGGGTATATGTATTTTATTTTTAATCTCATAAACCATCTCATAGTTGAATCATTGAGTGTAGATGGGAATAATTTTAGTTTATTACTATCACTATTGTAGTCATATATTTGACAAATTATCTTGAATTCAAATAAAAATTAATCAAGATCTTCACTTCACATGCCCCTAATAATAGGTAGTATGGATGGGGATATGTTTTTCATATGAGCATTCTCATCTGGGTCTTACACAATGGGGTAGGTAAAGGTTCTCTTAGGAGGAGGAAACCTACCTTGTATAACCCAAACTTATGCATTCATTACATTACTATGGTTATCTCCCATGTATTCCTAATAGATGTTATAAATATTTTTTTAGGTGGTGTGGGCTCATCTGAAGTAGTTAGAAGCCTACTTGATTGGGATTATATGTTAAAACTTTGTCTTACATGTTGTTAAAGCTTGTATTATTTATTTTAAATAGTTTTAATTACTTTTGGAGATGTATCCCAAGGTTTGTGTGATGATAATTATGATTATTCTTCAAAAATTTATGGTTCTTTTCCTATAAAATCTTCTTATGTACTTTTCAAGTAGTGAGTTGGAGCTACCTATGGCCCATTTGGGGGAGGTGGTAGGTTTGATGGGAAAAATATCCCTAAATGATCTCTTTACCTATTTATACATATAAATTCCTATTTTTTCTTCTAAAACTATTAACTTTGACCAATTAGACCCTATGACACTTCAAAAAATATCTATCAATAGTGCCAAAAATGATGAGGTTCATTATGTCTATTATATTTAGTTAAGTCGTGTCAATTTAGGCAATTACTAAAGGTTGTACGCAATAGTACCTAAAGAGTTATGGCTAAAAGTGTTTTCTTTTGAAATTAAATTATTGAACAACTAACTAAATAAAAATCTTGATAGAATTCATATTGTTGATATTAACTCAAACCTTTAATCTATTTTGCTTTGAAATAAAATCACACTTTGCAAAAATTGAAATTGCTTAAAATGGAAATCAAACCCTAATATAATTGCTTGAATTGAAATTCACTCTTGTTTTAAATTGAAATCACATGATGCTTAAAAGGAAATTACTTAGAATTTAAATTTTACCTAATATCAAATCAACTACTCAAAATAATAAAAAGACATTTTTAAATGGAAATTCTAACAATAAATTATGAATGTAAACACAAACATGCCCCTATAGGTTGATAACGAATCAATATCTTGAATAAAGAAATCAACATGTAGACTTGAAACACCCTAAAAAGTATATTAATTTAATAAATACCAGACTAATCCTTCTTCATTGGAATGAGTGGACCTTTGTTCCTCTTTGGAATAGGATTGAAACAACTATAAAACTCTTAAAATATTTAAATGCTTCAGTTTCCAATTCTCTTTAATATGAAAAAAATTATAGAAATTTAACACAAGATAATTATTGTTCTATTCAAAATCATCCTTATTTTTCAACAAGCTAAAACGTATTTATACCATAATGTTTACGATAGATTTCAAAAACTATTCTAACAGACTAACAAATAAAATCCTAGCAAAGTTCTATATTATTTCAAAACAAAGTCTTTCTCCACTTTACTAGGAGGAAAAGGGGGAGATAACTAGATATTGAGATTTTCACAATCATCTATTTCATTACTAAGAATCATGTATAATAGTTTGGTAGTTATGGTTTCTTACATATTCTCTAACAGCAACAATCTAGAATATTTAAAATTATTTAGAATATACAAAATCACTTTTATAAAAATAACTCAGAACTATTTATAGAACTATTATATACATATATAGAGATGACATACTACTTTATTATGAACCTATGGGTTGTACCATAAGCTATAAAAAATTAGATCGATGACCTCTGGACCTACTCTAGTGATCTATGAAGTTGTGCCAATATGGAATTTCCAACAATGTAATCTTTGGAGATGTCTTCAAAACTACTTCTCAGTAGATGGTCTTGATGATCATAACATACTTATTTTTCTTTTAGTACCTTATATGTCTTGTATATAAAAAATTGGCATCTATTTCCACCTATTTTTTATAACTTAATTAACAAAATGAGTAACAATTACTTTCAAACAATAATCAAAATAACTATCTCATATTCTACTTTAAATCAACTATAAGTTCTAACATTAACATTTAAATCCACTTAAGGAAGTGATATATGTGGTAAAAAGAGATTAGTACTTAGATATAATGAGTCATTATGGACTCATTATTTATATTAAATGAACTACTCATATTTTAGATATAGATATCCTATGACCACCTTTTACACACATAGGGTTTGTTGTATATCAAATAAATTTTATATTTGATCGATCCAAATGAGTAGATCCTTTCCATAAAACTTGTGTGCTTTCACTTTTGACGTCATATGTTTTGAACTGGTATAGGATTTGTGATTGGGAGAATCTAAATGGAGTGGTGGAGGATTATTTTCCAAAATCTAATCTACAAGAGTGTTAAACTACCCATTCATAGTTTCCAATTGATTCTTCACAAAATTAATTTCCCCTTGTACCCTAGTGATATCCCCTTTTACCACATAAATATTATAAACCACCTATCATCTTTCCTCAAAACCTTTTGTATATTTGGTTGAATATTGTGAACCACTTCAGAATTTGAAGCATTTAAAGTTCCAAACTCCATGTCATCCTAATGAGGAGTTTTTGGAATGACATGTCCTTTCTTGTAGCTACAAGTGTTAGGAATGACCCTACACAAACCCTAGGATAGAGGTTTTCAATCTCAAAAAAGTGTACCAATATATTATACCATTATGATCATCTTGCCAAGAAAAATCTAATAACATCTAATTTACATAAGGGTGAGAAAAAAATCCAATATTTTTTCCAATAAAATACTTTGAATAATACTACAGTGATGAAAAAATACATTCTTTATGGATCTTGACTTGTTTTTTTAATCCTTCAGCTCTGGATAATTGTAACTCCAAATCTAATGTCACAAAAACTTGCCTAAATCGATGCTCTAATACCACTTGTAATGAAATTACTTATATGTTTTATAACATTAGAATAATATATCATAGAATTAAAAATAGAATCAACAAATACACAACAACAATTGATTCAAGAGGAGAATACTTGACAAATATGACTAAGCCACTTTAAGGGGACAACCTCCATAACAATGCAATAAGATCATAATTCACAATATGATGATCAAATACTAACCATTACTTCTCATATATACTCTACTTAACCATGATTATTCCATAGAAAAACCTTACTAAGAACATAGATAAATACAACAAGAGAATATTAAAGGTATGTAAGGCACAATTTAGCCACATATATCCATAGACATGTTATAGGTTAAGGGTGTAGCATGTTTTCACATCTACATAAATTTGAAATATAGGTTCTCAAATTCAGCATATAGATGCTTAACATTCTATATGAATTGGTAAAATTTAAGGGGAATGATACACATTTATGAACATCTACATAATTTCATATTCATGATGCATGACATTGGCTCATACACATATACAATAGTAAATTTTACAAGATAAATGAAAAATGGTTGTCATTTCACTTCACACTTGTTGACACTGGGTTCATGTGGGAACATGAACATTTTTTATTTTATTTTGATCATGCATTTATTCCACATTGAATTAACTTTAGTGAAACTATATAATTAAATTTGAGGCCATGATGGAGGCATGAACATTATTCATTTGATTTTGATCATTCATCTGTTTTATATGGAGTGAACTTGAGCTAACTTAAGTGAAGTTATAAAGTTAAATCTATAGGTCATATATAGTGGCTAATTCAGTTTTAATTATAGCTAACCCTTAATGTAGTTCTCTTTTATTTTATGAGTATTTATTTGTGTTTGTACATCATGTACTCCCACATTTACGAGGGTTGTGGCATGTTGTCTTCCCTGTTAGGAAAACTATCTATTAGTGTTCACATTTATGTATTTGGATAAATATTGATTGTAATAGTTTATGAGTTGTTATGACAACTCATAATATTAGGATAATATATTATTATGTGAGTGAGTTTTAGTCACAACTCACATAGTTATTCTAAGAGTAGTTGTGGATGTTTAGTGATAATAAAGTGTCTTGTAGGAGAAGTTGAGAGATTATCATATGAGGTTTGGCTCCTTAACATTAGGGGTTATTTTAACTATTTATATGTACTCTCATGTATTTAATAAACATCTTGAAGAATTATATTTTTGTGTGCATTCACATTTATTATGTAATTTAATTATTTCATATGTGTATAGTTTATGATAATCTAAACTAGAGTTATTATCTAGTATCATAGTAGGGGATTCCCCAATATGGATTTATTATTTATGAACAGGTAGTGATTATGTTTTATAATTTCCCTATGGATGGAAGCTTTGAGAGAAATATTAATGCATGAAAATTAAAGGAGGTCATCATCATTCAAATCAATTTTAATAGCCAAATCCATTATGTAGTTGTGGGCATTCTTAGGTGGAAGGAACAAATAAAAATCTTTAAAAAATAGAAAGTAGATGATAGTCATCTCACATCTATTGTTTTCATCAGGTGGCATCCCTCATATTATTAGCATTATGCATATTCAACTCTCCATATTACTTTCTATATTCATTTTGAGGGATTTCATAGCCAGATCATAGATTTATCCTCCATACAAGCCCTTCTCAATGTAAGGAATAATAAGTCATTACCAACTCTCTTTAAAAATATTATTTCAAATTCAAAAGGTTATTATGACATATGATTAGCATCAAACATAGGCACCTAAATTATATCGAGTAGATTTATATCACTATTCTACATGGTTCAAGAATTAAGGGATACACTTATGTAGTTCAGGCTACATGTCTTTGCCCCACCTTGTCATACTTCCTCATGAATCTATCGTATTTCATCATAATATGGTTTAGTCTTTCTATACCATAACAAGATATATTTTCAAATGTTATTTTATTTTCCTTCCAACTTCTTTATTGTGGGTTTTAACAAAAAATGTCTTTAATTATTTTTTTAGTTTAGATTGGAGCCTTATGTATTCTTTGGTATTTTGGATATTAAGTCATGATAGGATCCAATTATGTCATTTAGTTTTTAGAGGTAAGAAGGATTTTATAAGAGTCTTTTTAAAAAATTTAAAAAAAAAAAAAAAAACTTAGTTTAAAACATAAGTTATACTTTAGATTTAGAGTTAAAATTTTGATTTTAGGTTTTTGGATATCAAGTGTATAGGATTTGAATTTTAGTTAAGTCTTATTTAGTTTAAAAACTCAAAATTATTTTTTTTAGGTCAAGTTAGTCTAAAAAATCATGTCATCATTGTCTATCATTCATTCAATGTTCAAAAATAAGGTCCATTTTTTTATATCATGTATGTCCATTAAAATATTAAAAAATGAAATAGTTGCCAACAGAGTTGTAGTCTCTTGTCATGTTGTCCAAGCATAATCAAGTCTATGTTGGCAAAAATATATAAAAAATAGCCTCATGGATGCATTTTCGATGGAACTCAACATCTGAATTTTGGGGGAGGGATGGGGGGGTGGAGGGTTTTCAAATTCAAATTTGCTAAGTAATAAACTAGCAAGAGGATGAAGGTAATAAAAGGAGGATAAATAGAATTCTCTCATCAGTCACCAATGATTGGGGCATGCAATATGATTTAGTGGCATGTTTTTTTAATTTTTTCAACCATTTATATGGTGTGGTTTGAAATAAGAATAGAATTACATTCATGTTCCAATATGTAATAGGTGATCAATTCTAAATGTAATCTCCTAATGCAAAAATGTAATGGAAAAGATAAAAGTACAAGTGAAAAATAACATCATAGCTACTTGAAGAGGATGAACATATTTGTGTTTCCCTATTAATTCCTATGTTAGTGGTTAACCTGAGTAAAACCATTTGAAGGTTGAACAGATGGTTCTTGATTTTAGTTCCCACATTACTTCAGTTGGTGATAAGTTCCTAACAGTGAATGGTTGATGGAATATGGTTCATGTTCATAGTTCTCACACTGAATTTGGTTAGTGTGTAGACACTATAATTTCATATATTATATATAATTTATTAGGTATCATAGGCACTTATTATTATTTTAATCTCCTAAATATCCCTATCCTAGATTTTAGTTTATTTACCCTTAGTTACCCTGTAATTTGCTTTTACAAATTACTTTTTCACCTCCATAACCACCTAAATTTATTAACAACCTAGGGAATCCTAACCTTTTAACCACATTACCTATGTATAACCCCATCCCCAACAACTTCATGCTCATAAAATCCAAATTTACCCATAGTTGGGACAAATCAGCCTGGATAAAACCTTCAACTACCAATTTGGGTGAATCATTACTGATCCTCCCCCAATCGATGTTGATTCTCTAGATCAGTGTTAATCCGTTTATACCTAACCAACTCTTTAGCTTGGGGAACATAAGCTATAAACCTAAAAATGTTGCTTATATTTTTAAAGAATTAAGGAGACTATAACATCACTCTATTGAAATTCTATTACACCCAATACATATCCACCATCTTGAGCCTGAAGGACTAGTTGTATTTATAGGAAGGAATTCATTTTGCTTGTAACCAGGTTTAAGGTAAGTAATTGTCTTGTTTATTTAATTTATAATTAGTTTATTTTATTTATCTTATTATCCATCCCTTAGAATATAGCCTTTATCTTCTGTGTCTTTTTATTTATTCTCTATCATCTTTTAAAGTCTCTATTTTAATAAAGTGTAGTTTTAGATAGAATTGATGTTGGTTCATTCTAAATTGACACTGATTCTACATAATCAGCATCAATCCTATAAGATCGACATTGATCCACTATACATGATTTTTTAAAAACCAAGCCTTTTATCTTAGACCCTTATCTTTAAATCATTATGATTTTCTATCCTTATAAACATGGCCTTGTTATGTAGATGACTCTACTAGGCATTATGCATGACACCATTAATATCATTGATCTACCTATAGTATCCCAACCCCTTTTCATTGATCAAAGTGGCATAGCCTTTGAGATAGTACATTATTTCATTATTTACTCTCCCTCACTTGAATCCATTTCTAAACAACTTGATGTTATACAAGAGGATGTGAATGTTGTTATAGCTTATTAAGATGAATACTTTGCTTGCATTGATAGCTTAAATAAAGATTAAATAATAATCATTATTATTATCACATATTTATATTTTGTAATTACAAGTTTGATTTATCCATTTCATTAAAAAAATAGTAAGCTAACATCCACTTGAGTAAGTTCACAACTTCCTAGGACTGGTTCATAACCAGGCAACTCACCTATCTATCTATAAATATATTTCAGTCTAAGTTGTTTATTTATGTGCAGGTTATTCTTCCAAGCCAAAATAAGTTCCCTCAGTCTCTATATTTGAGTGGTGTGCAAGCATCCTCATATTTCTAGGTATTCCTCATAAACCCTATATTTCAATAAGTTTTTAGTAAGTTAATTAAATTAAAAGGAAAAATGAAAAACTATTATAACATTTTGGCACACTTGGTGGGACCCCTAAGGTCTCATTTTTATTATTATATTCATCATGAATTTATCCATATTTCTCTCATTTTCTCTTGATTGTTGTCTTCATTCAAAATAAAATCCAAAATTTGCTTTCCTTTTTAAAAAGTTAAAAAGAACTGCATCCATTTTCACTTGCTTAGGTAATTCATATAGAATAATCTAGGTGGGTTAAATTATTATAGAAATAACTTCCTTCACACAAATACCAAACCACTTACATAATAAATCCACTAAAAATTGACATAAGGGAATCGATTATGATTTCATCACCTAGAAGTAACCTTTATCCTAGCTATCCTACTTAGATTTCATCATCAAGGGGTGAACCAACTCAGTATGTTGACTGAGTATAAACCCTAGTTATTTGATATATATTGTCTAAGTACCTGACACCCTTATTCTATAGTGTGTGAAGTGAGGGGCTATGCCACATATCGATTCTAATACAAAGATCATTTTGAGCCTAAACAAACCTAAAACCATCTCTAGATTACCATTTATTAGGACCTTTGGTAACATTTATTTTATTTCATCATACTTTAAAGTTAAAAAACTAAAAAAAAATTAGGAATGTCCCATAGCATGTGTGCCTTTATTTTCCACTAAATACAAGATAATAAAAAAGATCATTGTGTTATTTTTTATTTTATTTCTTGTTTTTTCGTTCATTATTACATGGTTTGGATGCAATAGTAGTCACTAAAAAAAAATGAACCCCCAAATTTATCCTCATACATGGATAAATCTCTTAGTCATCCTACTTCCCTAGAGTCCATAGGGGAAGGTATTCCCTAGTATTATACTCAAGGTGATCTTGAATTTGCCACCATATTGGATAGTAATCTAATTATGCTTAACCATTTCCTCATCTCCTAAGATATACATATTCCACTTTCTCCCCATGCCTAATTTTCCAATAATGATTATGGCATGCCTTTAGAGGAAGGTGAAGGGTTTACAATAGCTATGGTTTTCTCCCATAACAATCCTCCCTCTACAAGTTCTAACACTAACACTATGCAACCTTTAAGCAATCTACCTTTAGTAACATCTAGTGGTGTATCCCCAACTAGTACCCAAGCTCAAATTATCACTAAACCTCAACCTACATCTACTCTACCTCTTACTTTAGCACTTTAAAATGTAGTTATCTTAATCCTAGCAACCCTTCCACCTCTCCAAACTAGCATACCTTTAAATCCCCAAACTTAGCCGTTTCAAAAATTCCACATAAGTCAACCTCATCAACAATATATCCCATTGACCACCCAATACATATATCCTTAATAAGCTCTTGGTCTACTTATATACCCTTGTAAGCCCCACGATATGTGGTGGTATCCTGACCAGTTATTACTACCTCATATGGTTATCCTTTATCCCAACCTTTCCCCACTCCACTTCCTACCTGCCAACATCTATAATAGAATGTCTTGGGGGTATACCTTAATACAATACCCAACCAAACCTTATGCATATCCTTATGAATAGGATTGCCAATTTGGAAGCCTTTGCCTATTGTCAGAAAAATATGCTCACTTATGAGCAAATATGTAACAAAATTATTAACCTATCAGTCCCCATTAGATCATACCATTCATAGTGGGATCTTCCTTAATTTACCATGTTTCAAAGTAAGGAGGATCGACAACATCACCTTCAAGCATTCAAACACACTTGATATCTTATAGCTCACAACAATGCTCTTATCCTTAGGACCTTTCCCATGTCACTAGCTTTACTTGCCTTAGATTGGTACAGCTCAATTTTGTAGCATTCCCTATTATATTTTGGGCAACTAGATCAAATATTATTAGATCACTTTTCTATCAACATTGGAATAAAAGTAACTATCACCAACATCTATGCCATCAAACAGTTTGATGATGAATTTGTTGTTGATTTTGTGGCTAGGTGGAGGAGTCTCATAAACCAACTCACCTTTTCCCTTTTGCAACCTAAACTAATTAAATTATATGTGATATCATGTGTTAAACATATCTCATCATGTTATAGGTGTAGTCCTTCAAAACCTTTAATGAGGCCTTTTTGATGGCCTACAAATTAGAAATTAGAGCCTTGGAAGAAGGGAAAGTAAAATTACATAGTAAAAACTTCAAACTTGATCCCTCTAAAGGGACTAACAATAATAAGACCAAAGGAGCTGCTAATGCCAGAATCATAAAATTAGTATCCCTGTAAGCAAAAGACCAATCTAAACCCTCTACTTCTCACACACAATCCCAAAAACTATTAATGCATTTTTCTCCATGAGATTATATACCTTTAGGAGAGCCTTATGCATCTATCTTGGATAATCTCTTAAAATCATCTCTCATCAAACTTCCTATGGTAAGACCTCTTGCTGATTGTTAGCTTAAGTATAGTTGGTTTAAGGAAAATGACTTTTACAACTTCCACCATGTAATAGGTTATAAAATCAATAGGTGTCACTATTTCAAGGGCCTAGTAAAAAACCTTATTGATCAAGGGGGTTACAACTAGATAACCCTAACACACCTGCTAATCAGTCTATATACATCTTTAGGCAATCATTCCCTAACCGTGATTCCATGTCTAATTATATGCATGCTAATTTTAGATCCACCTCAGACCATGAAACCTATGTAATTAGTATAATCCATTATCAACTTCTACTTAAATAAGTTGATATTACTTATATCCTTGATCTCCTTAAAGGGGATGATTTTGAGCTATTTGAATTAAGTAAATTTATCCCAAATACTTCCCTTAGCTTTATGGATCTCATTATTTAGGATCCACTTGAGGAAACAGTATATGAAAACATTCAAGATGATCAACTCAAAATAAAGGAGGAAAAAATATCAAGGAAAAGGCTTGTCTAGACATTCCATAGGATACACCTATCATTCTTTGCATCATCTCAATACCTACATCTAGCATACCCACCCCCTCTAGCTTACTACACTCTGAGTAAACTATTACATTATCACAAACCAACTCAATACTAGTTCCCCTCATTTCTCGAGAAGAGCTAAGTCTTAGAGAAATCAAGGGAAATTTTATAAGTACAAAAAACAAAAACCTCGGTGCTTCATGAGGAAAATCCTTACAACATCCTCCTATTAGGATTGAACTCCCTAAACAGGATATCCCCACTACCCCCAATTAGATTCAAAAAGGGAAGGCACTACTACCATTGATTCAAACAAAAACATCTATATTAGGACCTCATCCTTCTGTAAGACTAATAACCACTATCATAGAATCCTATATTAAAAAACATGAATCATCACAAAGGGATCTTCCCATCATGATAATGCCAATACATAACCCTTTAAACCCATACTATACACAAGGTTTAGGTATAAGGACTTATCCTAAGCAAAAAGTACCTATTATAGGGAATATTCAAAGAACTAGTTCAAAAGATCAAGTTTTTTAGTTAAAAGTAACTTCTCTACCAATACCTCAAAGGATTGAAAAATCTAGTCAGGATCCACTGAAGGGGTCTTATTCTAATATCCTTGATCAACTTCTCCAAACCTCTCTTATCACTCTACCACCCATAAAACTAATTAACCCTCATGTTTAAAGACTAGTGTGGTATCAACAAAATAGGAAATGTGCATATCATTAATAAGACATGATACAGATAGTTTTAACATGCTAAAAGATGTGGTCTAAAACTTATTAGAAGATGATGATCTTATAATGAAACACATAAATCATGACCATCCCCATAGTCAAACTAATAGGGTTACATCCACCTTAGGAAATAGTATATTACCAAGAGTATCATAATGGGTTATAAAATAAGATAAAACCTCTAATAGAGCTCAATAGCAACTCTTCCTGAACCCTCTAGATGTGGACAAGTCTAAAAACACAACAAATTCCCCTTTGTTTTAGATAGATGCAATTCACATAGCTATGTAATCCCAAACCCAGGTTCATAAAACCCATAATCATGATAAAGCCAAAGTAACTATTATAAAATCCCTAGTTCCTACCATAAATAATCCTATAATTCTTGCTCCAAAACCTAAAATTTCTATTTTAGGAAAAGTGCAAAATAATAATGATTTAAAATTAATACTGATATCTATTCTAAAGTAGCTTCATCAGCTCCTAATCAAGATGTATTTATATTAACTTATCCAAAATTCTCCACAACATCATGAGGCTATGATAGAAGCCTTGCAAGCCACTGAGATACAAGCTGATGAGCCCTAGCCTTTAATTAATTTCATCACATCACTTCAAAATTCATTATCCATAACATTCCATGATTCAAAAATATCATTATTTTAGCCTAATGACTAGATCCTCCACTATTTATCACTGCCCAAATTGAATAGACCTAAATTAAATGAGTAATGATTGATAATGGTGCCAATATAAATATCATCTCCTCTCATGCATTTAAATAGCTACAATTATATGAAACTATTGTAGCCCAATCCCTATCTATTTTATGAGTAGTCAATGATATTATCACCACTGCATTAGGAACAGTCATTCTTCACATCTAAGTAGGCATGTATGTTCTCCCCAAATTATTTTACATAATAAAAAGGGATTTTCAATACAAAATCTTTTTAGGACATTCCTGGATATGTGATATGCATTTTTTCTCCTCCACCTTACACTAATGTATTAAATTTGAACATTAAGGTAAGATCCACAATGTCCCAACTGATCCCCATCCATTTAAAACTTGTAACCTCACCTTTTGACCAAATGATGTTTTAATTACATTAAAAAATGCTACCCCATCATCATCCAATGAGGAATCCTCTAGTATGATAATCCTTGCATCACAGATTGGCAAGGAGTCCATTGATTCTAAGTTTTAGTAGCTATCAATTAGAAAGCATCAGTTATTGAGACTCAATACTCTCCCCACTTCCTAATAATATGGGCATCCAGACAAATAACATGCATATTATCTAGATTTAGGAGAAATTATTCCCTTTGGTCCACCTTTTATCCACACCCATTTGATCTATGGGGTAATTGATCAACCTTCTTCAGGCCTTTCTAACCAAACTCATGCTAAACCATTTACCTCAAACTTTTCATTCCTGGATAAATCCCACTTTGTAAATACATACCTACAATAGTGTGATTGGAAGGTTTTTAGCATATGATGCTACAAAAAAAGCCCACATGAGGTTATGTTAGGATAATTTATAAAACCACACAAAAAATATGGCCTTAGTTTTAACAAAAATCCCAAAAATACCCCAAAAGTTACGCTTCTACCTATTCTTGAAAAGGACATGCCATCCTCACCATCCATCACCCATTCTTTAATAGATGATGTCGTATCTATTCCCCCAAACATTTTTTTGGTCAATGCCATTACTGTAGAACCTCTTATCTATCACTATGATGGGGAGGTTAAAACCATCCCCCTATCCTACCCAAACATGATAGGGTAGGATTTTCCCACCATCCCTATTCTTTAGTGTTAGGATGATGAGTTGATAGTAACTCATTTAGGTGTAAATAACTCCCATCTACATAAATATTTTTTGTATAAAACCTCTAGTCTATTAAATGAGGCTACCATTGACATTAAAATAGGATCTTATGAGACTCCACAAATAATTAAGGTTAGAAAATATTTAGATCCTCATGAGCACTAAGATTTTACTACATTTCTAATAGATCATAGTGAGGCATTCACTTGGTCCTATACTGACATGCCTGGTATCAACCCTACTATTATCATCCATAACATTTTCACATTCCCTGACACCAAACATATGAAGTAAAAATGTCAAAAATGCATCCTCACATTGTGCTCTTAGTCATGGAAGAGTTACAACATCTCTTATCTATTAACTTTATCTAGCCTATTGATTACCCTCAATGGGTATCTAATAGCATCCCTATCACAAATCCCATAGGGGGATTACACCTTTGTATTGACTTTCACAACCTTAATCTCACCTATCCTAAGGATGATTTCCCTCTCCCTAATATCGATAAATTAGTGGATTTAATAGCCAGGCACAAAATTTTGTCACTTATGGATGGTTTTTCTAGATATAATCAGATCCTTATCGCACCAAAAGACAAACATAAGACTTTATTTATTACTCCCTAGGGGACCTTCTACTATTGAGTTATGCCTTTTAGCCTAAAGAATGTAGGTGCCATCTATCAAATATCCATGACTTATATCTTCCATGATATCATCCATAAAATTATTAACAATTATGTGTATGATCTCCTTAGTAAGTCAAAATTATTAAAATACCATCTTTTAGTATTAAAATTAATCTTTATTCAATCCACTTTTATGTCCATCTAAATTCTAATAAATCTATTTTTGGATTTTTGACAGGTAAACTTTTGGGCTTTATTATGTCTATTCGAGGGATAGAGGTCAACCCCACTAAGATCAAAGCCATTTATAAATGTCACCCCCATCTAATCTTAAGAAACTTTGTAGCTTACAAGGTAAATTATAGTCCATCCATCATTTTATCTCCCAGTTATTTGATCGATGTCAACCATTCCATCACCTCTTAAATAAAGACATCCATTTTAGTTAGGACTTTAGTTTTCAGGAGGCTTTCGATGCTCCAAAGAGATACCATATTTCACCACTAGTTCTCATTCCCCTAAAATAAGGACAATCATTCTTCTTGTATATTTTTGTTATGGATCATGCCCTAGGAGCCATGCTTTCCCATCGTGATGAACAACATAAAGAGCAGGTAGTTTACTATATCAATCACACACTTGTTAACTATGAGATGCATTATTAATATACAAAGAAGTTATGCCCGGCTCAAGTCTTTATAACTTCCAAGATTCACCATTATCTACTCAATCACAAAATTTATGTGATCATAAACATTGATCCCCTAAATTTTATGCATTCAAAGCCTTATCAAAATTAGTGAGTAGATAAATGTCTCATGCTTTTGGTAGAATTTTATCTCAATTTTATCCATAAAAAATTAGTTAAAGGTTAAATAATTATTGATCTGCTTGTTGAGGCACCTCTTGCTGATAATCAACTAGTTAATTATGAATTCCCAAATGAATCCATATCTTCCACATCTCAAGTATATCCAAAATATCATATGACTCTATTATTTGATGGATCCAAATGTGAGCATGGTTGGGGATCTATAATTATCCTAATCCCTCTTGGGGGGACACCTATACCTCTATATTTTAAGCTTGATTTTGACTACACTAATAATATGGTAGAATACGAGGCTTTGATCATAGGTCTTCAAATTACTTTAGCCTTGGGTATTAAAAAACTTAATATCTATGGTGATTCCCAGCTTGTGGTCAATCATATTAAGGTCATATATCAATGTAATAATGATACCCTTCACAAATATAAGACCTTAGTTGATCAGTTATTAGCGACTTTCTAGAATTATGTTATCCAAGCCACTCCTTAATCAACTAACAAGTTTATAGATACTATGGATTATTTGACCTCCTTTATTTCATCTTAAAACTCTAAGTTATTTTTCCCTACCCACAATATTAATCAAGCTTCTTTTACCGACACTAATCTTCCTTCCATCCACAGTGTGGAGGAAAATCCATTAAATCTATGATACGCATAGAGATTTGATTACTTATCAAGGGGGATTATTCCTTTGGATCTATCTAGAAATTTAAAGTGAGATTTCTATAATTACATCATGCATTTTATAATAATAGGGGGTGTTTAATATAAGCATGGTTTTGATAGTATCCTTCTTTCTTGTCTCTAGAATCATGAAGCTACCCTCAATATCAATGAGGCTCAAGATAAGTCATGTGGTGGATATTTTAGTGGTCATGCCATTGATAAGAGAATCTTGTGATTGGGATAATATTGGCCCAATTTAATAGAGTGTCATCATCACGCCAATCTATCACATGTCCTTAGTCAGGAATTATAGGTAGCACAAGACTTTTAGCCTTTTTCCTAATGGGGGATCAATCTTATAGGTCAGATTAATCCTAAATCTTCCCAGCATCACAAATTTATTATTACCACTACTAAGAATTTTAATAAGTGGGTGGAGGCTATCCCTCTTATCTTCACCAAAGTAGATAAAACTATGGAATTCATTAGTTAGCATATTGTTTATTGCTTTAGTGTTCCTCATAAGATCATCACAGATAATGGAAAATATTTTAAAAAAAAGGTTAAAGATATCTATGATTCTTTTATCATTAATCTAAGCTTCTCGCCTTACTATCCTCAAGATAATGGACAGGTTGAGGCATCCAATAAAACTCTCATCAAAATCCTAACCAAAGTCATTAATAAAGCAAGAAAGAACTAGCATCTTCATGTTCTTTTTGCCTTATGGTCTTATCAAAATAATATTTGAACCCCTATGGGTGCTACTCCTTTCTCCCTAGTCTATGGTACTAAATTTTTACTTCCTCTTGAGGTTTAAATTCCTTCCCTTTGCATCTCCTTCAAAGATATCATTTTTGAGGATGATTTTGTCAGGAATGATTAGACTAGCTTGAACACTTGGACGAGCATTGATTAGTTTCCCTTGAACATATCCATGTATACTAAGAATTAATAAATTGAGCCTATAATAAACATCTAAGATAATTCAAATTTAATATCGATGACCTTGTCTTAAAATATAATCAACATGTCACTAATATGGAAAAAGTTAAATGAGGAAAATATGCTTTGAATTAGCTTGGACCATATATTATCACCCATCAATACGGATCTGGGAAATATTGTTTAGCTTCTCTTAATGGAAAATTGGAATGAAAGCCTCTTAATGAATTGCATTTTCATCCTTTCCACTATCAATAAATTCTTAATCACCTTGGTCTACCTAGTTTGGTTTTTTTTTGGATGTGATTTGATAAAACCATATCCCTATTATTATTATACCAAATAATGATATATAGAGACATGTGGTTATACAGAATCATTACCCATTTAAACCTTGAATATTAATACCTTGAATCTATTTATATCATGCTCTAAATGGATAAGGTTCACCTATAATGGAAAGGAGCTCCAAATCATTATACCTAGAAATCCTTCCTTATCACTAATGTATTTTGAGAATAAGAGAATTTTCTTGTGTAACAAAGCTTTGGGAAATTATTATAATATACCTAAGCCCAATCCATAAAAAAATAGCATTGGGATCAAAATAAAAGCATCTACAAAAGAGGCAAAAATAATAGATTGATCCCTTGAAGGACAACTACAAAATCTATAAAATTTACAAAATTATATAAAAATATCAAAAGTGTAGATTGCTCCATTTAAGGATATCTACTTCAAAAAAAATATTTCGAAATATATACCACTCCCTCGAAGGATGACTATCATGCATAAAATATCCCAAGAAAGCTTCCTACATTGATCAGCTTTCTTTAAACTAGTAGACTTCCCACATTGATCAGTCTACATGGATTAGCACAAAACGATTATAGGGTTTCCCTTATTTTTGGGTGTGAAATATGAAAGCATATTCTTCTCAAAATAATCCACTTTCTATCAAATCCCAAAGAAAATTGGTAGTAATTTTCATCTCAAACCAATAAGATCCTAGACTTAGTCGACTTAAGGTTATTAGGATATTCATTAGCAATCAATTAAGGATGCACATGCATTAATTTTAAGTGATTTTCTTGGGTTATGGTACAAGATAGTAATGATAAATAAATCCCTTTATAAATCAAATGTGTGCTAGTTAAATACTTAAAGATATATTTTCCACGTATATCAAATAATATCCTAATCTAGAAATCCAAAAATCTATAAATCACATAACATCAAATCTATAATCTATAATTCACAAACATAGTAATCATAATCCATCAACACTTTTCATAATCCATAATCTAATCTAATCAATAATCTAATTCACATCCATAAATAACATAACCATGATTTATAATCATTTTAATATTCCATAAAGTTTTAAATCCATAATCCATCATCACATAGCATAAAATCTATAATCCATAATCAATAATCCAATGCACATCCATAATCCATAAACATTTTCATGTAAAAGCTCATAATTCATAATCAAAATATCATCCATAATAATTTAGTTATGAACATTTTAATATAATAACATCACATAAATCCATGCATTAAATAATCAAAATCTTATCCATAATAACATAATCATGATCCATAAACATTTTAAAATTTTAAAACCTTTAAATTCATCAAATCCATAATATAAATTCATGATCACATCAAATCCATAAATCCATGATCCATAATCTAATTCACATCCATAATATCCATAATCCATAAACATTTCAATATAAATCTATAACATGTAATAACCATAATCTATCACATCATTTAATAAACTAAATCTAAAACACATAATCTAAATACAAGTAGCCATAAACATCCATAATCCATAAATAAACATCCATAAAAACATCACATCTCATAATCATGAATCACATATATATATATATATATATATATATATATATATATATAATGATAAAAGTGTACATCAAAAATATCCATATACATGTATGTAGCTCTCTGGCTAGTCTAATAAATATAACAATAATGATCAACTCGATAAAATGAATCATGATCAAATGAATGCTCCCCAGAGCTCCACCACCACCTTCATTCCCATCTCCTCCACCATATTCATCCCTCCTTAGATCCCTCATATGGGATACACTCCCTATATTGTCTACCCTAGTGTGTGTCTGCTTAGATGATCTCCCATATATGGCTAAGTCGATAGCATAGCATGGGATCTCTAGATACAAATCAAGAATGATTTTATCATAGTATCATATCTCTTTTACTATCTCTTTTTACCTATTAATTCTCACTATCCCTACCTATCTAGAGTTACCCCCTCTGTAGGGTATCCCTCTCTACTTAGTAGTGATCTTGAGCCTCCATGGCTAAGTCATGGCTCAATTGTAATGAGTCAAAATCTACCCCCAGTATCTCTAATATAGTTTGCATGGTGTCTCACTTAGTTTGCATCATGGTAAGAACCCTTATGCTACATCCACCTATCCTTATAGTATGATACACTAGGCCCTTAATGTATTCCTCTCAATAATGATCTCTTCTATTTATAAATCCTCCTCCTCTCCCCCATCCTTTCCCCTCTTCCCCTCATCTCCCATCTCATCCTTTCCTCCTCTATCCTCCTCATCATCCTCTATTTCCTCATTGGTCTCCTCTTATTGATGTCACATTACCCTCTCCTACTTTACAGCCCACTATCCTACCCACCAAACTCATAATGCTAGAGTGTACCTTGCATCTTCCACTTCTGATCTAGCTACCTCCTCCTCCTCCTCTACCCTTACTAGAACACCTATGGTGTCTGGCTTTGGGAGTGATAGCTCTATCTCATCCCATTTTTATGTGCGTGGGGACCATGGTGTGTCTTGAACTAATCCAAACTATCTCTAAACCAATCTAAAATGGAAGTAATCCATGTATTTTATCCTCTTCCCTATCACCCACCTCTCCCTCTAGATACCTAAAAGATCTACCTCTAAACCAAGCCACATAATAAATTTTAGATAGGGTCTCCAAATAATATCTCCATCTCGTAACCCCTTCAGGACCCCTCGGTAGTACTCTAGGTCCTAAACAACACCATTTATGAAATCTCAAGCTAAATTTACCTTCTATCATAGGAAGGACATGTTGTAATTATTCTCATACCACTTTATCCATGGGATAACAACAGGACACACCACCCTGATGTGCTCATACACCTAGCACTTTAGAACTATGATCACATCTAATCCATGCCTCCTTTGGGTCCTCTAGCCCCACAACTCCCTATAGACCTATGCCAATAAAGTAGATGCCTAGGTAAACATTATCCTATTTTCTAACATATCTACAACCATGCCTATCAGGCTTTATGGGAACCTACCTCCTGTTGAGTCTAGGAATACATAGTAAGAGACTACCAATAACATCATAGTTAGAACACCCCTTCCCACACATCAACCTCATATAGAGGTTTGAACACAAACCCACCAGTAATAAAAGTGATATCCATAGCATCCCCACCATATACATGTGTCAATGTTGCTCCACATCCATACTCATCCATAGGTACTATTATCACTCTTTACACTGGAAGACATAAAATCCTATATATGTCCTCCTCTATGATGGTCATCTCTCCCATAAGTAGCCAAAATGTCCTAGTCATCACATCGCATCATTTTAAAAATGTGACCAATATGCTCACATCTTGATGAATACACCAGTAGTGGCATATTCCTCATAGGTCTATGGCCTCTAAGTGTGCCTAGTCATCATCATTGAGTTGGTCACATAGTCCTTCCAATAAAGGTAGCACTTGATCCTACATCTATAGTAGTGTCCATGCCTATTACCAAGAATCCCTATAAGCCTTCATTTTTTTAAACACTCTAACCTTAGGTACTCTATTCTAGCCTCTCCCTTTCTTTTGTGAATTGGTTCTAATCCATTATAGATTGGTGCCATTTTAAATAGATTGATGTCATTTATACCAAAATGACATCAATTCCTAATGAATCATTGGTGATTAAAAAGAATCATGATCAATTCTCTAGTACCCTCCTACCCTACTCCTATTATCTCCTTTAATCCAAAAAAGCAAAAAAACAAAAAATAAAATAAAATAATGGGGCCTACCTCATCATGTGATCATCATCATCACCTTAAACCACTATTTCTAGCCTCCATTTTATCTTCCATCATAATCATTGCTTAAATTCTCAATCATCATTTCATTTTCACATGATAGAAAATGAGCATGTTTCCATGTTAAATTTGCTTATATACCTAACTTTGGATCAGTGTCGATCTATTTTGGATCAGCATCAATTTGGCAGATCGATGTTAATTCATTTTTTATCAGTATTGATTTTTTTATTTTTTCACTTCTTATAATTTACATGCATCTAGTCTTACTCTATAGCCTCATCCTAGTATATTACCACACTTACCCTTTTATTTGTCCTATACCATTTTAGGTTTGTGTATTTAGACCCCTTATTAGTCCCACAACTTGTGTAAAGCATGTACTCTTTTGGGTATCTCCCCTTAGTAGGTCCCAAGAGCATATTTTCTCCTGAGAATAGTTGTCTATAGGTAGCACATCAGATGCTTTGGTCAACCAAACCCTATCACTTGTTCTCTTATTTAGCCTTTTTTAATTCCACCTATTCATAGTTGTGGCATTTTATTATGGTATTTACCTTAGGGAATCTCTGCCTATATTACCTTATATCGTAACCATACAAAACATATACTTTAGGTTATACATTCACACCTTTAGATCTTATTTATTATTTACCCATCCACTATTCCATTTTTTAAAATCATCAGCCACTTCTCGTTCTACGTTGGCTCCTAGTTTGAGGAGGGATACCTCCTCACATAAACTTGGGGCATTGGACCTCTCTCAGTTTTTATCTTGTGGCACATATTCCATACTACTCCATAAAAATGGGCAAATGTAGACACTATAATTTCATATACTATATATAATTTATGTGTCATAGGCCCTTATTATTATTTTAATCTTCTAAACATCTATATCCTAAAGTTTAGTTTATTTATTATTAGTTACTCAGTAATTTGCTTTTACAAATTACCTTTTCACCTCCCTAACCACCTAAATCTATTAACAACCTAGGGAATCCTAACCTTTTAACCACATTACCTATGTATAACCCCTCACACTCACAAAATCCAAATTTACCCATGGTTGGAACAAACTAGCTTAGATAAAAAACGTAGCTACCAAATTAGGTGAATCATTGTCGATTCTCCCCCAATCAGCATCAATTCTCCAAATCAGTGTCAATCCATTTATACCCAGCCAACCCTTTGGCTTGGGGACAAAAATATTTGAACCTTGAAATACTAATTAGATTTTTGGAGAATTGAGGAGACTAACACCACTCTGCTAAAAAAAATTGCACCCAATCCACATCCACCATATTAAGCTTGAAGGAATACCTAAATTTATGTGAAGGAATTCATTCTACTTGTAACCAATTTCAAGGTAAGTAGTTATCTTATTTATTTCATTTCTCACTAATTTCTTTTTTTTTTATTTGCTTATCTATCCCTTAGAATATAGCCTTTATCCCTCTATGTCTTTTTATCTATCCTCTATCATCTTTTAAAAGTCTCTATTTTAATTAAGTGTAGTTTCAGATAGAATTGATGTTGATTCATTATAAATTAATGTTGATTCATTCTTAATTAGCACCAATCATATAGGATCATTATCAATCCACTATAATTTGTATTTTTAAAACTTCCACCTTTTATCTTAGACCCTTATCTTTAAATCATTCTAATTTTCTATCTTTTTAAACATGGTCTTGTTATGTAGATGACTCTGCCAGGCATTGTCCATGATGTCATTAATATCATTGATTTTCCTATAGTATCCCAACCAATTTTTGTTTATCAAAGTGACATAGCCTTCGAGCTATAAATTTGTGCCATTATTCACTCTCCCTCACTTGAAGCCACTTCTGACCAACTTGATGTTATACAAAAGGATGTGAACATTTCTATAGCTTATTGGGATGAATAATTTACTTACATTGATAGATTAACTATTAAATCATTATCATTATTGTTATCACATCTTTATCTTTTGAAATTACAAGTGTGATTATCCACTTAATTAAGAAAATAGTAAGCTAGCATCCACTTGAGGAAGTTCATAACTTCATAAGACTGGTTCCTAACTAGGCAGATCACCTATTTATCTATTAATCTATTTTTGTCAAAGTTGTTTATTTGTGTGTAGGTTATTCTTCCAAGCTAAAAATAAGTTCCCTCAGTCACTAGATTTGAGCGGTGTACAACCATCTTCATATTTCTATATATTCCTCATAAACCCTATATTTCGTTAAGTTTTTAGTAAGTTAATTAAATTAAAAGGAGAAATGAAAAACTACTATAACATGGTGATAAGTTCCCAAAATTGAATGGTCAATGAGAGGTTGATGATTTCATTATCTACCTTCAATTCAAGTTATATAATAATATTGTGATTACATGGAGGTTATGCATTGTAAAATAAGTGTAATTATTTTTCTACCATGTTAGCACTAAGGGGGGAATGTTAGGAAAACTATTTATTAGTTCTCACATTTATGTATTTGGGAAATATTATTTATAATAGTTTATGATTTTTTGTGATAACTCATAATGTTAGGATAAAATATTATTATATGAGTGAGTTGTAGTCATAACTCACATAGTTATTCTAGGATTAGTTGTGGAGTTTATTGATAAGAGAGTGTCTTTTGGGAGAAGTTTAGAGATTTGGGAATGAGTTTTGACTCCTTAACACTAGGAGTTCCTCTAATTATTTATGTGTAATCTCATGTATTAAATAAGCATCCTAAAGAATTATATGTTTGTGTGTATTGACATTTATTATGCAATTTCATTATTTCATGTGTGTATAGTTTATGATAATCTAAAACTAGAGTTATTATTCCAAACCCAAGGGCTTGCATAGTTATACAAATATTGGACATAATCACCCCAACTCTCTATGTGCTTCAGGAAAGAAGTAAAATTTCTCCATGGTTCAATAAGAGGAACTAATCTCCAAGTGATTCAGTGGAAATCACCTTTCCCTAATGCTTCAACAAAGAAGAATCATTTCCAATAAGTTGTAATGGAAACATGGTTTTCACCAACATACAAGTGTACTCTTTCCTTGCTCTTTATTTTTTAAAACTTTAAATTTGGATCTTGGATTTAAATTTATGGATATTGACTACATGTTCATTTTAGGTTTTTCTATTGAGTGACATACACAATTGGATTTTATTACAAAAGACAAAGTGTGTTGTACACATTTAGGTATATCATTTCATTTTACTCTAGTAATTCCATTTCTATAATAAAATGAGGGAATTTTTAGATATTATATTTTTATTTTAAGTACTTGACAATGACAAGCATGACATACATTTATCATGCATGACTTGCATGCACAAATATGGTCCTAAACCATTATTATCTCACACCTACATACTACCTTATCAGTTTGATCCTTCTATTATGTTATTACACACCTACAAGAATCTCATTATCTATTTCAAACTTGTTAACTATCATGCACAGACATCTCTAGACTTTTAGTTCAATTCAAATGTACACAAGTTGGTAATCTCATACTAAGTCAATATAATCAATCAATAATCCCTTGAGCCTAATGGTATTAATTGTATACAAAATATTTTGTAACTTTATTATTCACTAATGTTTTATATCTTGTAGCAACCTATCAAGATTTAATTTCCCTAAGTATATGCCTTAAAGGGTGTACTAGAAATGGTGGGGTAGATTGATGGTGATTCACAATATAAATTTTTGATTGTTTGTCATTCCTACATCCATTTCAACTTCCCAAGATTTGATCCCCTTAGCTATCTCTTTCCATGTTACATCCTCTAATGAATAAAGACCTATATTGTCTTATTATGTCAACCCAACTTGATGTAATTCTAACCATTATCCATTCCATCCAAACTACATTGATCATATTGATGTAATCCTAAATGTTTTGGTGCATGATTTGTAACTATGTCAGCATGATCGACATAGTTTGACATTACTCAGCCCATTTAAGACTAAATAAATCTAGTTGATATTGTCAACTTAATATTTGGTAGGGATTAGGATTATTCAAAAATATATAATTCATTTCAATCCAAGAGAGAAGCAGTACTTCAATTACAATTTATATTGCTTATACTTATATGATAAGTCTACACTTGGAGGAGGTATTTCTTATATCTTGTCTTGGAGGCAAAAACTTGTATTGTGGAATCTTGGATGTAATAAGAATCATTTTAGCCTAGAGCTTGATTCAGTCATTGATATCCTTACAACCACAACAATCTCTTGTAAAGCACCATTTTCAAATGGGTATATTGAGGCTTGACATGTCTTATTCAAGATAAGTATATTCTAGCCCTAACTCTTTCCTTTTGATAGATAGAATTTTCATAACTACTTGGTTAATGAATGTATATCTCCTTATTTAAATTATCTCTAAACTTGAACTTAGTTTGGCTATATGATTATTCAAACTTGTCATTTATCCATCAAGGTAGCTTATGCCCCCATTTTCCTACCATGGCTCCTTACCAATTTGAATATGTATCTAACCATTCTCATTACTTAATTTTGATATTTTATTGCTTTCTAAATAGAGACCTACTTAGGGTTATTACATTATGTTGGTTGCTTAAAGGGTTTGTAACCCTTTCTATTTACATTGTGTTGTAGGTGATCCCCTTGATATATTTAGAGGATCCATTAATCATATACATATTATATTAAGTATTAATGGGATCTACTTGATTTACCTTCTTTGAGTCTAGATAATTAGATCGGATAGTTACATTTCAATCTTAGCTCATTGCATACACTCACCCTCTCCTAATAATGAATAATTTTTAAAATAAAAATATTTTATTAAGGTTGGCCCATTTTCCTTGTGTGTTGGTGTCTTGATAAATTACCTAATTATACTCATATATATACAAAATAAAATATTTCTTGATAGGGGACTTAACACTTATTTACACATTTATACATTACTTCACATTGAGCAAATATGTCCTAATCTTCACAGATTTAAAATTAGTCACTAGGATCAGTCATAAGCCAAGTCTAAAACATACTAAATCCAATCCAAAGAAAGTATATTATCAAATATAAAACCTAAATCATTAGTTTCATTCATATATCAAAGCATCATAGTTACATAATCACACTAGGTGGAAGAACTACGTGTAGTTTGATTTCTCTCCTCAGAGAATCAGATATGTAGGTGTTTTATCAAATTTGTAAACATATAATACTAATTACATAAATGTGATAAACTACTACTTAAAATTATAATACTACATTTTTGGAACTTACTATACTTATAAATATTCTAAAAGATGAAATGACAAATAAATATAACTTGGCTAGAAATTATAAAATGCAAGACTTAGATAAAAATTGGAAAAGGATTGTAGCATTGTGTTAGTTGAATGTCAATCAGGAACATTGCTTAAATAACTCTATAGATAAGGTCACTATATAGGGGTTCAAAGCATTTTTTTCCTTAGGGAACATTCGAATCCCATAAGGTTTTAGAAATCTATGAAAGTTTTGACTTATGCACCTTTGCCTTTTGACTCTATGTATGCGATCATATTTGTGTTATTTTTTTTTGGATGCCACTGTGCACCTTATTATTCACTTGAAACCTATCTTGATAGGAAATTATGAATGAATTAAAAAAAATAGTAAAAGGGGTTAATGGTTGAATTTGTGCTAAACCTCAACACCCTTTGTGTTGAACATTGCCTACATACCAATACTCCAAAGATGATCAGACTTCATTTAGTTTTCCCATGTTACAATGGTGTGTGTGAGCTATTGATGTAAGATAGATGATTATAAAATTTTAGTGTGATTAAGTGATTCAAATATGAATTTTGACCTTATCAGTGTAATTATATTTTAGATTAGGGATACTAAGGTTGTATGTATTCAAAATTGAGAGAAATAGGGAATTTGCTATTAATGTACAATTAGAAATCTAGTGGTTTTTAATATGAAAGCCTATTATGTGTAAAATGATGTGAAATTTTGATTTTATAGTGATAAATAGGTAATTCACTTAGATAAAGATTACTAAACATACGTTAAAACCTGTTACATAAATTTAAATTTGAGAAACTAGTTATTATTTGGTAGGAGGTTGTAGTCAGCAAAACTAGATAGGACTGAAAAGTGGGATAATATAAATGGCACATTCTTGTCTTAGGAGAAAAGATAAATAACCTAAGAGTATGTATTATTTTGAAAGTGATTTTACATTGCCTAAGATGTTAGATAGGGATATTTTGATATCATTAGTTTCTTGTAGGAATAGATCATCTACATAGACAGTGAAGGAAAAGCAATCAAAAGGCCATGGAATGAGGCCCGAGCTAAATGCATAAAAGAGTGGTCATAAGTACACAATTTTAGATTAAACATTAATTTATGTGTCTATATTTCCCCCATTTTAATTTATTAATGAAACAAAAGTGAAAGTATTAGAGTAAAAATAAAAGTGTGTACCTAAACTGACATATGAAGAATAGTGTTGAATGTAAGCTACAACATTGAACTGTGTTTCATGTAAACTTGTAATGAAACACGTATAAAATCAATTTTTACTTAAGATAAAATCAAAAATTAAATACAATAAGACCTATATTTTTAATAACAAGTAATGAATATACCTAATTGGGTATGTGAACCTTTATATTTTTTGGTACAAAATTGATGACTAGAGAGGGTATAATCCTTGGAGATTTCTTCTTCGTTGATGAAATTGGATTGGACTATGTATTCTCCAATTATCATTATATGTGAATGTGGTTAAGATTTCAAGTTGTGTTTGACACCATCATTACATACCCAGAGTGGTGAAGTAGTTTGTAATCCTTGTATGAATTCTAATAGATTATTTTGGTGTAAAAAATTGGTGTAAAAGGTGAATCAATTGTTATAGACAAAATAAGGCTCATTTTTTGTGCAAATTTGGTGTAAAATATAATATATATGATTCTAGTGTATATAGCATGGAGAATGACATGATTTTTCACTCTATCTATGAAACTAGTGTAAAAACTAAGCAAATAGGTAATCAGTGCCATGCACATGCCCCCAATCTAATATCTAGGTGTATATAGATTTTGGAACTGAGTAATAATAGTTGAAATTCTAATAAAAACTATATGCTAATTTTTAACATGTCAGACATGGTGCCCCAAAACTGATAAAATATAAGATCACCCTAAGTATTTTTTTTTAAATTACTCATGTATACCTATTGCAAACAGCCATGTATTGTTTATGATTCTAAGATTTTATACAAAATGATTATTTTATACCTACTAGAAAAATAGTGTTGTTATGTACATGGCCAACATGCACCCTTGTCTAAATGAAGCATTGTTGTCTAAAATGAATTTTTAGGTATGAATCTTGATCAACTGTGTAAAACCTATAAAAAAATTGTGTATTGTGCTATAAGAGTTTAGTCTATAAGACAATATACTATGTATGTCCTCTCTTTTGAGGTGAGTTTTAGAGCATGCATAATAATTTAACTCAAAATAAATATTTATACAAGAGATGTTATAAAAAAATTTGAATTTGAATAGTAATGATAACATGGAGGAACATGACATGATCATATATAAACTGAGTAAAAAGGTTGTGATATATGACTCATGTGGAAATAAGCATTTATAGTGACATTGTTAAGATAGATGTAAGTAATAAAGCATGTAGATGAGTGATCAAAAATGAGTACTAAAAGTTAAATATAACTAATCGGGGAGGGATGCATGATATTGATCATGGCATTGATAAATGAGGAAGGTGCATGATGCTCATCATGACATCAAAAACTAAGTAAGAGAAAAAAAGTGCCATGATCATGATGTGCACACACAAAACACACACTAGAAGGCCAAGGGTCACATACATGAGACATATTCAAATACCACTCACATGATCATAGAAAGATACAATAGGCTTAGATTCACACAGAAGGACATGTTCAAATGTCCAAAAATAAAAATAGAGAATACACATAAGACATGAAGTATTAAAATCAAACATGAAAAGCATGAATTAATATATGTAATTGTTCGACATAGGTAATTTGTAACATAATTTTATTTAGTAACTTAAGTATCTATTAAAATAGCAATGTAAATGTAAGTGAGCAATATTAATAAATTTTGTGAAATGTAAAGAAATAGGGTATTAACAATAAGGGATAACTAAATAATGATATAGCATGTGTATTGTATGCCCCTAATTAACTTGTTTAAATATGAACAAGTTGTAGGAGGTTTGTGACTTGCTTGATTTTGAGAATTATTACCTTGTGTTCACTAGGAGATATTGGTAGAGTCAGACACTAGCATGGTTTTTTATTGTTTGGGTTGAGTGATTTTATCTATTTTTAATTTATGAGTCTAAGACTATGAAATATCTTGTGACTATGTCTATAAATGGAAACCTATATGTTATGCATTCACTCGTATAATTTGTGAAACATTTTTTATAACAACTAGATGTATAGAAAAATATAAAGTATATTGAGCATAAATTAACTGATGTAAATAAACTACATAAATCATCCATAGGTCCAGACTTTTTAACTTTTTGAAATATTTTAATTTTTTTATATTTTTAAATATATGATTTGAAAAATAAATAGAGAGAAATAACTAATATATGATTCTTACAAGGGACTCACAATCAATAAGTCTTGTGTCGAGGATAAGAATGATGACCTTTCATAAATGGAAAGTATCATACTATTGTAATTGAACTAAGTTAAATTCATAATCTAAATATTGATTTCCCTTGGTACCATGACTTCCACTATCATATTGATGATCTATAATATATTGTGCATGTTGTTAAGCATGATAAACTTTGGGGATTTTTGGAAACCATCATGAAGTGTATGAACTCTATGGTGATGCCATATATGAAACACCTCTAATTCCCTACAATATCAATCTGGGACATGTAGGAGTAGAGAGGCTCTCTAAAATCTATGAAAATCCCTATTGAAGTGTCCTTTCAAGGATAAGCCTCCTTGGAAGGGTAGACACTTTATTATGCACTTTCTGAGTAGGTTGAACCCTTTTAAGTGGCTCAATAGAAATTTGTTGTGTAAGAACCATATCTTTCTATTGTAGGGGTATTCATATGGGATACTCCAAATTGTGATGACCTCATTAACATAAATATACTTTGAATACTTGTGAACAATATAAGGAATTGTGAAAATTTATTGAATCTAAGGGCACCCCAATAATTTATTGAAGACCCCTGTACTAGGTATTATTGTAAACCTGGTGGCTATATGTGTTGGACCAACCTATAATGGTAATGTGATCTCACCAATGGAGATCTAAATATGACCATTGAATCCTCCTATTATCATCATTGTGGGAATCAAATCCTAATCTATGTATCTAATATTATTAATAAGTGTGATTGTTCACATATTCACACTCGAACCATTATCGACCATGACACACTAAATAGGTTGGTGAAAAGTGTGTGCTCAAATAAACAAAGATTTCAAATTTGAATCATCTCCTACTATCTCATGTTATGAAAAACTGATGAGAGGCCTAGATAGCACTAAATTATGGTAGGTACCAATGATTACATTCAAAGTATGTTGTGCCTTTGTATGAGAATGATAAGAAACTAGGGGAGGGTATCAATTGTATGTGTGATGCACTCCCAGTGAACATGTTGTCTAATTATTCATATTTTTAGTAAAATGTTCACTAAATGTTTTCATTTTTTATTTCACTTGGCTTTTCCTTGAAACTATTTGTATGTGTGCCCACATCAATGATGTTTACATCTATCAAATCTTGAATATTATGCCTTAAATAGATGCATCTGTTATTAGTGCACCTTGGTTCTCTTTGAAAGTCACATAAGGCATTTTGGTCAAATTTCTTTGGAATAAGATTACTCACATCAACCTCTTTAATGGGAGGGAGAGATATGAGATTGCATTCCAATAACATCTTGAGGACCTTATATGGAGTTTCTAGTAGATTGGTAAATTATCTCCTTGGAAGAGCTGATAATTTAATGCATGGAGTTAGTTTTGAAACTATGGGTATTGATACCTTTTGATTATTATCAGTTTGACTCACCTTGTATGGTGGCTTTTTTTATCTCTTTGTATTAGAATTTGGATTTGTTGTATACTTAAGTTTATTCATTACCAATAAATTGACTTCTATTTCCATTACTGTGTGGCATAAATATGTGAATGAGAGAAAATTCTTAAACATGATGGACACATGTAGAGGTGGATGAAAAATTTGTGTGAATATATCATGTAATTTTATGTTTTCCATAGGACTTATCATTTTATATAGCTTTATCTTGTACCTTAAGATAGATTATTTGATAGTCTCATTAGATTTTTGTTTGATTTGAGAAATATGAGCATATGAAATCTTCTCACTGATATTGATCATAAAATTTGCTAAAAACATGTAGTAAAAATTGATTGAATGCATGGACCGATTGATGTGGTAAGTCATAGAACCATTATGAATCATATTCCTTTAGACTTCTTGGAAATAACTTAGTCAATAACCTATCATCTGATGCATATTTCAAACATGTTACATGGAATGATCTCTAATTTTATTTAAGGTCACCCTTCCCATCCTATAGTGTGAGCATGAGTGGCAAAAAACATGTAGGTAGAGGATGTACTACTATGTGTTGTTCCATTGGAGTGTGCAATAGAGTGTGATAATCCAATGCATGATTATATTTTGAATCACCTTTCTCCAAATGTAACACCTTAGTTTTTAGAGATTAAATCTCGTACATAATGGATTGTACATCGAGAGAATAAGAATGTGTGTTAACCAAAAGTGGTGTTCTCAATGACTAAGTAGGAATTGATATATTAATCTATTAAAACCCTTGGATTGCCCCCATAGTAAACAATGGTACAAAAGTTTTGTCCATTGAACCCATAGGATTAGAAGTCTAAAATTATTGTGCAATGATTAAAATTTTTATGTCCATAAGGGTTTACAAAATTTTATGAAAATTGAGTGGTTTTTCATTGATTATTTCTCAAAAACACTTAATAACTTCAACTTTTTTAAACTCTAGTTGTTCATCACTTAGAGGTGAGATTACATATTGGTGTTCATCTTGAGGACCAAGGATACCTTGATCATATTACTCATGTTTTGAATTAGTGTGAAGGACCTTTACATGCTCACTTTATTCATTAGCATCCGAAGGTCCTGATATATCCTTGTTCTTATCCATGAATGTGATTTCTCAAATTAAATATGAGTAGGAATATGATGCAGGAGCATCAGCTAAGAAGGATCAATTTTTACATATTTGTCTAATGAGTCATGTTGTAAGTAATAAGGAGCCACATCATGCTCCATTATACATTAAAATGGTCATGTTTAGATGATTAAAGTTCATTTTAGTCCACTAATAGGTTTGGAGGATAGTAGGTGGGTCATTTGTGTCTTCTAAAGCCTCATATTTGGTTTCCCTCCAAAATGAGGAATTTAAATATTTGAATTGTCTTATGAGGTATCAAAGCCTATTGTCTAAATCTTAAGGGTATGAGCCCTCATATAAGGGTCCTAAAATGTGTAATTAATATTTTAAATATGATAAACCCTACATTGAAAAATAAAAAGTTAGTCTATGCTAAAGTGAGACTTGGATAATGAGAGATTCTTGGGCAAACTCTTATCAATAAGGAACAAACAAGCTAAAGTGAGATATCCTAGATGGAGATAAGAAAAAATAATCAAAAATAAAATCTATTAAAAATTTTCAATGTAGAAGAGGAGAGGATGAAGAAAGAATGAGAAGTTAGTAAGTATAGAGGTCTTGTAAAGGTCTATCAAGTAGGTGTGTATAGGTCTATGTAAGAATCTTGATATTTTGATGAATAAATAAGGTGTTTCTCGATGTTAAAATCTTGATTATGTTCCTATATAGTGCATATATGTTATTATTATATGATAATGAGCTTAAAGGGTGTCTTGAAAATCAAAATACATGACTATGTATATAAAGTTATAGAATTTTATAATCCTTAAATAATAAATTTTTTTCTCAAAGTTGATAGCGTGGACAGACCTAGAAGGGTATAGTAGACATATAATAAGAATAGAATCAAACATTAAAGAACCTAGTAAGGGTTAAGTGGATTAAAGAGTGGTCAAAAGAGAGTGCAAAGGGGACTTTAAAATCATATTGAATATAGGCTATGGTAATTGAGTTTGGGTATGGGCCTAAAAAACAACAAAATTTAACTATCTTGGGAAGAATTCCAAAGTGGTTGTATATTGCCATCAGAATACCACTTAATCTAGTGCTTCTTCTATGAGAGGTGGAAATAGTTTTCTTATATTGCATAAAATAAGAAATAAAAACTTGAAATATTATTTCAATTAAATACTATCAAATCTAAAAATCCTAAAACAGCAATTAGAAATAATAAAAAGGATAGAAACCCTAGCAACATCTATAGTTAGGTTTTTGAAACGTTCAAACAATAGACAATTTCACCAATATGTTTTATCAAATTTGAAAAAATAGAAAACTAATTTCAATGTGACAAACTATTGCATAAAATTTAAATGCTACAGATATGCAATAAATGATGTAAGCAAATTTGGAACTTACTATATTTGAAAATATGCTAAAAGAGGAAATGACAAAGAAATACAACTTAACTGGAAATTAGATAATGCAAGACTAAGACAAAAACTAAAAGATGACTATGTGGTTATGTTGATTGGCCACGAATCAAGAATAGGGCTTTGATCACTTTTTGGACAAGGTCACTTAAATCAGATATGGGCACAAACTATTGTTATCCTTAGGGTGCCAACATCCTGCAGGGTTTTAGAAATCTATGAAATTTATGACATGTGCCTTCACTTTTTGAATCTATGTGATCAAATCTATGTGATTTGCTTTAGAAACCATTATGTACCTTCTTCTTTACTTGAAACCCTATCTTGATATGAAATGATAAATAAATAAAATAAAACATAGAAATGGATTAGTAGTTGAAGTTGTGCTAGACCTCAATAGCCCCTATGTTGAGTGTTGCCTACATACCAATACTCTAAAGGGGGATCAAACTCCATGTAGTTCTCTCATGTTATGGTGGTGTGTGTGAAATATTGGGATAATGTTAGTTGCTTGTGCAATTTTAATGTGATTAAGTGCTTCAATTATGAATTTTGACCTTGAAGCTCTACTCAAATTTTATCTCAAAGCTATTAGGGATGAATGTATTTATAGTCAGGAGAAATAGAAAATTTGCTCTCAATTTACAATTATAATATGGTGTTTTTCAATATGGAAGCCTCTTGTGTGAAAAATGACTTGAAAATGTGATTTTAGAGTGATCAATTGGGAATTCCTTCAAATACAGATAAATAAATGAGTGGTATAACCCATTACATGAATTTAAATTTGGGAAACTATGCATTATTTGGTGGGAAGTCATGGTCAAAAAAATGAGACAAGATCAAGGATCAAGATAGTCAAATGGCATGTTATTGTCCTAAGTGCAAAGTCAATTGAGTTGAGAGTTTGGATCAATCTAAAAGTGAGTTTAGTTTGACTAGGATGCCAAATAAGGATATTTTTATATCATTAGTTTCTTTTAGGAATGTGGCATTCACATAAAAACTGAAGGAACAAAAGACCATGGAATGAAACATGAGCTAAATACATAAAAAGGTGGTCACAAGTACATTGTTCCAACGTAAATGTTAATTTATGTGTCTACAGTAGGAAACATGTCAATCATCAAATGGTGGTAATTGGGGTTAGATCAGTGCATTACACTTTCTCAATTTTTGTAGGTTTTTATCCCTCACAAACACATCTAAGGCTACAAGGTGAAAGCATTTATCTCTGGAGTTGCATGCATCATCAAGGTTTGACATCACACATACAAAGCTTCTAGAGATAGGAAAGGGAAACTGTATGGTCACAAATACATCTTCAAACATAGTTCAATATCAATAGTTGATACTGACCTAGATCTGATGAGACCAATCTTGTGCAGATAGAAAATCGATTCCTAAATTAGACAAATCATAGACCTACTTTGGTATATCTTCCACTATCAAAAAAATAGTCACAATCAAGAAGTTAGTTAAAAAATCTAAGTAATTATCCCTTTGTTTTACTTACTATATTTAACATATGTCACTTTTCAAATCATTTCAATTAGTTTCAATATTTTACATTTAAATATGCTTAACTATCATATCTATCAGTTTTAATTATTCTTCTAGTTTATATCCTTTCAGGGTTTTTAAAACCAAATTAGAGTAAAACACAAGGTGAAACACAACACCTTGGCTTTACCACTATCGTGCATCCAAAATCATACTTTTTGAGGTTAGTTGAAATAAGGGAGGAATATACAAGTATATTGGCAATGCATTTTCTAGTACAAATTTAGCCCATGGAGGACAATGCAACTTGTGATGTTGTGCCACTTGAGGTCTATGACATCTTGTTTGGAAGATTTTTTTTGTATGAATTTGAAGCTATTTATCAAGCCAAGTCATATTAGTGGACTATTCATGTCAAATATCACTTATTCAACCATTTGGAGTCAAAACTAACAACCAAAAATCATTTTCATCTCTACCAAACAATGTTGTAAGCTCATTTCACACATAGATGTTCATGTTAATCATGGTCTACCCAAAAACATGTATAAGACAATAAATGTTTATTGGAAACATGCCATGTCAAGCACACACTATCACAACAACAACAACTTAGTAATTTATTGCATTAATATGATAATATATTTGAAGAAATGAAGGTTTTGCCAACACATTGCATGTTAAAGCATCATATCAATTTGGTCCCTAGATCCCATCTTCTAAATTGTCACATTCACTTTAAGTCTACTTTAAATAATGATGAATTTTGATGCCAAATCTAAGAGCAAAATCAATTCTAGCTCTTCTTCATGTGAAAACCTGATAGTGTTATGATCTTGATGGGTGGATTTCACTCATGCCTTGAGGTTTTGGTGTAATGGTTTATTACATTTGGTATTAGAGCTTTCACCTGGGTTCAAGTCATAGAGCAGGTGGCTACATCAGCATTATAGTTTTCATCTAGGGCTAATACATGTGGGGGATCCTAGTGTATGGGTACAAATCCAGTCCAGAGTTTAGGCTTCATAAGTGTGGTGGGATGTTATGATCCTGATGGGTATATTTCACTAACACCTCAAAGTTTTGGTGTAATGGTTTTTTTACATTTGGTATTAGATCCTCCACCTGAGTTCAAGCTATGGAGTTGGTGGCTAAGATGGTATGGCAATGTTCATCTAAGGCTCATACATGAGGGCGATCCTAGTCTATGGGTGCAAATCTAGCCCAGAGTCTGGGCTTTAGAAGCATGGTGGGTTGTTATGATCCTGACAGGCAGATTTCACTAACGCATCAAGGTCTTGGTGTAATAATTTATTACATTTGAGATGTTATGATCCTAATGGGTATATTTCAATAATGCCTTAAGGTTTTGGTGTAATGGTTCATTAAATTTGGTATCAAAGCCTCCACTTGGGTTTAAATAACGGAGCAGGTGGTTATGTTAGCATGGTAGTGTTCATCTAGGGCTCGTACATGTGGGGGATCCTAGTGTATGGGCATAAATCAAACCCAAAGTCTGGGATTCAAAAGTGTGGTGGGTTATTATGATCTTGATGGGTGGATTTCACTAACACCTCAAGGTTTTGGTGTAATGATTCATTACATTTGGTATTAAAACCTCTACCTAGGTTCAAGTCATGAAGTGGGTGGTTACGTTGGCATGGCAGTGTTCATTTAGGGCTCGTACATGCATGGGATCCTAGTGTACAGGTGCAAATCTAGCCCAAAATATAGGCTTCGAAAGCATGGTGGGCTATTATGATCCTAATGGTCAAATTTCACTAATGCCTCAAGGTTTTAGTGTAACAATTTGTTATAAATAGTCATCGCATCAAAGAAAGATGTAAATTTGCATCTTTAAATCAAATATCATGAAATAAACAAGATAACAATGAAGAAACTATACCTAATTCCACACATTAAAGACATAAAGAAGCTCCAAGGTACACAATAATTCACTAAGATTAAATTGAATTTAAGTTATCACTAGGTGCAAGACCATCCTAAGGATGTTTGAAAAATAACATTCAAGACCAAGGATGGATTGAATAATTGGTTGGTTTTGATTTTTGGCTTGACTAATGAGTTAAAAACATTCATGCATTTGATGGGTGACCTACTTAGGGCCTTCCTTAGCTCCTCTGTAGTCATCTACTTGGATGATTTTCTCATCTTCAACAAGACTTGGGGGGAGCATGTGGAGCATATCTAACACATCTTAGACACTATGCTTAAAATTAAGTTGCAAACCAACTTAGAAAAGTGTACATTTAGAACCGTAATATTCAATGTCTAGACTACATCATAGACTACAAAGGCATCCATGTAGATTCAGAGAAATTCAAGGTAATCCAAGATTGGCCAAATTTTCATTATTTTATTGAATTGAGGAGTTTGCTTGGAATTTTTACTTCTACCATTAAAATTTTATTAGCTTATCAAACCTCTCATCTTATCTTTATTAGATTACACATGCCAAGATAACATTCCAATGTACACCTTCACAAAATTGTGCTTTTGAGTAGCTAAATAAGTGTGCTTTTAAGGAACCAAATAAGTGACTATGTGGAACACTTATTCTTGTAATGCTTGACATTTTTCATTCCTTTAAGATTCACTCTAATGCATCTAACTATATACTCGATGCAATGCTCACATAGCATGGACATCTAGTCGCGTATCATTTTGTGTAACAACTCACTTAGTTATTCTTAAAAAAAGCAATATATTTTTTTTAACTAAATATTGAAAATTCATTCAACCATAGTTACTAGAATACTTTAGTTAGTCATATAAACAACTTCAAATAGTAATAGTTTCAAAATTCCAAAACTGCAAGCAATAGAATAAATGTAAGATATAGAAATTTTACTATCTCACAAAGAACATAAGCATGATTCATAATTCCCATACTAGTTATTGGTACTAAATCAACTAGTTACATGGATTGTTATGTAATCAAGTCTACCCTAACCTAGCCTAAGGATCTAGACCTGATGCCCCCACCAAAACTTGGGTAGCCTACATATCCACTCCTCAAAATCAAGGTTTGATGTAGTTCTCCTTACAAATGTGATGGTCTCCTCCATGAGACATCACCACCGAAGGGATTGGCACTCTAATCCAAATAGGAACAAACTACTCATTGTTAGGATTGTGGAGCTAAAAGCTTCACTGATGCAGACACGGAGGAGGTTGCAGGAGAGTTGCTAAGTGTTAGAGACACCGGCGTCGGTCAGGCCAACCGACGTCGACAGGATAGGG
This sequence comes from Torreya grandis, assembly GCA_037957365.1. Taxonomy (NCBI): domain Eukaryota; kingdom Viridiplantae; phylum Streptophyta; class Pinopsida; order Cupressales; family Taxaceae; genus Torreya; species Torreya grandis. The sequence goes on from JARHVA010001640.1 coordinate 1,834,914, forward strand.
CAGGAAGGCAACCGACGTCGGTCATAGATCGGCCGGCGTCGGCGACCCCCAGGCGGACAGGGACCGGCGTCGGTCACCTGTGTGGTTCGACTGCGAGCTAATTACGGGCAGTTAGCTAACGAACCCAGTGTTTGCATGATCAGGGCTAATTATAGACTGAGAGCTACGGATCTAATTATTGTAATTAGATGTCTAATTATTGTTTGGATGAGATCTATATAATAGACTCATGGTTGTATTGGAAAAGCGTGCTAGGGAGTAAGAGAGCATAATTATAAGCTCCTTCTGTGTGTGAGGTAGAGCAATGGTGCGTTCCTCCTAGTGCCTCAGTACCAGGTGTGTTGGTGCTGGATTGGAGAGCCAGCTGGGTTCTTCAAGAGTGTAGGATCTTGGTCACAGTTGCATGGCCTATATAGGAGATCTACATGGTAAGTAAGATCATTGATCTGTAGGTGTATGTGTGTGCAAGGTCGAGGTTCACAGGTGAGCAGAACCGTTGTTTGATTTACAGGTGTGCAAGGTCATATTGACAGCAACACAACAGGGAGCAGTATCAGGCAGGATCTACTTGGAGTACAGGTGTGTACTCGGATAGAGCAAGAGGAAGGCAAGGGAGTTCCTTCCATAAGTATGGTCTGTTGAATTGCATGTTGTTGCAGATTCATGGGAGATCTACTTGAAGTACCTTGAGTACTTGTGGAGCACGTGGAGTGCTTGTGGAGTGCGTGGAGCACTTGTGTTGTGCGTGGAGCACGGGAGGTGAACACCAACTCTGTATTTTGAGTTGGGTGTTGGGACCTATGAGAGGGAGAGCTTTGGGGAGAAGAATTACTGTTCACTTGAGGTGTGGGAAACCTCTGTAAGGTGGTGGAGAAGAAGTGGCATCTTCTTTATTGTATTCTTTTCTGTATAAAGTGTTAATACAATTTGTGTATTGTCTCTCATATCATGTGTTATTCTGAATTCTAGTTACTTGGTGAATCTGGTTAATTTTTGCATATTAAGTTGCTTGGTTTGGTAATCAAATTGTGTGCTTCCGGTTTATCTCCCAACAAGTGGTATCAGAGCAAGGTTGTTGGCTCATAGCTTGATACCAACAAGTGGTATCAGAGCTAAGATTGGAGGAAGCAGGTTTTGTGTTTGGTTACAGGTCACTCTCAGGGGTTTCTGATCGAGTGGGAGTAGAGCAACAGCAGATCAAAGTAAGCTAAGAATGGAGGAGTTGAAAAGCACAGATGGTCACTCACGGTCCTATGGAAAGAAAGAGCAGGTAAAAGATTATTGTTGGTTGGTAGCAGATCAGCATGAAGAAACTGAAGAAGTAGATGTTGCAGGGGTTATTGCACAGGATGTTCTTGGAGGTTTCTTGGATAAAGTTGAATCTTGGATAAAATATTCGGTTGCCTCTTTCCATGCAGCCCTAGGTAGAGGAGCTGGTAAGCCTTGCCAAAGAATTGGCAAAGGGGAAGTGAAGCTGAAATTGCAGGCGGCCAACACACAGGTGTTGATGAAGGTCATGCAGGTCCCAGGTTTGGAGATATGGCTAATTTCTTCAGAAAGATTGGGTGATGAGAGATGCACAAGAACTCTCACAGCGGATGCACTTGAATTAGCTGGTGGTAAGAAAATAGGTATCCTTTATCTACTTGTTTATATTACTGATTCTTCTTTTGTTGCGGAGACGTGGCTTCGTAGGCTTGGTCACATGAGCAGGAAGGAGATGCATGTTCTTAAGTGGAAGACAGATATATTTGACAGGCTTAAGAACTGGAAACCCTTGGTGTTTATGGAGGATATGGCGGACAGAACCCAGTGGATGGTGTTGGATACTTCTGAGCAGGGCAGTTTGGACATGGGTATTGATTCAAAGAAGCTTGCAGGTAAAATGTCATCACTCACAGGCGAACACAGGTACCGATGTCGGTCAGAAGGAACCGGTGTCGAACAGACAGGTGCCGATGTCGGTCATGTGCAGACCGAAGCCGGCGATGTCGGGCAGGGTAAGACCGATGTCGGTCATGGGACCGACGTCGGCAGCAGGGACACCAGCACTGGCAGGTTAGTAGTTAGGTACAGACGCATGGAACCGATGTCGGTCAGATGCAGACTGTGGAGTGATCGAGGTCGGTCACTGTAACGAATTTTGGGTGGACAGCATGTTGTCAAGGAGTCTCAAACACCCATATGGAGGACTGAAGGCGTAAGTAGGCCCTCAAATTCGTGTTCCTCTTCTTCATACTTGTTGCTGATTTTATAGCAGGAAGGATCCAGGAAACAGGTGCGAGCTTGGCATGGATGAGGATGTGATTCCTTGGAGGAGAACCAAACAGGTGTGTTTTGGTAGGGTTGCCAGCAGGTATGAAAGCACAGAGATGAATGGATACCTTAGTAGAAGAATAGAGAGAACGGATACGTGAGACGGAAGACCAGGTTATATGGTCTTGTGGAGCTGCAGGACAGTGGTACAGTTTTTTGACAGGTGGAGGACGAAGCATGGCTTCAGTCAGTGTCAGGGTAACTACTGTGGTTTGACTTACTGGGGGGATGGTGATTGCAACATCATTCTATTGCTGTATGTGGATAATATGCTAGCTAGCAGGGGTGTACATACAGGATTTTGCTGAGCTAAGGGTAAGATTAGTTCAGTGGCATGTCATGAGGAGTTTGGAGCAGTGAAATTCTTTGACATGGGAGACATGGAGATCACAGGTTGATTTTGTCTCGAGTGGGAGCTGATGTGAATTAGGTGTTGGCGAGGTTCGGGATGCAGAACCAGAGCACACTAAGGGCTGGACAGGCACAGTGTCTGAAATCACATGAGGTCTGGTATAGACCTGAGTATTCCCATGCAGTGGGAGCTGTCAGAGAGTTAGGAGCCAATTCGGGGAAGTGGGTTCTCAGGTTTTCTGAGAGGGACTGGTAGCAGGTGTTGCTATGCAGGGTCAGGACTTCACTACAGGTGTTGTAGGTTTGGATGTGGCAGGTTACTCGGATGACAGGTGGTACACCACGGGATGTGTGGTGGGTTGTCTTCAGGGTTGAGCTTGAAGAGGGATACAAACCAGGAAATAGATTAGATGGAGTACAGGTACAGGTACAGTGCAGCTGTTTATCTCCAAGTGGGAGATTGTTAGGATTGTGGAGCTAAAAGCTTCACTGATGCAGACACGGAGGAGGTTGCAGGAGAGTTGCTAAGTGTCAGAGACACCAGCGTCGGTCAGGCCAACCGACGTCGGCAGGATAGGGCAGGAAGGCAACCGACGTCGGTCATAGATCGGTCGGCGTCGACGACCCCCAGGCGGACAGGGACCGGCGTCGGTCACCTGTGTGGTTCGACTGCGAGCTAATTATGGGCAGTTAGCTAACGAACCAAGTGTTTGCATGATCAGGGCTAATTATAGACTGAGAGCTGCGGATCTAATTATTGTAATTAGATGTCTAATTATTGTTTGGATGAGATCTATATAATAGACTCATGGTTGTATTGGAAAAGCGTGCTAGGGAGTAAGAGAGCATAATTATAAGCTCCTTCTGTGTGTGAGGTAGAGCAATGGTGCGTTCCTCCTAGTGCCTCAGTACCAGGTGTGTTGGTGCTGGATTGGAGAGCCAGCTGGGTTCTTCAAGAGTGTAGGATCTTGGTCACAGTTGCATGGCCTATATAGGAGATCTACATGGTAAGTAAGATCGTTGATCTGCAGGTGTATGTGTGTGCAAGGTCGAGGTTCACAGGTGAGCAGAACCGTTGTTTGATTTGCAGGTGTGCAAGGTCATATTGACAGCAACACAACAGGGAGCAGTATCAGGCAGGATCTACTTGGAGTACAGGTGTGTACTCGGATAGAGCAAGAGGAAGGCAAGGGAGTTCCTTCCATAAGTATGGTCTGTTGAATTGCAGGTTGTTGCAGATTCATGGGAGATCTACTTGAAGTACCTTGAGTACTTGTGGAGCATGTGGAGTGCTTGTGGAGTGCGTGGAGCACTTGTGTTGTGTGTGGAGCACGGGAGGTGAACACCAACTCTATATTTTGAGTTGGGTGTTGGGACCTGTGAGAGGGAGAGCTTTGGGGAGAAGAATTACTGTTCACTTGAGGTGTGGGAAACCTCTGTAAGGTGGTGGAGAAGAAGTGGCATCTTCTTTATTGTATTCTTTTCTGTATAAAGTGTTAATACAATTTGTGTATTGTCTCTCATATCATGTGTTATTCTGAATTCTAGTTACTTGGTGAATCTGGTTAATTTTCGCATATTAAGTTGCTTGGTTTGGTAATCAAATTGTGTGCTTCTGGTTTATCTCCCAACACTCATGACACATATAAGCTTCTAAAGCTCTGGTCTATAATCCCATAACTAAATGACACATTCATATATAACACCATACTATCCAGGGTTGTGTGTTTACCCAACACTCTCACATAAAACCTAGATTTAAGCAATGATGAAGGAATCCACATTCTTAGCTCCATAGAAAATAACATGCTAGACACAGTTAAATATACATAACAAAATGAGACATACAATACATAACAATCGAACCTATCATTCATTTTATACTCTCAAGATTGTATGTACACATACATTTTGTCCTACTAACTAATATGAATATATTGTTTAATTAAAAACCAACAAAACTATTAGAACAAACAATTTAGGTGAGAGTCCCAACATACAGCTACAGTATATACCACTTGATTATATACATCTAAATTGAAGTATCATATGATATCCCATACTATCATAGTTCATAATCACTCTACCCAAACATTAATAACCATAAAATATATACTAATTTAAGTATGGGTCAAGATATAATGTATACAGTATGTACCAATCAGGGACTTTTTTGCTATAAAACTCTATGACATCCCATACTATCATAGGTCTTTGTGTTTGAGCACCCGACTCAACACCAACAACAATATTACACTCAACCATAAAAATAAAGTAAGTCAAGATTATAATATCTAAGTATACCTTCAATAACAATCTAAAGAGAACATAATCTCTAAGTACACCTCATGATGCACTATGTTATTCTAGAAATTTCTAGTCACTTGCACAGTTATCTTTCTCATGAAATATACCACATACAAATTTTCATCTTTATAAGATGCTACAAACTTGATCCTGCCGACAAGATTACATAATAGTACTGGGCTAAAAAAAAGCTATTTGCTTTCACTAGCATTTATAATCGATGTCACACTAAGGAATACCTATCAAGGTTAGTTTCTTATGTCCATACTCACTCCCTGAGCTACCATACATATCTATGATGTCACCTATATACAAAAACTCAGGGCTAGATGTAGTTCTACCAAAAACTACTAAAGGTATAAATGTTTACTCAATAGTTTCCTCATATGAATGCATGCAAGGAAAAGGTATAAATACATTCCTTAATTATAGAGAGAGGACTCGATGATCTTTACAACCCTATCACTTACAACAAATGTGTATAAGCTAGGACTATTTATGTCCAACATCATTCTTGTCTAATATCTACATAAAGATGGGTTACCTATCCATAGAGTAAGTATGCTTTGGTTCTTGATTCGAGATTCTTTACATAACCATACCATCTGGGTATACATATCAAAAGACTTCAACTTCATACATGCAATATCAATATCAATAAATATTGCTCAACTATATCACACCAACCGAATATGATAAAAGTCAGTCTATAACTGATAGTTAAAATAGAGTTTAACATTGTTCATAATAACTGAGTAAATTTATTAAAAAGAGCTTCTCATGCTAATCACTCATAACTGAATTTGTTTCCAAATATCATCAAATTTATGCAAGATTTAATAAAAAACATCCTTGTTTGTATATCAAAATCAAATACCTTCATCATCTTAAATCATTATGTCATAAATCTGGCTACACAAGATAACCAATTCCCCTAATAATTTGGGTTAAGCTTAGATATCAAATACTCTAAACTCAAAACCTGAGCATCTAAACTTGTACTCCTATTACTCTCAGTCTGAACTATTATGTTAAGTCTAATTTTATGTTCATTAACTCAACTTTGATTTCCAAATAACCATCAGTTATTGTTACATATATATTTTAAGATTCCCAATACCTTGATAAACATACATACTTCATTTTATAAATAATATTATTACTGCTTTACTAACATATAATTTTTATTACAAATTTAACTTAATACATTACTTATCATATCAAAACATACTAATATCTCTAATTTTTTTGATTATATATTTATAAATAACATAAATTGTTAACTAAATATGGGTCTCCCTCTACCCTTCTCATCAATTCACAATAACTTAAAATCAAATATGCATCGGCCAATAAATTATGAAAATTATGATGGAATCAATGAAAGTCTCATTTCATGATGTAATTTTTAAATTCAAAAAATTGGCATGAAGCATCTCACCTCACATAGCACCCTCAATGCTACTCAATCCACCAGGGAACGGAATTCTAGTCCATTCAGAATGGAACAAAATACTCCCTTCAACATCCAATAAATTTGAATAAGTGGTGAGTTCATAATTGGAATTATAAAAAGAGAAATCATGACATCACCCTACTAGAAAGAAACATGACCACCATACATCTACATTATATATGTCATGTCTAGACATGGAGATAAATGTATATTTGTAGTCTGTTAAAATCACTGAGGCATTCTACATCCGTTGAAAACCTGACCAAGTGAAGCATGATTTTGTTTGAAATTAAACAACTGAGATAAATGAACGGTGGTGGTTTTGCTCTTGGGCTAAGTTAAAGAAAATAAAAGAACAAAACCTGATATGGCAATAATCTTGATAAAACTAGCGATGCCCAGAAAATAATTGATGTTAAATTTGGTTCATTGCAATTGCATAATCTGATTATTACATCCCATTCTAATATGTCATCCAAATTATGATGCCATTTTTATAATAATAGATATTTAAGCAAGTTGATGTCTCAAAAAACAACACTTTAGTAAAATAATTAAGTAAAGGGATGCTTTGGCTGAGTCCAATGATCTAGTATGATCATATGGACTGTCATAAAGAGTGTTATATAATTATATGAATACATCAATATAATTACATCAAACCTATTTCTATTCCATATGCAAAAACAACATTTCCAAAACTAAAGTGATCATCTATCAAATCGAGCTCTTAACATGGTGCCACATGATGGAGGACTATATAAATATATTTATAACTTCACTACGTAATGTGTTTGTGTATGAGTGAATTCATAAATAAATTAGTTAAATATAGGGTTGACATAATTCCATAATATACATAGGATATAATACCTAATTCATTACTCAATGACATAATACATAAGTTAACTTAGTGGCTACTCATAGTTATTGGTTACTCAAGTCATATATATATTGGCATTTTTATACATATGAGTTAACTTACATAATTCATAACTCAGTTGCATTTAATATGTCATACATGTATAGTTAACTCATCCATTATATCTATGTATTATGATGCATATTAAAGTTATCTAAAATGTTAGGCATTCTAACTATAAATAAGGTGCAGACCTAGCATTTCTCTTATATCGATGCTACTTACCAAGGTAGCAGAATTACTTGGAAACTAATGTACAGTCCAACGCTTCATTAAATCAATGTTTGGTGTCATTTATACTATAATCAAAATGGATGATAAGCACATTTAAAGCTAAATAATTCAACCCTAGGTTCTTTAAATTATGGATGAATACAAACCAACAGCCATTTCAGAAAAAGGAAATACAAAAACTATAATCCAAAATTCTTTCAATACACCATTAAATTAATTACAATACCTAGCTGGTACATTTTTCCCTTCTTTGGTGGATAAAATTTCTCTTATTTCTTTCAAAAGCTCTTTTCAATTCTGACTTTCCTTTTCTCGTAAATCTTTTGTGTATTCTCATGTGTCAAATCATTCTCTTTTCCTCTCCTTAATACCTTTTTTCCTCATTTTCTATTATTTGCATGCCATTTAAAATCAAAGTTGTAGGCTTTGTTCCAAATAATTAACTCGGAGTTCCACAAATAGTTATCAGATAAATTTCCAATTTATCTCTCTTGATTTTTCAAGTTAACAATAAATTAATTCAACTTCACCTTTCTAATTAAAGTCATGAAAAAATTTCCTACATTGTTAACTAATAATTAACTTCACTTGATAAATACCAGATAAGTCTTTTAAACTATGTGTTCATCCTAGTGTTTAATTAGGATTTATACTCTTATTAAATTAACATAAATAATATGTTGAATATCACAAATTAATAATTGTCTGATACAATTAAACAATTTAAAATTATCATTATTCTTTATTTCGACAAATTAAATATAGCATTAGTACTATTTTAATTTTTTATTTAAAAATGCATTAATGACACACTTATTTCAATAGTTTATTCATAGAATCAGATATATATTTCCTTGATTCACTCACGAAGATCACGACAATTAAAAGCATATCAAGGCTAAATCCATAAATAAATGTAAGCACATGTACCACAACCAAAGTGTCACAATCACATGTATGTCAAAGTGACAATAGTTCATCAGACTAAAATTTGGTAGAGGAAAATGGGATGTGACATCCTCCCCCCAAAACTATTCATCTCCCCAATGACATACAAGTTTCGAATGACAACAGATTTTATCAACATATAAACATAGTATCCGGATACAATCACATGTAAATAACTAAACATTTTACTTGAAGAACTCATCCTAGTTCTCTCATTTAATATTATCTATAAAATATTAGTCCCACAAGTCCCTACTCGGTGACATTTTCTATTATACAATTTAGTTTTATGAATGTCACTTATTTTAATTGGTTTAACATGACCACCCTAGGGTCCAACAACTCAAAATAAATCTTACTGACTTTTCAAATACATATGAGATCATCACAAAAGTCAAAACAAATAACCAGGAAGACTTCCACAAAACCTTTCAGTCCCTTTGAACACCTCTCCAACCTAGAGAGTGTATTTTTTAAACTGGATAAAAATAAATAGGGCACCTGGCAAGAATAATGTGTATATGTTAATACTATCACTACTTCACATAGCTTTGGATAAGTATAACATGTCAATACTGTCATAACTCAATCAGAGCTCCAAAAAAGTATGATGATGAATAGAAATTGGTAAAAATGTATATAAATCATGGAATAATCATCCACTTGGAACACCTATCTCTTAGGATCTTACAGCACAATTGATTACTTTTGTATAAGCAACTAAACACGAAATTAAACCAGAAATAATAGTAACTAGAAATCAAAAACAACAAAGAATAAGAGATACAAGAAAAAACCAACCTTATATTAACACTCTTCCAGAAGGAAATACAATGAAAAAATCTCTTCTTCTCACACCTCTCAGATGTACAAATCTCTTTCCCTCAAGAGTTCTCTCTCTCTCTCAATTACAACCAACTCAATCCTTGAATTGTCTACCTTTTTTCTTGCTTCCAATGCTATGAGGATCTAACCCTATTATATAGAACTAAGATTCATGAGCCATGAATTCTCCACCATTAGATGCACCTCTTAATCAAATGTTCAAATCTATCCTGCCAAAAATAGAAAAGCAAACTCAAGACTAACAGTTAATCTTTACATGCAAACTGACTGTTCTCCTCAAAATTAGAATTTTGAGAACGCATAGATGACCAACGTCAGTCTCTGTTTGTCTGCATATGACCGATGTCGATCGATCCATTACTGACGTCGATCAGTCCTAATCGATATCGGCGACTGTGTAACTCCAGCAACCTCTGCATTTGCTCATTTAGTGAAGCTTTTAGCTCCACAACTCAAAAATCTCTCACTTAGAGATAAACAACTGCACCTGTACCTATACAGCAACATCCTCTAACTTGTTTCACCATATTTAAGTTCAATCTTGAAGACCAACAAAAGTTGAATGAAGATTCAACTTCTCTTTTGTTATCGGCTTTGTTAACATATCCGCAGGGTTCTCATCCATATGAATCTTTTCGAGCTTCAACTGTCCATCCTCTAATACCTGTCTAATGAAGTGGTACCTAAGCTGTATATGTTTGGTTCTTGAATGAAAGGCTGAATTCTTAGCCAAATGAATTACACTTTGACTATCACTATACAATCTGTAACTCTTTTGTTCCTTTTCCAACTCTTCCATGAACTAAGTCATCCAAATCATTTCCTTGCTAGCCTCTATGACTACAATGTATTCTACCTCTGTAGTAGACAAGGCAACAACCTTCTTCAACTTTGAAATCTAGCTAACCGTCCTTCCACCAATAGTGAACACATATCTTGTGGTGCTTCTCCTGCCATCCAAGTCACCTGCCATATCTGAATCTACATACCCATGTAGAGAAGTGTTTGACCCTCCATAGCATAAATGCCTACTATTGGTTCCTCTCAAATATCTGAGAATCTATTGAACTGCTTTCTAGTGTTTCTTTTCTGAATTAGCCATAAACTTGCTGACAACTCCCACTGCTTGGGCAATATCAGATCTAGTACATACCATTGCATACATCAAGCTCTCAACTGCTAAAGCATATGGAACTCTACTCATGTATTCAACCTCATCATGTGATTTAGGACACTGTTCTTTGCTCAACTTGAAGTGCCCAGCCATAGGTGTGCTTACCGATTTTGCATCTTGCATATTGAACCTCTCCAACACCTTGTTTACATAATCCTCTTGAGACAAAATCAAACTGTAATTTTTCTTATATCTCTTAATACTCATGCCAAAGATTTTCTTTGCTACTCCTAAATCCTTCATGGCAAATGTGTGAGATAATTTTATCTTAAACTCAGTAATATCTTGCATGTGTGAATCTGCAACAAGCATATCATCTACATACAATAACAGGATAATATAACTACCATTATCTAATTTTTTTAAATAAACACAATGGTCAGATTGATATTTACTAAAGTCATGCTCTGTCATAAACCTGTCAAACCTCAAATACCATTGTTTTGGAGCTTGCTTAAGACCATATAAGCTTTTCTTCAACCTGCACACAAGTTTCTCCTTACCTTTGACTTCAAAACCTTCCAGTTGATCCATATATATCTCTTCATCCAAATCTCCATGAAGAAATGTTGTCTTAACATCAAGCTGCTCAAGATGCAAATCCTCAATAACAACTAAAGACAATACAGTCTGAATAGAAGTCATTTTTAATACAAGAGAAAAAAATTTACCAAAATCAATACCTAGTTTTTGTGTAAATCCCTTTACTACCAACCTGGCCTTATATCTCATTAATCCATTTTCTCCTTCCTTTAACCTGTAAACTCATTTGTTTTTTAGTGCTTTTTTTTCAGCTGGCAATTCAACCAAATTTCACATTTGGTTCTCTTCCAAGGAATCAATTTCCTTATTCATGCCATGCTCCCACTGTTTTCTAGATTCTACCTGCATTGCCTCATCAAAACTTTCTGGTTCTCCACCATCAGTGAGCAACAAGTAGTATAAATAAGGGGAATAACGAATTGGAGTTTTACTTACCCTTTTAAACCTCCTTATGGGCATTTGAGACTCATTCACAGCTTGTTGAATTCCCAAATTTTTTTTTGTCAGTGACCGATCTCGGTCATCTATGGTCGATGTCAGTCTACATCTGACCGACGTCGACTCTGTCTGACCGACGTTAGTTTCTATTTGACCGATGTCGATTATTTTTTGACTGACGTCGATATTTTTGTTTTTTTGTGGGTGATTATTTTTACCCATGAGCTCATTTTGGATCATAACCTCATCCAAATCATGATTGCCCTGCTCAGAATTATTCAACCTCTTGAGCTGATCACTATACATCACCTTTTCATTGAAAACTACATCACGACTTCTAATAATTTTGTTAGTTTCTAAATTCCACAATCAGAATTCGAAATCTGCAGAACCATAACCAATGAAAGTGCACCACATAGATTTAGCATCCAACTTCTTTCTATTTTCTTTATCAATGTGCATAAAATCTTCAGAACCAAAAACTCTGAGAAATGAAAGATCTACCTTTTTACCTATCCAAGCCTCTTTTGAAATTCCACCATCTAGTGTAGTAGAAGGTCCTCTGTTAATCAGGTAAACCACAGTATCTACAGCTTCTGCCCAAAATTGTAAGGGCAAACTAGCATGCAACCTCATATTCCGTGCATGCTCCATTATTGTTATATTCATCCTTTCAGCAACTCCATTTTGCTGAGGTGTCCTTAGAACCATCTTTTTCTTGCATATTTCATTCATAAAATAATAACTATTGAATTTATTGCTACAGTACTCACCACCATTGTCAGATCTAAGGCACTTCAATCTCAAACCTGTTTCATTCTCAACCAAAGCTTTCTATTTCTTAAATGTGTTAAAAACATTAGATTTCTTCTTTATGCAATAAACCCATACCTTTCTTGTAGCATCATCAATGAAAGAAACATAATACCATGATCCTCCAATAGAAGCTACATGAGTTGGTCCCCACACGTCTGTGTGAACAAGCTCCAACTTGTGCTTCTTTTTTGTTGACCCAGTTTTGAGAAACTTCACTTTCTTCTATTTTTCAAAATACAATGCTCACAAAAATCTAGATCTATGCTTTTCAAATCTGAAAACTTACCTTTTAACTTAAAAAAATTCATTCCCTTCTCACTCATATGACCAAGCCTACAGTGCCACAACTTTGCATCTACATCTGAAGTAGATAAAATAGAAAGAGAATAATCAGTAATACAAGTAGATAGATAAAGTGTACCTACTCTCTTACCTCTGGCTAATACAAGTACACCCTTGGAAACTTTCTAAAATTCAGTTGTGAGAGTTACTGTGCAACCCTCATCACCCAACTTTCCTACAGAAATCAGATTCTGCTTCAAGATGGGTACATGCATGACATCCTTCAACACCTATGTGTTGCCATTCTACAATTTCAGCTGCACTTTTTCTTTGCCAATAATTTGACAAGGTTCATCATCCCATAAATAAACTTTTCTAAAATCTCCATAGACATAATCATTGAAAAATTCTCTATTTGGGGTTGCATGGAAAGAGGCACCATAATCTAAAACCCATGATTCTACTTTATTATCCAACGAAAATATAAAAGCATCATGTGCAACAATACCTGCAACTTTTGCTTCTTCTTTATTACTTTCATGCTAATTTTCTTTGTTATCCTTCAACCAACAATCTTTCTTTGCATGCCTTTTCTTTTCACAATTCCAGCAAGTTATTCTTCCATTTTTGGATTTGGATCTACCTCTCATTTTTGACTTTGACATTGATCTCCCTTGCTTGCCCTTCTCTCTTTGCCTTCCCCTGCTTTCAATACTTAAAGCATTACCTGATGTTTCCTCTGTGCTTTCCCTACAAATTTCTTTATTCAAGATTACACTAACAACATCATCAACTTTCAAAATATTTGAAACAGATGCAGTATTATTAACTGCCATTACCAAACTATTCCAACTTTCAGGTAAAGAGCATAAGATTAAGAGAGCCTTAATTTCATCATCAAAAACTATTTTGATTAAATTTCACTGATTTACTATTACATAGAAATCATTAAGATGACTAGATATTGATCCACCTTCCTGCATTTGAAAATTTAATAATTGCTTAATAAGATATACCTTATTCGAAGCTGAGGGCTTTTCATATAAATTTATCAAAGTATCCATTAACTCTACCATTGTCTTTGCCTGCGATAAGTTGGAAATCATAGAAGATGCCAAGCTCAACCTTATAGATCCCAAAGCCTTTCTATCAAGAACATTCCATTCTTCATCTTGTATATCTGTGGGCTTGCATGTAACCCCACCCAATGGTAAGTACAGATCTTTCTGATACAGATAATCTTCTATCTACATTCTCCATAATTGATAATTTTTGTCATTGAATTTCTTCATTCTTAGCTTACTTTCTTCTGCCATTACTTTACTTCCACTCAAACAAAAGCCCCTATGAATGACCTGTAATCAATAAACACTAATCTGCTCTGATGAACATTGTTAGTGAACCTGGCTCTGATACCACTTGTTAGGATCTTACAGCATAATTGATTACTTTTGTATAAGCAACTAAACACAGAATTAAACTAGAAATAATAAGTAACTAGAAATCAAAAACAATAAAAAATAAGAGATACAAGAAATAACCAATCTTGTATTAACACTCTTCTAAAAGGAAATACAATGAAGAAATCTCTTCTTTTCACACTTCTCAAATGTACAGATCTCTTTCCCTCAAGAGTTCTCTCTCTCTCTCAATTACAACCAACTCAATCCTTGAATTATCTACCTTTTTTCTTGCTTCCAATGCTATGAGGATCTAACCCTATTATATAGAACTAGGATTCATGAGCCATGCATTCTCCACCGTTACATGCACCTCTTAATCAAAGGTTCAAATTTGTCCTGTCAAAAATAAAAAAGTGAACTCAATACTAACAGTTAATCTTTACATGCAAATTGACTGTTCTCTTCAAAATTAGAATTTTGAGAATGTACAGATGATCGACGTCGGTCTCTGTCTGTTTGCATATGACCGATGTCGACCGATCCATAACCGACATCAGTCGATCCTAACCAATGTCAGTGACTGTGTAACTCCTGCAACCTCTGTATTTGCTCATTTGGTGAAGCTTTTAGCTCCACAACTCAACAATCTTCCACTTAGAGATAAATAATTACACCTATACCTGTACAGCAACATCCTCTAGCTTGTTTCACCATATTCAAGTTCAATCTTGAAGACCAATAAAAGTTGAATGAAGATTCAACTTCTCCTTTTTTAATGGCTTTGTTAACATATCTGTAGGGTTCTCATCCATATGGATCTTTTCTAGCTTCAACTGTCCATCTTCCAATACCTGTCTAATGAAGTGGTACCTAAGTTGTATATGTTTGGTTCTTAAATAAAACGCTGAATTCTTTGCCAAATGAATTGCACTTTGACTATCACTATACAATCTTCAACTCTTTTGCTCATTTTACAACTCTTCCATGAACTGAGTCATCCAAATCATTTCCTTGCTATCCTCTATGACTGCAATGTATTCTGTCTCTGTAGTAGACAAGGCAACAACCTTCTGCAACTTTTAAATCTAGCTAACCGTCCTTCCACCAACAGTGAACACATATCATGTGGTGCTTCTCCTGCCATCCAAGTCACCTGTCATATCCAAATCTACATACCCATGTAGAGAAGTGTTTGACCCTCCATAGCATAAATGCCTACTACTGGTCCCTCTCAGATATCTGAGAATCCATTGAACTATTTTTTACTGTTCTTTTCCTAGATTGGCCATAAAATTGCTGACAACTCCCACTGCTTGGGCAATATTAGGTCTAGTACATACCATTGCATACATCAAGCTTCCAACTACTGAATCATATGGAACTCTACTCATGTATTCAAACTCATCATGTGATTTAGGACACTGTTCTTTGCTCAACTTGAAGTGTCCAGCCATAGGTGTGCTTACCAATTTTATATCCTGCATATTGAACCTCTCCAACACCTTGTTCACATAATCCTCTTGAGACAAAATCAAACTGTAATTTTTTTTGTCTCTCTTAATACTCATGTCAAGAATTTTTTTGCTGCTCTTAAATCTTTCATGGCAAATGTGTGAGCTAATTTTACCTTAAGCTCAGTAATATCTTGCATGTGTGAACCTGCAACAAGCATATCATCTACATATAGTAACAGGATAATATAACTACCATTATCTAATCTGTTAAAATAAACACAATGATTAGATTGACATTTACTAAACCCATGCTCTATCATAAACCTGTCAAACCTTAAATACCATTATTTTAGAGCTTGCTTAAGACCATATAAACTTTTCTTCAATCTACACACAAGTTTCTCCTTACCTTTGACCTCAAAATCTTCTGACTGATCTATATATATCTCTTCATCCAAATCTCCATGAAGAAATGCTGTCTTAACATCAAGCTGCTCAAGATGCAAATCCTCAATAGCAACTAAAGACAATACAGTCCGAATAGAAGTCATTTTTATTTTAAAATAAAAAAATTCACCAAAATCAATACCTGGTTTTTGTGTAAATCCTTTTACTACCAACCTAGCCTTATGTCTCATTTTTCCATTCTTTCCTTCCTTTAACCAGTAAACCCATTTGTTTTTTAGTGCTTTCTTTTTAGCTGACAACTCAACCAAATCTCACGTTTGGTTCTCTTTCAAGAAATCAATTTCCTCATTCATGCCATGCTCCTACTATTTCTTAGATTCTACCTGCATTGCCTCATCAAAATTTTTTGATTCTCCACCATCAATAAGCAACAAATAGTATAAAGAAGGGGAATAACAAATTGGATATTTACTTACCCTTCCAGACCTCCTCATGGGCGTTTGAGACTTATTCACAGCGTGTTGTCTGCTCAAATTTCTTTCTGTCAGTGACCGATCTTGGTCTTTTGTGATCGATGTCATTCTGCATCTAACCAATGCCAGTTCTACCTGACTGACGTCAGTTTCTTCTTGACCGATGTCGGTTTTTGTTTGACCAACGTCGATTCCTTCCTGACCAACGTCGGTATCTATGTTTTTCTGTGGATGATTATTTTTATCCGTGAGCTCATTTTGGATCATAACTTCATCTAAATCACGATTGCCCTACTCATAATTATTCAACCTCTTGAGCTGATCACTGTACATCACCTTCTCATTGAAAACTACATCACAGCTTCTAATGATTTTGTTAATTTCTAAATTCCACAATCAAAATCTAAAATCTCCAAAACTATAACCAATGAAAGTGCACCACATAGATTTAGCATCCAGCTTCTTTCTATTTTCTTTATCAATGTGCACAAAAGCTTCAGAACCAAAAAATTTGAGAAATAAAAGATCTACCTTTTTACCTGTTCAAGCCTCTTCTAAAATTCCACCATCTAGTGCAGTAAAAGGTCTTATGTTAATCAGGTAAACTACAGTATCTACAGCTTATGTCTAAAATTGTAAGGGCAAATTAGCATGCAACCTCATACTCTGTGCATGCTCTATTATTATTCTATTCATCCTTTTAGTAACTCCATTTTGCTGAGGTGTCTTTGGAACTATCTTTTTCTTGTGTATTCCATTCATAGAATAGTAACTATTGAATTTATTGCTATACTACTCACCACCATTGTCAGATCTAAGGCACTTCAATATCAAACATGTTTCATTCTCAACAAAAGCTTTTCATTTTTTAAATGTGTTAAAAACATCAAATTTCTTCTTTATTCAATAAACCCATACCTTTCTTGTAGCATCATCAATGAAAGAAACATAATACCGTGATCCTCTAATAGAAGCTACCTGAGCTGGTCTCCACACGTCTATGTGAACAAGCTCCAACTTGTGCTTCTTCTTTGTTGACCCAGTTTTGAGAAACCTCACTTTCTTCTATTTTCCAAAATATAATGCTCACAAAAATCTAGATCTATGCTTTTCAAATATGAAAGCTTACCTTTTGACTTAAGAACATTCATTCCCTTCTCACTCATGTGACCAAGCCTACAGTGCCACAACTTTGCATCTACATCTAAAATAGATAAAATAGAAGGAAAATAATCAGTAATACAAGTAGATAGATAAAGCGTACCTACTCTCTTACTTCTAGCTAATACAAGTGCACCCTTGAAAACTTTCCAAGATTCAGCTGTGAGAGTTACTGTGCAACCCTCATCACCCAAATTTTCTATAGAAATTAGATTCTACTTCAAGACAGGTACATACATGACATCTTTCAACACCCATGTGTTGTCATTCTGTAATTTTAGCTGCACTTTTTTTTTGCCAATAATTTGACAAGGTTCATCATCCCCTAAATAAACTTTTTCAAAATCTCCATGGACATAATCATTGAAAAATTCTCTATTTGGAGTTGCATGGAAAGAGGCACCAAAATCTAAAACCTATGATTCTACTTTATTATGCAAAAAAAATATAAAAGCATCTTGTGCAACAATACCTGCAACTTTTACTTCTTTTTTATTACCTTCATGCTGATTTTTTTTGTTATCCTTCAACTAACAATCTTTCTTTGCATGCCCTTTCTTTTCACAATTCCATAAAGTTATTCTTTCATTTCTAGATTTGGATCTACCTCTCATCTTTGACTTTGACCTTGATCTCCCTTGCTTACCCTTCTCTCTTTGCCTTCCCTTGCTT
The DNA here is from genome assembly GCA_037957365.1 of Torreya grandis. Lineage (NCBI taxonomy): Eukaryota > Viridiplantae > Streptophyta > Pinopsida > Cupressales > Taxaceae > Torreya > Torreya grandis. Next base: position 1,853,118 of record JARHVA010001640.1, read on the forward strand.
TCAATACTTAAAGCATTATTTGATATTTTTTTTGTGTTTTTTTGTAAATTTTTTCATTCAAGATTACACTAACAACATCATCAACTTTCAAAATATTTGAAGCAGATGCAGTATTACTAACTGCCATTACCAAATTATATCAACTTTCAGGTAAAGAGCAGAAGATTAAGAGAGCCTTAATTTCATCATCAAAAACTATTTTGACTAAATTTAACTAATTTACTATTGCATGGAAATCATTAAGATGATTAGATACCGATCCACCTTCATGCATTTGCAAATTAAATAATTGCTTCATAAGATATATCTTATTCGAAGAAGAGGGATTTTCATATAAATTTTCTAAAGTATCCATTAACTCTACCGTTGTCTTTGCCTGTGATAAGTTGAAAATCATAAAAAATGCCAGGCTCAACCTTATAGATCCCAGAGCCTTTCTATCAAGAACATTTCATTCTTCATCTTGCATATCTATGGGCTTGCATGCAACCCCACCCAACGATAAGTACAAACCTTTCCGATACAGATAATCTTTTATTTGCATCCTCCATAATTGATAATTCTTGCCATTGAATTTCTCTATTTTTATCTTACTTTTTTTTGCCATTGCTTTACTCCCACTCAAATAGAAACCCCTGTGAGTGACCTATAATCAACAAACACTAACCCGCTCTGATGAACTTTGTTAGTGAACTTGGCTCTGATACCACTTGTTAGGATCTTACAGCACAATTGATTACTTTTGTATAAGCAACTAAACACGAAATTAAATCAAAAATAATAAGTAACTAGAAATCAAAAATAACAAGAAGTAGGAGATACAAGAAACAACCAATCTTGTATTAACATTTTTTTAGAAGAAAATACAATGAAGAAATCTCTTCTTTTCACACTTCTCAAATGTACAGATCTCTTTCCCTCAAGAGTTCTCTCTCTCTCTCAATTACAACCAACTCAATCCTTGAATTATCTACCTTTTTTCTTGCTTCCAATGCTATGAGGATCTAACCCTATTATATAGAACTATGATTCATGAGCCATGCATTCTCCATCGTTAGATGCTCCTCTTAATCAAAGGTTCAAATTTGTCTTGTCAAAAATAGAAAAGCGAACTCAAAACTAACAGTTAATCTTTACATGAAAACTGACTGTTCTCTTCAAAATTAAAATTTTGGAAATACACAGATGACCGACATTGGTCTCTATCTGTTTGCATATGACTGATGTCGGCCCATCCATAACCGACGTCGGTCGATCCTAACTGATGTCGGTGACTGTGTAACTTTAGCAACCTCTGTATTTACTCATTTAGTGAAGCTTTTAGCTCTACAACTCAATAATCTCTCACTTGGAGATAAGCAGCTGCACCTGTACCTGTACAGCAACATTCTCTAGCTTGTTTCACCATATTCAAGTTCAATCTTGAAGACCAATAAAATTTGAATGAAGATTCAACTTCTCTTTTGTTATCGACTTTGTTAACATATTCGTAGGGTTTTCATCCGTATGAATCTTTTCCAGCTTCAACTGTCCATCCTCCAATACCTGTCTAATAAAGTGGTACCTAAGCTGTATATGTTTGGTTATTGAATGAAAGCCTAAATTCTTTGTCAAATGAATTGCACTTTGACTATCACTTTACAATTTGCAACTCTTTTGCTTCTTTCCCAACTCTTCCATGAACCAAGTCATTCAAATCTTTTTCTTGCTAGCCTCTGTGACTGCAATGTATTCTGTCTCTATAGTAGACAAGGCAACAACTTTTTACAACTTTGAAATCTAGCTAACCATCGTTCTACCAATAGTGAACACATATCCTGTGGTGCTTCTCCTGCCATCCAAGTCACCTGCCATATCCGAATCTACATACCCATGTAGAGAAGTATTTGACCCTCCATAGCATAAATGCCTACTACTGATTCCTCTCAAATATTTGAGAATTCACTGAACTACTTTCTAGTGTTCATTTCTTGGATTGGCCATAAACTTGCTGAAAACTCCCACTACTTGGGCAATATCAAGTCTAGTACATACCATTGCATACATCAAGCTTCCAACTACTGAAGCATATGGAACTCTACTCATGTATTCAACCTCATCATGTGATTTAGGACACTATTTTTTGCTCAACTTGAAGTGTCCAGTCATAGGTGTGCTTACCAGTTTTGCATCTTGCATATTGAACCTCTCCAACACCTTGTTCACATAATCCTCTTGAGACAAAATCAAACTGTGATTTTTCCTGTCTCTCTTAATACTCATGCCAAGGATTTTTTTTGCTGCTCTTAAATATTTCATGGCAAATGTGTGAGCTAATTTTACCTTAAGCTTAGTAATATCTTGCATGTGTGAACCTGCAACAAGCATATCATCTACATACAGTAACAGGATAATATAACTACCATTATCCAATTTTTTAAAATAAACACAATGTCAGATTGACATTTACTAAAGCCATGCTCTGTCATAAACCTGTCAAACCTCAAATACTATTGTCTTGAAGCTTGCTTAAGACCATATAAGCTTTTCTTCAACTTGCACACAAGTTTCTCCTTATCTTTGACCTTAAAACCTTTCGACTGATCCATATATATCTCTTCATCCAAATCTCTATGAAGAAATGATGTCTTAACATCAAGCTGCTCAAGATACAAATCCTCAATAGCAACTCAAGACAATACAGTCTGAATAGAAGTCATTTTTACTACAAGAGAAAAAAATTCACTAAAATCAATACCTGGTTTCTGTACAAATATTTTTACTACCAACTTGGCTTTACGTCTCATTTGTCCATTCTCTCCTTCCTTTAACCTGTAAACCCATTTATTTTTTAGTGCTTTCTTTTCAGCTGGCAACTCAACTAAATCCCACATTTGATTCTCTTCCAAGGAATCAATTTCTTCATTCATGCCATACTCCCACTGTTTCTTGGATTCTACCTGCATTGCCTCATCAAAACTTTTTGGTTCTCCACCATCAGTGAGCAAAAAGTAGTATAAAAAAGGGGAATAATGAATTAGAGGTTTACTTACCCTTTCAGACCTCTTTATGGGTGTTTGAGACTTATTCACAGCTCGCTATCCACCCAAATTTCTTTTTGTCAGTGACTGATCTCGATCATCTGTGGTCGATGTCAGTCTGCATCTGACCGACATTGGTTCTACCTGATCAACGTCATTTTCTTCCTGACCAACATTAGTTTTTGTTTGACCGACATCGATTCCTTCCTGACCGATGTCGATATCTATGTTTTCCTATGGGTGATTATTTTTACCTGCGAGCTCATTTTGGATCATAACCTCATCCAAATTATGATTGCCCTGCTCAAAATTATTCAGCCTCTTGAGCTATTTACTGTACATCACCTTCTCATTGAAAACTACATCACGGCTTCTAATAATTTTGTTAGTTTCTAAATTTCAAAACTAGAATTTGAAATATCCAGAACCATAACCAATGAAAGTGCACCACATAGATTTAGCATCCAGCTTCTTTCTATTTTCTTTATCAATGTGCATAAAAGCTTCAGAACCAAAAACTCTGAGAAATAAAAGATCTACCTTTTTATCTGTCCGAGTCTCTTCTAGAATTCCACCATTCAGTGCAGTAGAAGGTCCTCTATTAATCAGGTAAATTGTAGTATCTACAGCTTCTACCCAAAATTGTAAGGACAAACCAGCATGCAACATCATACTCCATGCATGCTCTATTATTGTTCTATTCATCCTTTCAGCAACTCTATTTTGTTGAGGTGTCCTTGGAACCGTCTTTTTCCTATGTATTTTATTCATAGAATAGTAACTGTTAAATTTATTGCTATAGTACTCACCACCATTGTCAAATCTAAGGCACTTCAATCTCAAACATGTTTCATTCTCAACCAAAGCTTTCTATTTCTTAAATGTGTCAAAAACATCAAATTTCTTCTTTATACAATAAACCCATATGTTTATTGTAGCATCATCAATGAAAGAAACATAATACCGTGATCCTCCAATAGAAGCTACCTGCATTGGTCCCCACACGTCTATGTGAACAAGCTCCAACTTGTGCTTCTTCTTTGTTGACCCAGTTTTGAGAAATATCACTTTTTTCTATTTTTTAAAAATGCAATGCTCACAGAAATCTAGATCTATACTTTTCAAATATGAAAGCTTACCTTTTGACTTAAGAACATTCATTCCCTTCTCACTCATGTGACCAAGCCTACAGTGCCACAACTTTACATCTACATCTGAAGTAGATAAAATAGAAGGAGAATAATCAGTAATACAAGTAGATAGATAAAGCATACCTACTCTCTTACCTCTGGCTAATACAAGTACACCCTTGAAAACTTTCTAAGATTCAGCTGTGAGAGTTACTGTGCAACCCTTATCACCCAACTTTCCTACAGAAATTAGATTCCACTTCAGGACGGGTACATGCATGACATCTTTCAACACCCATATGTTGTTATTCTGTAATTTCAGCTGCACTTTTTTTTTACCAACAATTTGACAAGGTTCATCATCCCCTAAATAAACTTTTTCAAAATTTCCATGGACATAATCATTGAAAAATTCTCTATTTGGGGTTGCATGGAAAGAGGCACCAAAATCTAAAACCCATGATTCTACTTTATTATCCAAAGAAAATATAAGCGCACTCTGTGCAACAATACCTGCAACTTTTACTTCTTCTTTATTACCTTCATGCTGATTTTCTTTGTTATCCTTCAACCAACAATCTTTCTTTGCATGCCTTTTATTTCCACAATTCCAGCAGGTTATTTTTCTATTTCTAGATTTAGATCTACCTCTCATCTTTGACTTTGACCTTGATCTCCCTTGCTTGCCCTTCTCTCTTTGTCTTCCCCTGCTTTCAATACTTAAAGCATTATCTGATGTTTTTTCTGTGCTTTTCCTGTGAATCTGTTCATTCAAGATTACACTAACAATATCATCAACTTTCAAGATATTTGAAGCAGATGCAGTATTACTAACTGCCATTACCAAACTATGCCAACTTTCAGGTAAAAATCATAAGATTAAGAGAGCCTTAATTTCATCATCAAAAACTATTTTGATTGAATTTAATTGATTTACTATTGCATGGAAATCATTAAGATGACTAGATACCGATCCACCTTCTTGCATTTGCAAATTAAATAATTGCTTCATAAGATATACCTTATTCGAAGCTGAGGGCTTTTCATATAAATTTTTTAAAGTATCCATTAACTCTACTGTTGTCTTTCCCTGTGATAAGTTGGAAATCACAAAAAATGCCAGGCTCAACCTTATAGATCCCAGAGCCTTTCTATCAAGAACATTTCATTCTTCATCTTGCATATCTGTGGGCTTGCATGCAACCCCACCCAATGGTAAGTATAGATCTTTCTAATACAGATAATCTTCTATCTGCATTCTCTATAATCGATAATTCTTGCCATTGAATTTCTCTATTCTTAGCTTACTTTCTTTTACCATTGCTTTACTCCCACTCAAACAGAAACCCCTGTGAGTGACCTGTAATCAACAAACACTAACCCACTCTGATGAACCTTGTTAGTGAACCTGGCTCTGATACCACTTGTTAGGATATTACAGTGCAATTGATTACTTTTGTATAAGCAACTAAATACGAAATTAAACCAAAAATAATAAGTAACTAGAAATCAGAAACAACAAAGAATAGGAGATACAAGAAACAACTAATCTTGTATTAACACTCTTTCAGAAGAAAATACAATGAAAAAATCTCTTCTTCTCACACCTCTCAGATGTACAGATCTCTTTTCTTCAAGAGTTCTCTCTCTCTCTCAATTACAACCAACTCAATCCTTGAATTGTCTACCTTTTTTCTTGCTTCCAATGCTATGAGGATCTAACCCTATTATATAGAACTAAGATTCATGAGCCATGCATTCTCCACCGTTAGATGCACCTCTTAATCAAAGGTTCAAATATGTCCTGCCAAAAATAGAAAAGCAAACTCAAGACTAACAGTTAATTTTTACATACAAACTGACTGTTCTCCTCAAAATTAAAATTTTAGGAATGCACAGATGACCGACGTCAGTCTCTGTTTGTCTGCATATGACCGATGTGGCCAATCCATAACCGACGTCGGTCAGTCCTAACCGATGTCGACGACTGTGTAACTCCAGCAACCTCTGCATTTGCTCATTTGGTGAAGCTTTTAGCTCCACAACTCAACACTATCTAGTATACATGCGTATGGCCATACGACTGAATTTGACAAGTTCTACCTGTCAAATCTTAGATTCGATAAGTCCATCTATTAGATACAACTCAGTACCAACAATCTGAGTTCAATCATACTCGAGGTGTTGAATCAAAAAATTAAAAATATGGTAGAAAACTCTTTTTCACAACTCAAAAACTAAGATATATACTCTCATACCCATACATCTTATAAAACCATCACCAACGAGACGCTCGATAAACCCACCCTTTAATAACTCTAAGGGTTACAAATGCTCTTGGGGTACCCACTCAATGTTCCCCACACACTCTACATGAGTATCTCCTACTAATAATAGTCACCATGTTGTACAGGAGGGATTATCAAGTCCCAAATTCCAATCATGGTGTAACATGATTCCGTGTTGAATTACTACTAATCTAAAATACCAATGTAATACTTCATGTCACTAAGTTCACACTAGTAAACAGAAAGACACAAAAATATTAATAGGTGCATTAGGTCATAGATTTCGAACCATAGCTTTGATGCCACATGTAACAACCCGTCTAGTTGTTCTTAGAAAAAGCAGTAAATTTTTTTTAACTAAATATTGAACATTCATTCAACCACAGTTGCTAGAATACTCTAGTCAGTCATATAAACAACAACTTCCAGTAGTAACAGTTTCAACATTTCAAAACTGCAAGCAATAGATTAAATGTAAGATATAAAAAGTTTACTATCTCACAAGGAACATAAGCACAACCCATAATTTCCATATTAATTACTAGTACTAAATCAACCAGTTACACGGATTGCTATGCAATCAAGTCTACCCTAACCTAGCCTAAAGATTTAGACCCGATGCCCCCACCACAACTTGGGCAGCCTACATATCCGCTCCTCAAAATCAAGGTCTGATGTAGTTTTCCTTATAAATGTGATGGTCTCCTCCACGAGACGTCACCACCAAAAATATTGGCACACTAAACCAAACAGGAAACAAACTACTCATGACATAGATGAACTTCTAAAGCTCTAGTCTACAATCCTACAGCTAAATGAAACACTCATTTATAACACCATAGTATACAGGTTTGTATGCTTACCTAGCACTCTCACATAAAACCTAGATATAAGCAATGCTGAAGGAATCCACATTCTTAGTTCCATAGAAAATTACATGCTAGACACAGCTAAGTATACATAACAAAACGAGACATACAGTACATAACAATCAAACCTATGATTCATTTTATACTCTTAAGATTGTATGTATGCGTACATTTTGTCCTACTAACTGATATGCATATATTGTTCAAGTAACAACGAATAAAATTGTTAAAACAAATAATTGAGGTGAGAGTCCAAACATACAACTACAGTATGTACCACCCGAGTATATACATCTAAGTTGAAGTATCCTATGATATCTGATACTATCATAGTTCATGATCACTCTACCCAAACATTAATAACCATAACATATATATTAATTTAGGTATGGGTCAAGATATAGCATATACAATATGTACCAACCAGGTACTTTCTGTACTATAAAACTATATGACATTCCATATTGTCATAAGTCTATGTGTTTGAGCATCCGACTCAACACCAACAACAATATTACACCCAACCATAATAATAAAGCAAGTCAGGATTATACTATCCGAGTATACCTTCAATAAAAATTTGAAGAGAACATAATCTCTAAATACACCTCACGATGCACTATGTTATTCTAGAAATGTCTAGTCACTTGCATAGTTAACTTTCTCATGAAATTTACTGCATACAAATTTTCATCTTTACAAGATGCTACAAACTTGATCCTGCCGACAAGTTTACATAATAGTATTGTGCTACAAAAAGGCTATTTGTTTTCACTAGCATTTATAACTAATATCACACTAAGGAATACCTATCAAGGTTAGTTTCTTATGCCTACACTCACTTCCTGAGCTGCCATACATATATGTGATGTCACCTACATACACAAAATCAGGGCTAGATGTAGTTCTACCAAAAACTACTAAAGGTATAAATGTTTACTCAATAGTTTCCTCATATGAATGCATGTAAGGAAAAGGTATAAATACATTCATTAATTATAGAGAGAAGACTCGATGACCTTTACAACCCTATCACTTACATCAAATGTGTATAAGCTAGGATTATTTATGTCCAACATTATTCTCATATAATATCTACATAAAGATGGGTTGCCTATCCATAGAGTAAGTATGCTTTGGTTCTTGATTTGAGAGTCCTTACATAACCATACCATTTGAGTATACCTATCAAAGGACTTCAACTTCATACATGAAATATCAATATCAATAAATACTGCTCGACTATATCACACCAGCTAAGTATGATAAAAGTCAATCTATAACTGATAGTTAAAATAGAGTTTAACATTATTCATACTAAGTGAATTTATTAAAAAGAGCCTCTCATGCTAATCACTCATAACTGAATTTGTTTCCAAATATCATCAAATTTATGTAAGCTTTAATAACAAACATCCTTGTTTGTACAACAAAATCAAATACCTTCATCATCTTAAACCATTGTCATAAATCTGGGTACACGAGATAACCAATTCCCCTAATAATTTGGGTTAAGCTTAGATATTAAATACTCTAAACTCGAACCCTGAGCATCTAAACTTGTGCTCCTATTACTCTCAATCCGACCTATTATGTTAAGTCTAATTTTATGTTCATTAACTCAGCTTTGATTTCCAAATAACCATCAGTTATTGTTACATATATATTTTAAGATTTCCAATACCCCGATAAACATACATACTTCATTTTACAAATAATATTATTACTGCTTTACTAACATATAATTTCTATTACACATTTAACTTAATACATTGCTTATCATATCAAAACATACTAATATCTCTGATCATTTTGATTATATATTTATAAATAACATAAATTGTTAACTAAATATGGGCCTCCTTCTACCCTTCTCATCAATCGATAATAACTTAAAATCAAATATGCGCCAGCCAATGAATTATGAAAATTATGACAGAATCAAAGAAAGTCTATTTTTATGATGTAATTGTTAAATGCAAAAAATGGACATGAAGCAGCTCACCTCGCATAGCACTCTCAATGCTACTCAATCCACTAGGGAACGGAATTCTAGTCCATTCAGAATGAAATAGAATACTCCCTTCAACATTCGGCAAATCCGAATAAGTGGTGAGTTTGCAGTTGGAATTATCAAAAGAGAAATCATGCCATCGCCCTACCAAGAAGAAACATGATTATAGTACATATACATTATATATATGCCATGTCTAGACATGGAGATAAATGTATATTTGTAGTCTAATATAGATATTCTTAGGGGTGACATAACTCCACAATCTACATAGGATACTCTGCAATATATTAAATAGGGTTGACATAATTCCACAATGTACATAGGATATAATACCTAATTCATTACTCAACGACATAATACATAAGTTAACTTAGTGGCTACTCATAGTTATTGGTTACTCAATTCATATATATATTAGTATCTTTATACATATGAGTTAACTTACATAATTCATAACTCAGTTGTGTTTAATATATCATACATGTATAGTTAACTCATCCATTATATCTGTGTATTATGATTCATATCAAGGTTATCTGAAATACTAGGTGTTCCAACTGTAAATAAGGTGTAGACCCAACATTTCTCTTATATCGATGCTACTTGTCAAGGTAGCAGAATTATTTGGAAACTAATGCACAGTCCAACGCTTAGTTAAATCAATGTTTGGTGTCATTTATAGTATAATTAAAATGGATGATAAGCACATTTAAAGCTAAAATAATTCAACCCCAAGGTCTTTAAAATACGGATGAATATAAACCAACAGCCATTCTAGAAAAAAGAAATACAAAAACTATAATCCAAAATTCTTTCTATACACCATTAAATTAATTACAGTACCTACCTGGGGCATTTTTCCCTTCTTTGGTGGATAAAACTTCCATTTTTGCTTTCAAAACCTCTTTTCGCTTCCGAATTCCCTTTTCTTGTAAATCTTTCGTGTATTCTTGTGTGTCAAATCCTTCTCTTTTTCTCTCCTTAATACCTTTTTTTTTTCCTCATTTTTCATTATTTGCATGCCACTTGAAACCAAAGTTGTAGGCTTTGATCTAAATAATTAACTGGGAGTCCCACGAGTAGTTATCAAATAAATTTATAATTTATCTCTCTTGATTTCTCAAGTTAACAATAAGCTAACTCAACTCCACATTTTTAATTAAAGTCATGGAAAGATTTTTTGCATTGTTATTTAATAATTCACTCCACTTGATAAATACCAGATAAGTCTTTTAAACTATGTGTTCATCCTAATGTTTAATTAAGACTTATTCTCTTATTAAATTAACATAAATAATATGTTGAATATCACAAATTAATAATTGTTCGATACAATTAAACAATTTAAAATTATCATAAATTTTTATTTCGACAAATTAAATATAGCATTACTACTATTTTAATTTCTTATTGAAAAATGCATTAATGACACACTTATTTCAATAGTTTATTCATAGAATCAAATATATATTTCCTTGATTTACTCACGAAGATCACGACAATTAAAATCATATCAAGACTAAATCTATAAACAAATGTAAGCACATGTACCACAGCCAACATGTCATAATGACACGTATGCCAAAGGGGCAATAGTTCACTGGACTAAAACTTGGCAGAGGAAAATGGGATGTGACATTTTGAGACATTCAACAACATGGTTCAATAGTTTTCCACCTACAAGAAAGAATTGTACACTATTATGTAAGCAATAAAGCAATGGCGGCACTACATCTTGATTAAGGAGAAGGTTAGTCATTATGATCATAAGACATTTTAGTTCATGTAGATGTAAGGTAAGTTGGAGAATGTGCCCCACATGAAGTGCATGACTTACTTGAAACAACCCCATCTAGTGATCAAGCACAAGAATTGGAAGGACAATAAGGTAGAAAATTGCCTCAGTCATTCGCTCGTTCATGCACTCATCACAGTGTTGGACACACATGGCCACAACTTCGTTGACTGGGTAACTCTCCACCCAATAGACAAGGACTTGGCAGATGCCTATATTGCTCTTACACAAGGTGAATATGTTCTAGAGTTTTGTGTGTCTAACGAGCTTCTCTACAAGCTTGGATACTTTATGTTATTTATGGCACACCTCGTGAGAGACACATTCAGGAGGCACACTATTCTAGGACAACAAGACACTTCGACATCACTAAGACACTAGAAACATTGCAATAACATTTCTAATGGCTACACATGCACATCGATGTTGAGTGCCACATCAAGTCTTGCATTCCTTATTGCATCGCCAAACCCATGAACTTGAAATTGGGACTCAACACACCTCTATCGGTTCCTTCCAAACCATGGGAGTACATCAATATGGATTTCATGACTGGATTGCCTACAAAGAACACATGAATGACCTTATGTTTGTTGTAGTGGATAGGCTCTCTAAGATGACCATCATGTTTCCCATAAGAAGAGCATCAACTCGCTAGAAATCACTCATTCTTCCTCTAGCTAGGTTTGGGTTCATTTTAGATTGCCAACTTCTATTGTATTTTATGATGACCCAAGGTTTGTCTGTTGTTTTTGGCAAGCTCTGTGGGACATGATAAATACATGGAACAGTTGAATGTATTTAATCCCGAGACAAATGGACAAGTGGAAGTTGTCAACCACACACTTGTTCATCTTCTGTGTAGGTACAACAATGCACATCCACGCACTTGGGATGATAACTTATTATGCATTTGACATGCCTATAACAAAGCTTTGTACAACTCTACAAGGCATAGTCTTTTCTAGACATGTATTGGGTTTCAACCAATGGCACCCTTGGACATATCCTATTATGCACCATTTGACATGGATTCACGTGCACAAGAACTTGAAATGAACATGGCACATAAGTTTATGCAACACATCTAGACATCTCATTAACAAATTTAGCAGATACTCTCATGCCAACAAATGGAGTATAAAGAGCACCATGGCACACATCACACACCTCATGAGTTCAAGGTGGGCGATAAGGTCTTGTTCCACCTACAAAAGGAATGCTTCAAGGGTCCACACCACAAGATAAAGCCTTTGTGTTATGATCCATACACCATCCTATGCATAGCTAGAAAGAATGCATTTGTTCTCGACCTGGTGCAGTGCTTGGGTTTGCATACAGTCTTCAACGTGTAACTTTTGAATCCATATTACATTCCTTTGCTTGAGCCTGCAGCAATGCAGTGTCCCTCAAATTTAAATCCTAAACACACCAATCCCATGCCTAAGGATTAGATTATAGAAGTGACAACAATGTGCACCCACTAAGACACACATCAATTGTTTTGAGCAATTAAGGTAGGGAAATATGTTAATCAAGTGGTACAACCTTCACCAACTTCAGGTTCAGTTTCTACAGTTGATTGAAGACGCAAGGGGAACCATTGCTCCTCAAGAAAGGGTGAATGATTTATGCACAACTTCTGCACATGGTTGTATATTCCTCAAAAGGAATGTGAGCTCTCCATGTTTACGCATTCTCGCAACATGCGCACAGCATTGTGGTACCTCCATGAGTTGCCACGCAAAAGTTTACCACTACGCAAACACTTATGAATTTGCCGCATAGCACATCCACCTGTGGCATGTGTGCATTAGTTGACTTGGCTCGTAGTAGCTCTCTAAGTTGTTGCAACATATTGTTGACTGTCATGCATGCCTATGTGATGACATGCACTTTGCATTCACATGTCAAGCTTTCTCTACCATGTGGCATGCCAATTGGGTTTCTCCAAATTTATGACTCCTCAGGGAATCTCCCAATATGCACACCTAGTAGTCCAACCATGAACCTACAAGAAGTCCAACCATCACTCGGCTAGAAAATGAACCACCATCCTTCTAAATCGTCCTCAATTATACCTACTTCTTCTAATGAATGTATCTATGTATTGTAATTGTGTCCCCCATAAGGAGACAAAGACAAGAAAACACACACAAGCCAGAAAAAAAATTGTTAGCATTCTTTTAGATATAGCATTCAAACATATTTGTAGTCCTGCATTCTTTTACATTCAATCTAGACGAATCAACAATGATGTTCATCCCTTCTGATCATAGGAACTAGCTTTCCTAGTCTTGCTAGATCTTTCTACACATGCACTTACCATATTCTACATATTGAATAGAAGTTGCATTTATTAGTGTCAAACTTCTACATATGATTGTGTGACTAGCTTTATGCTTATTAGATTACATTTTGTGCATTCTTACAATTTATAGCTTGTTGCCAAGAACATCATTGTCTTGGGCCCCATGGTGCGAAAAAGATGTACAATACCATTTTGTTAAGTCTTCTATTACAAAAATTTGATACATTGAAAAATGTTGTTAATTCATCGACAAAAGTTGTGAATATGGAGAAGTTTTCATAGTGTAGAAGATCAAAGGGCATGGATGCCCTTAGTTGTCAAAAGTGTATAGATGTGACAACCTATGTAAAATATTTAATAAGTAGGAGAATGTCAGATATATGTCATACCTTGCATGTTTTTCCATCTCTTATAGATATGTTCTTAATATATTTAAACTAGTTACACTAAGAGGTGTTCCCACATTGGCAAATAAGATTGTCATGTTTGTGCGATGTTAACAATTGATGTTACACCAAGAGATGTTTCATACATTAGCAAACATGGTGGACTCTAATGTCAATACAATGTTAACAATTAATGGTCAATCTAATATTTGTGGGTCCTTATGGGTGGTTTAGAGTCCTTATGAGTGGTTTTGACCCATGGTTATATGGATTTCTCAACCTATGGTTTTGTACCCATTATATTGCAATACAAACTTCAATAGTTTCCTATTGATGTGCCTATAATTACTTGCATAATTTTGAAGTATTTTATTGTATTGAAAACAATTGAATTAATCCAATAAAAAGGTGGTAGTTATGTTGGGTTTTTTCCTGGAAGGGTTTTCGCATATGCAAATATCATGCATCACATGTGTGCGCCATTTTCATTTCTTTTTAGCTTAAAATTCTATTAGCATCGCTTCTCTTGTATGAGCTATCGGACTTTTTTTTTTTCATTTAAATTGGAGGAATACATGTTGCTAACTTCCATTTGTGAGTCGTGATCGTGATTGTGATTGTGCGAGGCTTTGATCAACTTGACCTCAACACATATTGAATTTGGAAGCCCCTTGAAAATGCTAGGACCAATAGATCAATTTTAGGAGTGACTAGAAAGGCCAATTGTAGAGGAAGATCAAACATTGCCAATGTTTTAAAATTTGCCCCTATTAAGAAAAAGTCATAATACATAATGGCTAAATAGATAACTCCATCCCTTTAATAAGATAGACTTCAATATAGTGCGCAATAGAATTGAGTGGGATCTCATTAATGGTGTAATTAGTTTTGCATGTTCAATACACTCCATCTAGCAGACTCGAGTTATATTTTTCTAACCATCTACCGATTAAGGTTGTTCTCTTGGCCTATCACTCTATGCTATTAATATTGAAAATCTTGATCATGTCTTTGAATTTAATCAAAAGAAAAATCCTCTCATATATACTTCCACTTCTAGGGATTTTGGCATACACTTACTGTCACCAAATTGTTGATGAAACCACGAGACTGAAATCTCTCATAACAACTTTAGGATCAGTATTCCTTTGTCCAACTCTCTGTCATTTTCTCTCAAATTCCAAGAAACTTTATGAATTTCCGCAATGTTCCCATTTGGCTCAAGAGGCTCTCTCATGGATGTGGATGTGCATTGATAAAAAAATTCAAGAAAAAGAATAAATTTGTAAAGAAACACCTCTTGCTATCGATCATTCATGTTTATTTGCTCATTCTGGTCAACTCAGATTGTATAAATTGCACGATCAATTTTTTTATGCTCGGGTTCATCATATTGCCAAACCCTTCCTAGATTAGATGGGAAATTACTAAAGAGCCAAAGGTGTTTCAGGGCATTATTAACATAGACAATTTTATTGCCACGGGGGTTGCTTTAACCTGGACATGAGCATTAATAGAAATGTTTTAGCGTTGATAGAAATGTTTTACTTTTAAAAATGTGTGATGAAGTTGAAGACTAGAAAGGCATGTCTCTCAATCAGTTTTAGGTGTGCCCCGCCGCAAGCGCACATTGCGTTTTAGCTTTTGCCACTAAAGTAATTATATGGGCTTGGAACAAGTGCACATCCTTTTTAATGTGGACTGAAGACAATTTACAAAATGATCATCACACTTCCTTGCACTCCAGTGGTCATGGTTGTTCAAAATAAACACAGTTCCTAGCCCTCGTAATACTAACTTTAGCAATATTATTCCATTGCAAACGTATTGCCAATAACAAAGAATTGTGGGTTTCAATTGGCTCAAGGCATGTTGTCCTAGGTTGACTCCAAATGTATGTAATCTGTACCCTCCTTGCCGTTCAGTAATTATGAAAATATTCATCAAGCTACGTCACAAATTGTTAGAAACAAGAGGATCTATACAGATGCAAATTATTGATAGACACTGTATTTTTCTCACTTACATTGCTATGTATGTTCAATTGTACTCTCTTCGTTTACCTTCTTTAACATTCAAGGATAGATTGGAGCAAACCATAAATCAAATTGACCTCAAACCTGGACTAAAAGAGCCTACTGGTTTGGCCCATATAAACGTGCCAAAAGAAAAGCCAAGTTCAAAAGAATCCTTGTAGTTCCTTCAACTGTGTCCTCGTATGTCCATATGCAACTCAAAGCTTTCCAGATCAAGGCATCTTCATCATTTTACCATATTTTTGGCACATGAACTGACTCTGCAACATCATGTTTCAAGTAAACATACCATGTAAAATTGTAGACAGAATGGTCTTGAAAAACAGACAAAAGGGGCATCTGGGGTCTTTTAATCATTGTACGTGCACAAAGAACACGCCCTGTGATCTCCTCCCCTGAGAAGAAATCAATGTGATAATAACATTATTTCAAAGTTTTCAAGGTGATGATGACCTTTGTTTTCAGGTGAAGATTCTTCACGACTAAGACAATTATTTCACATCAATATCAAGATTAATGGGAAGCAGCAAAACATGCAAAATATTTTACAGAGTGACATGCGACAGCTGACATATGACATCTTTACAAAGTTTACCCAGATGTGCAAAATATGCAACATCCTCAAACAATGTAGAAGTAACCTCGTCAATTTGGCACGTACATATATACAGAACTCAGAAAAGATCTTGAAACCACTCATTTTCCCTCCTAAGCCGACAAAAAAAAGTCTGGACTCTCGGAAGATACAATTATAGACCACATGAAAAAGAATTATAGAACGCGCAACAACACTGATATTTTTTATTCAAAATGGCAATCGCATTAGTAAGAAAATTCGTGCCCCTTCAGAGAAATGTACTTTTTTACCCAAATTGCAATATCTTCTGCACATGCTTCTGCCAGTCGAGATTTTAGTAGGATATCAAGCGTTGCGAATTCATGAACCGCATCTTTGTACTCGAGTACAGGAGCATCAATCTTCACTTTTCTCAATGCCTCTGAATAGGCGATTGCACGATCTCTCATCCAATCAAGTTCTGCAACAACTGTTAATGTTGGGGGCATTAGTTTCAAAGGTGGTTCCCTTCCAGGAATGAGAGGGTTAGCTGCAACGTGGTCCAGACTGAACTCTCCTTCAGGCAGAAACAATTTCCATGCCAGAATACATGTATCTTTATCATAGAAATATGAATTAGCTAGTTTGATCTCTGAGTGTGTAGGTGTACTTCCAATGAAAAATGGATACAAGAGAACTTGGGCAACCACTTTCACAGGTTCTAAAAGCTTGCCAGCTTGAACCGTCTTTCGAGCTACATGGTCAGCAATATTTGCACCACTGCTTACTCCAAGAAGCACACACCTTCAAGACAATTAAATGCAGCATCATAACAAATATTAGATAAATAAAAGCTTATTAACAAACAAAGTAGAACTTTACATATGCATAGTAAAAATAAGCAACAGATTGACAAAATGATATAAAGCTCCAAAGTTAGCAGATTGCATTTAATTGAAGTTCAGCAGGTAATGCTGAAACATAAAATACATCCAATGATCATGACCGTGCCTAGAATTTTAATATTAACAATAATTCATAATCATTGCTTAAATATCATATAGCTATATATGCACAAGAAACTGTAGACGCTTTTATGCTATTAATATTTACAGCATACTTATTTGACCTTGCCTAAAAAATTCTTCCCCGTCCTCCAAGAAAGAAATTTTCAACATACTATAAGAAGACTACTAATTAAATACAAATAATTCAACCAGAAGGAGAGGAGTGAACAAACACGAAAGTTTCAAAAACTAACTAATTCAAACCATAAACTTGATTCACAGAGTGCCATTGGCTCTAAAAGGTCATCGAGGCCCTCATTTTCTGTTTCCAAATATAAATTTTGCATGAAAATGTCAATCTGTTTTGTCAAACTTAATAAAAAATCATGAAGGTAATAAAAGATCATTAAGGGGGTGTCCTCAAGGTTCCCTGTAAAATGAGCAAGAACTAATAATTTTTCTGATGTAGAAGGCCTCAAGTTTGGTCTCAAATTTTCTTTGCCCCACCCTAAAACCCATTTGGTAGTTTGGATGCGATTGTAAATCAGTATTGACCTTCTGCTTTGTGATGTTAAGGAAGCAAATTTAGATTGGAAATCGTATTATTTGTTAGTAGAAACGAATATGCTTATGAGAGAATTTGAGAATATAAACTTTTTCCAATATCAAACATAATGCTAATAAGGCTGATAAAGAATTTTCCAGTTAGGGAGCCAAGCCAAGAGATTATTGAAAGAAATGGATGCCTTATTTGAAGATATGTGATAGGATCCCAGATTTTCAGAGACTAATATAACATTCCCACCTTAGCAGATAAAACCAGAGTCCACATGAAAAAGCACACGGCAAGTTTTGGAATTAACTCGTGCACTCAAACCAATATTTCCTTAAGGATGCTGTTTTAGCTGGATAACTTAGCCCTAAAATCTGAAATCTGCAGATCTGATAAAATCTAGAAATTGCCAATATTCAAAAACACAGCTCAGATTAGAAAGACTGGATTTTCGGCAAAAAGAGATCTGACTTTTACAAAATTTCTGGAAACAGAAAACTGAGACAACTGTAGAATATGGAATCGCAATGCTATAAAATATTAACTGATGTAATGTCTGAAACGTGTTACATAACTGAAATCTGAAACTTCTGAGAAACTAAAATAAACTACTGAAAACTGTAGCTCTAATCTTTCCAAAAATGAAAGAGATGGCTTGTTGAGGTGTGGATGACAAGTACAACCCAGGCCAAAAGGTTTCAAAGAACGGTATAGGCACTGTACTTGGCTAAAGACAGTCCTGTAACCATGCACAAATAAACAACACTTCCATTCAAAAACATAATTGTAATTTTAAGGGCTACGACACTTTTTTGTATTAATTACTGATTTCTATTTATGACTTGTTTACTTTACACGTGACTAATAACTTTTTACAAACCCACCAATTCCTTCCAAACAACCTAGGTAGACTGAATATGAGAACCTCAACCAAAAAGATGAGTTGGTGGACCCACTACCTAAAAAGTAAAAGGTGGTTTGTTGGACCCACTGCCCAAAAAGGTGGGTTGGCCCATTAACCATCTACATAGAAAGAGTGGGTTGGGTGTACTACTGGCATAAAACAGAAAAGGTTCAGAAAAGTCGCTATTCCTTGAATTGCTTTTACCTAAGCAATAGGAGTGTTGGGTGTTGAACTATTTTAGGAACATTCAATAACTTCTTGAAACGTCTTTAAATATTCACGACATTGCCTCCTAGATCAAATTACCGAAGACAATAATCCAGTAAATTCATTGGGAAAAAGTGTCAATGGAAACATAAGCTGTAAACATCTATGAAAGCTTTCAATTTTCTTTCTCCATGTTCCATAGCTACATAGATGAGAATGTTTAACCTTAATTTTTATAATGTTTGGATAGAGTTAAGAATATAGAAGTAGTTCAAACACAAGGGTGATAAACTAATCTATAGCAGCCTGAGTAATAGAAAATTAAAATAAACAATATTCTGAATTTATGCAACTGAGATTACTAAAAATAATAAAGTACAACTATTGAAAGATATTGCAATAAATAAGAAATAATAATACTTAGCTGGTTTAGTATAAGAAAGCAAATCTGGTCTGAAAACAGATGTAAAGTATGCATGATCAGTACTTTGGATCAATCGTCGAATTCGGGGAATTGCACTTTTGTGGCCACAGACACTGCCGTTGGATCTAGACACTACCGTCAACACTAGTGTCTGATTGTGACACAAGGGTCCAGTTCAGAATAATGATTAGATCTGGATGTGACCAATTTTGTTGATATGGGTTTTATGTCATCTTTCTATTGGTGTATTCAAATTTGGGATATAGGTTGTCGCTCTTCATTGATTGATCAAACCCTAGCTCTTCGCCCTTCACCCTTGGAATGAGTCTGTTGAAAAATGGAATAGTGGGCTCATGGTATCTAAGTGCCCCAAAGACCTCTTTGTCAATGGACGTTGCCTACATTGCCAATACTCCAAGGAAGGCCTCAGATTTATGTAGTTCTCCCCTATGTGTGGGAAAGTGTGCACAAGGGTGCAATATACTATATGATGATGCATGCAGTGATCTAGCTTGTAATTTGAGAAAAAAAACCCATGAGCTGCTCTTTGAATGCTTCAGACTTGTAATATGACTGCTCTTATGCTTGATATGAAAATAGGAACGAATAAAGCAAAATAGCTGGTTGTGCAGTTAATTGATTTAGTTTTAATAGGTGTTTGTTTGGTATTTGCTAGATGAACAATGAGAAGGCTTAGACTTATACCACTTTTTAGATATATCTTACGGTAAGGTTCAATAAGACAAATAGGCCAACCCATAGGTTTCAAATCATTTGCAATTTGGATGACTTTTGACAATGGACACTAGATAAAGATCAGGACACTATCGTCAACGAAAGCCTCTCTATGGCCGGTAGTGTCCAGAAGGCTTGAAAACAGATATGGATCTAAAACTGACAGTGAAGGATGTTTATTAGATTTTAAACTTTTTGTGCAGTACAGGCAACCTCGGTCATCAAAATGATATGGATTGGACTAAGAGATAAGCATTTAGGCACAATGAAATGGCAAATGCGAGTCTTTCAAGAGCAAGGAGGTCTAGAACTAAAGGGTAGAGTCCTAATTAATATTTGTCAAGTTACAAGACTGAGATGCTATATATATTTAGTTTTAGTATCTACAGAGAACAAACAATTTACCCAGATCTGCCCTCTCAAGAGGACTATAGTACACTATCACACACTAAATAATAGACTGAGACTAGCCCCAAGAAATAGAGACTAAAGTCAGCAAAATCTATAAGAAATTCGATCAACTTTTCCTGAATCAGTGCAAGGCTAGCTACCAAACTTTCAACCAATGGCTGCAAATTGTGGGATACTTCACCATGCTCTGTCCATGAAGGACAATGAGGTGCTCCAATTTGTTCCACTTTAGCAAATGAGGCAATTGCTACTAATGCCTCTATTGTAATTAACAGAAAGCCTTATGTCAACAAGTTTACTTGCTCTAAGAGCATGTTTCTCTCTATAAGTGATTGGTTGTGCCCTCTGGTCTCAACAATGCATGTACCGATCATATTTTCAAGCCCCATCTTGGCAAATTTGCTATTGGCTACCTCGATGGCGTCTTGGTCTATAGCAAGGTATGGGATGACCACTTGGTCCATGTGCACATATTGTTTTGCAATATTTACTCCAAACCAAGATGAAGTCGTCCTTTGACCAAACCTCATCAGGTCCTTACACTTCCTCATGAACAAGCAGGGAGTAAATGCAGGTCTAGATAAAATCAAGGTCCTTCATGAGTGGCCCACTCCATCCAACATTCTAGATCTAAAGAGATTTTTGAGAGGTATGAACTTCTATAAGAAGCTTATTCGTAACTACTCACATATTAACCACCCTGTTCAACTCGCTCATCAAACAACTCTTAAATATAGTCCACAAGTCGCTCAACCCTTTAACCATTAGAAAAAGGTTATTTGCTTTGCTCCAATGCTCTCTCCCTAGCTTACAACTTAAATGCAGTCCACGTGTGCTCAACCCTTTAGCTATTTGAGCTTTGACACCAACATTTCCTAGTATGCCACTCAAGCAATGGCACCATTATCATCTTGAAAGGGGATCATTATGCATACATTATATTGGATATTCGATGCATAACCTATAATTGTCTCTACACTGTGGATGGCTAGTTTGGTGTAATTGTTGATGTTTTGCAGCAACCCAAAATGGTCAATTAGACACTTTTCCTTGACCACGGTTTGAGTGATAGGCTGTTGTACATGCTCATTCATGTTTGCTCTTCTCGCCAACTTTAGCTCAAAAAGGCTCATTTAACTTACCATGGTAGCCATTTTAGTGTGGAAAAAGGCTTCCAACATCTTCGTTGCTACCTTTTTTGGCCTTCTAAGCACAAGTTGACCAAAGTTGCATGGATACGGATACGGTATCAGATAAGGTCAAGTATAATTTTTAAGACTACCTTATTGAGACGTCTAAATTTTAAGAAACCCCTGATATAGATACGGTTGGATACAACATATATATACATTACATTTAAATTGTATACATTATACAACTTTTTTTCCATTCACAACTTCATAGAATGCGTGCAAATTACACACTCCCAATGCACTAGAAAGCTATGAAGTTGCATAATCCATGAATGAATAAAAAATGTGCGTTGCACAAGCCAAGGAAAATAGATGAAATGAAAGAAAAGCAATAAAGTAGGTCAAAGGAAACAAATCAAACAAAATCATAGCAAGTTGAGAAGAGCCGATGTGTAATTTTGAAGCAAACGAACGAATCAACACTCATTCATCTCCACATCCTCAATAAAATGCATTTTAGAGGGTCATATGCAGTTTTTTATTACCTTTTTAGTATTTTGAAGGGTTTATTCAAGTTTATTTTTTTAACTTTTAGATCAGATATGGCTACGGATGGCCCACATACCATATCCAGTCATATCCAACACGGCCCAATTACATTCTTGTATTTGGATATGACCAGGTACTATCCAAGACATATTTGAGCTACGTCATACCTATATCCATATCCGGCATGTAGATACACACACCATGGCAGTAGGGGTGTCATATCCTGCAACCCTTTAGTTGAGGATTACATGTGCCAATGCTCTATTTTTAGTCAATCAAAGTGTTCCAATTGAAAACTTGGATTGTATCAACCATTATTGGTACCTTCTCGTCCCTAAGAACCCATTTCCATGAACTTCGTTAGTGGTCTACCCAATACTCAACGCCAAGTCCAACGTGACTCCATTTGAAAATCTTTATGTCATGCAACAAGATAGTTGACGCTCCACAAGTTGACTTGTTCTTCAAGCATGTTTGATGTTGGATTATTTTATGATCCAAACTATTTTGTTTTTATTTTATTTAGTTTTAGTTTATTGTTTAGTTTTATGAGTTAGTTATACCCATCAGTTGGTTGCCTTGAACCAACTCTTCGTAAACTTTTTAAAGCTTTCATTGTACAAAAATAAATGTTGCAGATTTACATTGAATACATCTTTTCTGATTATTCCTCCTAGTCCTGATTGTATAAGTGGTATCAAAGCCACGTAAGAAGAGAAAGGAGGAGAGTCTGGTGTAATCTTCTTGAATATGTATGGTGCTTCAAAACATGCATACAGACTGAATTGGATAGTGTACGGCAGTTTGATGTATGGTGCAACAAATAGTCTGATACAACGTGCTATTCATTACTTGCGCGGTATAAGAGTAACAAACCCAAATACAACAATAGAATAAGATGTATGAAGGGCGATGAGCAGCACATCAATTTCCAACAATAGGGCTATTTTAACGACTCCTTGCCTCTTTAACCTGGCATTCCCATGCAGGGGAATACATCACGTGAGGGTGGTATTAACGAGGTGTCGCCCCAAATCGTATTGGGAGGTTGCGGAACCCTCGAGGTCGTCAAAATATTGTTTGGCGTTCCATTCGGCCCCAGATTGTTTGCAGATGAATGTGTATATGCCCATCAATCCATTAAAGATAATCCGATAGAAGGGATTCAATTCTCTGGACGTTGAAGCTGCTATTGAATCAAATGCATTGAATTCGATCTTCACTTTTGACAGAATTTTTCAATGTTGTAAGAGTCGGTGCCATTCCAATACGCATTTGAAAACTCTATTTTCCTCTAGAATCACCGAATTACTCTATAGGAATTTGCTTTCATATTTATGGCTAAGAACTAAGAGTCCACAATAAGAATACAAGGCGCATATGGAAAAGCTGAGTCAAAAAGGTAAAATATTTTTACCTTTTTTTTAACTTTTGTAAAATCCGATAATCTCATGTCATATAGAAGAATCTCTCATTGAATTTTCATATTTGTTGTAGTAGAGATAGTTATACAAACTTTTGTAAGTCACAATAGAGCAGGTCAAGGGTTCAAAACCCATTCAAATTAATTTTTTGAGAAATTTTCATTTGGCAATATAAGAGTTTAATAGAAAATATAAGGGTCTAAGGTGAAATTATTTTCACAAGTTTCAGAATCCTTGTATCATTGCAATCGGAAGCTATTTTGATCATAAAGGCAAAACCCCAATAGCATTCCCTTCTTTTGACTTTTTTCATCATGGCAAAAATTGTAAGCTTAATCTTCGAAAATGGTAAATTGTCACCTAAAAACTACAAAGAATGGAGTAGAAACATGGAAGACACCCTCATATTTAACGATTTGTGGGAAATCACTGAGAAAAAAACCACACCACCAACTGAAGCGACGAAACTAGTTGAATGTCAGAAACGTGATAAACATGCACTCGCCCTATTGAAATCATCTTGCACTGAACAGGTTATATCATTCATATTGAGACAGTTAAAATTGGTGCATGGAAAGCATTAAAAGATTTCTATGACAAACAACCTGCACATAAAAAGATTGACCTTCTTATGCAGAGTTTGAACAATAAACTGGTGGTTAATGAAGACGTTTTTGAATATCTTTCTCGCATGAAAACATTTAACAAGAATACTGCACAATTGGTGGTAAAATTGATGATGATATGTTGATTTCTATCACATTGAATGGTCTTAGATTCTACATACACCAATTTTGTTGAAATGCTACAGCGTAGTGATAAGCTTAACGGTGCCACATTTGACTCTATTTGTGAGTTATTAACTCAGCATGAGAGACAGTTTGCACGGAAGAAGAGTACACCTACTGAAGCTCACTATACAAAAAACAGGTCCCATCACAGAGATCATCATCATGTACAACAACAGATTCAGAAACACTCTCTGAAACACTCTTCGAGTCATTATCTGAGGCACTCTCCACACCGTTCTAGACTGTCTCCACAACATTCACATCGACACTCTCCAAGGTCTTCCAATCGCAGGCATCACCACAAGCACTCTTCTCATAGTTCTTCTAGTGATTCAAGGTCTTCTGGATCTCACAGACACAAGAAAGAACCCAAATGTTTCAAATGTGGTGGTATTGGACATTTTGCAAATGCATGTCCTTTTCAACGACCCCATTCTCCATGCAGAAAGAAAGTTGAAGCAAATTATGTGGGTCATTCTAGTAACTGATCTTTTGATTACTCTAGTTATTCAAGATATTCTGACACTTAATCTGATCAAAAGATGTCCCTCATGGCCGAGGTCTAATGGTCCTGATGGCCCTGACACCATATTTTGAGTGCTCAGTGATTCACCCGTCTTGTGCGAGCTACTAGGCTCAAGACTGGGATTTGTTGTAGTAATAGTTTTTTGGCTTGTGTTCTTGCTTTCGGTTCCATTTTTGGCTTTCCATACTTGTTATTTACGACATGGAGCAGACAGTGTTAGTTGATTTCGATTCTCTTGGTGCACAACTTCTCACCTCTCCCCTGATAAGGGGAGAAGATATTGCATTTGTCGATCTTCGATCAGTCATTGATGACAATACAAGTTGACAGGGGTTGCTAGCACCTTCAATGTTAAGCAAAAGTCGTCAATATTTGTTGGACATTAGGGAGATGTGCCATACACAGTACAAGAATTGTCACTTGGACAAGTTCCTGTGTGGGAACTTATGTGGGTTGATGTAGTTGGACAAACTTTGATTAGGTTCTACTGGAGTACAGTACGATGGTCATCGGGGATGAGCAGATTTTGATCGTGTTCATCAGCGATTTTTTTGCCACAACTCGCAAGTGCGGGCTTCTTTATGGAGTAGCATCAGTTTTTTGTCAATACCAGAGATACAGTGCACCACTTGCAGTAGCAACAGGGATTCTTTGATGACTTCAGAGTCATTGCTCTAGTTCATTCCTTTCATACCCCTTTGGATCAAGGGAGAATTTGTTGGATTATTTTATGATCCAAACTATTTTGTTTTTATTATATTTAGTTTTAGTTTATCGTTTAGTTTTATGGGTTAGTTATACCCGTCAATTGGTTGCCTTGAACCAACTCTCCGTAAGTTTTTTTAAAGATTTCATTGTACAAAAATAAATGTTGCAGATTTATATCGAATAAATCTTTTCTGAATATTCCTCCTAGTCCTGGTTGTATCACTTGGAGCAACTTTGAGTTGTTACTCACTCAAATTTCTAATCAAGACTCGCACTTCCTTAGTCGCTTTCAGTAATCAATAGGAACCTTCTTGGTTATCAGTTGCACCTCTCCATTTCATCCACAGACAGATGGCTAAACTAATTATGTTAATCGCACCATAGTCCATATTTTCCACATCGAGCATAAACAAAATAAGCAATGGTGCAACTACTTGCTTACCATCCTGTTGGTTCCCAGAACCAGACCCTTGTTTCATCTTGCTAGTTGAGAAAGCAGCTTGTCAATTCTTCACTCTCAAATTGGGTTATAAACAAGATAAGGAACAAGTAAGACAGTCACTAAGATAGGGTCTAATCTTCTCACTTCAGGTTCTACAAGGCCTAGGGAACTTCCCTTACCATTCAGCAACACTATGATAAAATTGACTCACTGCACCCACGAAGATCTAGCTAATGAATGCAACCCATAGTAATTAATACACATTGGTCCTATTTATTGTCACTGACACAATGAGTACACATTCACCAAACGAACACTACATTGGGACAGTCATTGCAGAAAATATAACATATAACCCACCTTCAACTCCTCAAATATCTATCTAACCAACTTAGATGAGTAAAGCTATGTGCTCATTCAAAACTCCTATGAGAATATAAATGATCTTTGCAAATATTTGCACCAACTCCTCTTGAATAGTAAGGAAATGATTAAATGAAAATTGATCTAACTTCCTAAGACCAGTGTCTTGCTATCCATTGGGAATTAACACATCCTATCATACCACTTGCATTCATCTTTGCAAAGATCTAAAACCATTTTACACAAATTGAAAGAATAAAACCATCTGATACACATGAAAACATATATCCTTACAACATTTATATTGATCATTTGAAATATTTGTATCAAATGTCATGGGATGAACTCAAACAATAACAGAATTAAAAACATAAGATACCACGTGAAATAGATCTGAGATGCAACTGTAGGCTGTAGTACATGGCTTTCATGTATAAATCTTTATACATGAAATCCCAAATGTCGTGACCTTTTCCTAATCCTACAGGGCCTAAGACATCCGTGAACTCTGCATCACTCCAACCAGCTCCTTCATGGCCTGAAACAGATTATTTAGCTACTCAGGTACTAGACATATGCAAGCATTAAGACTAAAATAGAAAATGAGTTCCTAGAACAAAAACATACCCGAAATGGAAAAAAGATCTAGATGATAGGTAGGCTCCTTATGTAGGCTTAAGGTGGATACATAAGCTTCTTCAGATGCTCGTGACAGCTGTCCATTTTGATCTCTTCATTGCATCTTCCCATAAACAACCACCTACAAAATATTCTTACCTATACAAAATTGCCACCTATATGTGGTCTTACAGAAGCATTCTCAAGTGCATACTTAGTGCATGGATGGTACTATTTGTATGACAACCAGATAGCATGATGCCATTCACATTATAACATTCAGCATATATTTTGAGTGCTTATGCAAAGCACTATAACTCAATAACTCAACCAAAATTTATCTAACTTGGAAGTTGAACAAAAGTCTTTTACATTTTGGCCCATTCTGCATCCGTTGGCTTAGACATTCTAACAAGAAGGTCTGCATCTTGTGGGATTTGTTTTATATTTACTTCACTAAGTGATCCATATTGGCTCACAAAGGATTCATCCCTAACTTTCAAATTCAGTACCCCTCCACACAATTGAATCATATCCTTCTCAGTGGTCATCTTCTCCTCTTTCAATGCTTTGCCAAAAAAATTCAAGAGAGCCTTGATGGCCTGCTGTCATTACCCTTTATTCTTCAAACTATCCCCTGGGTTGTATGGGGAAGGCATGCCTCCGAAGATCATGTTGTTCATATTAGTTTGAGCTTTTCGAACTTTGTCATTTGCATTATCAATCAGGATCTTCACCCTTCTAGCGGTTGAAACCAGTTCAACTACTCCTACAACACTAGCCTTTAATGCTGACACATCTCCCCAACCTGCTGCAATTATTTTTGTGTCATCCTTGGCCTAGCGAGAGTATTTCAGTTCCTCCACCTCTTTTTTCTTTGCAGTCCATGTATCATGAATGGTACCACTCTTTTTTTAAATCTTGATCACCATACTGGGGATTGGTTTCCCTACTCTAATGATTTCCCAAATGCTCTCAAACAAAGAGTGCATGGTCTCAATTTTAGGCTACAAGAATGCTATCATGGTTTTATTGTAATGTGCATCCAATGCCATTTTCTCTCTATCTTTGTTTATGATTGCATTTTGTAATCTTTCCACCTGGACTCTCAGTTCTGCCATATCAGTATCCATGGGATGACCCATTTGAGCTTGCAATTTATCAGTTGGGACCGTGGGTCTGTCGTGGTTCTTTGCCAACGAGAACTCTTTCTTCAACTGCTCATTTTCTTTGTTTGTTGCATGCAATGCTCACTGCAATAGGATATTCTCACCCTCCACACTAGCACATTCTTCTCCCAGTTCCTCTGCTTGGCTTTCAAGCAATCTTGTGTTGGCTATATCGTATACAGCAGCCTCAAACACTATTTCTGCAGACCGACCTGTTGACATATCACCAACTCTAATTAGCTGTAAAGTTCCCTAGAAATCCTCTGTTTTCATCTGATACATGGGCTTTTTGTGTATGGGTGCCACCATCCACTCTGCAAGTATGCCCATGTCAACATTTAATTTAATGCCATGGAAGTTTTGGCAATTTGTTCAGAAGAAGCTTCTGCACCAAAGATCTTAGAAAGACTTTCCTCTCTCATAATCTGGTGCATCACTTTTGCCTTTTCAAGGTCCCAACCAGGCAGAATCATGATGTTGCTTTCTTGCAATACTTGTTTTTACAATTTTGGGGTGCTATCCTTTAGTGGCAGCTCCATCTATTTGGCTGCTGGAGTATAACTAGACTAAGCTACTTCCTCTTCTGCTGTCTCATCCTATGCCGACTCCATCATTGCATAATCTACCAACGGCTGACCTCCTTTTGCATATATGCTCAACTTCCCAGGTCATTTTACACTCTAGTTTGCATAAAATCAGGATTTGCAAAGAATTCATTTTGCTCTTGAATCCTCTAATCATCCAATTCTTCATTATTTGGGATCTCTATGGTGGGCTTATTTCCTCCATAGAAACATCTTTGTCCACGGGTTCCTCTACAATCCTAGAAACAGCTTGACTATGGGCTACACTCTCTGCATCCTCATCTAACTTTGTTTCCTGTATTTCTACGACCTCATGTTAGACTTCCATTGGCTGGGCCTCATCCACTATGGGTCCAGGGGACATGTGCTCCGTTTGTGCAATCGGTTTTATGCGTACAGGCTTCTCGCTTTCATTTCTTACTCCCACAAACATTGGTTGTTCTCTTCCCTCAAGTTCATTCATGATGAATTTCGTCTTTGCAATAGGGTTATTCATTTGGGTATATGAAGGGATGTATGTGGGATCATACTTTTGGCTCTTCTCCTCCCTAAGTTCATACTGACTAGTTATAACTGCATCAATTTCATTTAAATCATACATATTTCTTGTCAACTCTTCACTGATTTTGCACACATAATGGTATCCTGAAGATCTTCTAGTGGCCTTCTTACTGACAATAACCTCCTCAAGATCATATGAACTGAGGGCCACAGGGCGAAATCCATAAGTGCTCATAATGAGCTGAGGGGTCATCAAAGCTGATCTATTCTCAAAAGTGAAATATATAGCCTTACAGGCCACTTTGATCAATGATCCCTTTGAAACTCCTGCAAAATCATCATCTGGCGTGGCCAATTGTCTCATGAATTCCAATAATATCATTCTCTTTGGCACAAATTTGGGAGTCTGTAAGGTGTTATCTTAGACCCATATACTCTTTATGGAAGTGTGATTTGGTTCTATATACCAATCTGTGCAATTGTTCCCAGGTTGTCCTAATATGTGGTGAACACAAGGTCTCATTAATTCTTTTACAGCCTAAGTTATCCTTTGCCTCTTAGTTCCAGTCAACCTAAAATAAATGGGTGATACAAAAGAATCCTGAAAATTTGGATAGCTCAATCCTATGTTGTGTCTATCTAAGGCTCCAGTCCACATTTGAATTGGTCTCTCTTAAGTTGGCCCGCTAGGTGGTGTAGGAAAATGTGTGTCCGATCTCAAACCTAGGCAATGAATTACCAAATGCATATAAACAGGTATGGCATAGATGAGAATAATGTTTGAATTCATCCTTAATCCCCACACTTGATATCCTCCAAGGCTTGACACATTCTATCTGATAAAAACTGCCCCCACTAATACAAACATTTGAATTCATCCTACATCCCCACACTTGATATCCTCCAAGGCTCGACACATTCTATCTGATAAAAACTGCCCCCAATAATACAAACATGAATGAAATAGGGTCAATGTATCCACTCAAACTTTTGAATGGAGAGGGCCAGTTGCTTCTTCTGCCTCATCACCCAACACTTGACATAAGATAGCATTGGACCGCCCATGGCAATCTGCAAATATTTCCACCTTAAATGGCAGGTTGGCATCCCCTTGTAGAAACTGGAATGAGGGTGGGGTGCTATTTGGCCATTCCATGAGCATGGGCATGTATGTATGCAATGTCCCCTTTGGGGCAGAATTAGAAGCAAATGGGTTTCCCAACAATCCATAACAATACATACAAATTTCTGAATTTATTTTCAAACCCTAAGCAAATGAAAATTGCAGAATTCTGAAAGTGCCTATTTAGGGCTAGAAAACAATATTTAATTTTTCAAATAATTACCAAAATTAGGAAATATTACAGCCAATCATTATTTATTCAAATCTGATTTTTAGCCTAATTAAATCGCTGAAAAAATATAATAAAAAATACCAAAAATGCTTTGTTGCCTTCAAACAGCAATTAGGCTTGAAATCAGCCTTGGAAGTGCCACATCCAATCCCAAGAGGGGGTTTGCTGCCCTCCAAAGAGGCTTGCTGCCCTTCTAGAGCTCCTCAACCAACTCGCCAACCCTCCAAACCTGCTCACCACACTCCTTGAAGCTCCTTTTGTTGCACTGAAACCAAAATTGGTGTTTCTTCACCTCAAAATGACCAATGATGCATGATACAACCTCTGATTTAAGGCTGCCCAGCTGATAGGTAAAGGTTTTCATCCTTACTTCAGCCGTCCATTGAAGGTTTCCGTCTTCAATAAATGAAGTCAAGAAAATCGTGCTTAAACTTGTGATTTCAATTCATAAACATAACATAATCCTTCAAAATGAACCTCTTTCCCCTATTTATATCATTTTCCTCCAATTTACTTTTTAAATTAAGGACCAACTTATATCAAATCAGAGGAGTCCTCTTCTTTATTACAAATCAATTTGGAAAGAAATCGCTGACATGTTATTTTTTAGCAACTAAGGCATATTATTACTTTTATTTAAAGTATTTAAAAATGTTTTTTTTAATTTTAATAATAATATTATTTTGTTTTCAGAAAATGGAACATTACAGTCCACCCTTCTCAAATTTGCTTGCCCTTAAGCAAATGCAAGCCCATTTTCTATTATCTCTGAAATACCTGGATCCCACTTCAACTTTGGTAACTTGCAACCCCAAGCACTTGCTTCATGAACATAGCCTTGAGCTCCAATGGATCCTATGTTGTTACTGTGGTTGAAAACAAACTCAATTGCCCCCACTCCTGCTTGTTACATGTTATGATCATTGTACTTTCCTTAGACATATACAAGTTATGCACTCTTTGACTCATAAAAGTCTCCTTATCAACACTCATATGGGTTGTTCCTAAACCTGCACATAGAACAAACATGTCAATGAAATCAATAACTCTCCACACCACTCTTTCAACTGCTTCACCATGCCTTGTAGGCATATTGTTCAACTCTCCTCCCATGCTTGCATCTTCTTCATGGTTTTCATTCATGTGATGTACTTCCAAAGGTCCATTCTTGCTATCCCAAACATGGCTGTGGCTGTACCGTTGCATTTTCTCGCTCATAATCAACATTGTGGTGGCTGGAAACTCTTCCATAACAGCTGCAAACAATCCCTCATTGATGGTAGACAGAACATCCTTCCACCTTGTGACTGAAAATACTCGTGACTCTCATAAAAATTAATGGGTTGGTTCTATTGCACATAGCAACAAAAGGAATAGGACAGCAGCTGTCATATTTTAATTTCTTCACTAAATAGAAATGGCAGTGATATAGGGGCTGGAATCAACCATTTAGTGACTGAAAATGCTTTCTTGTATCTCCAAAGATCACCGGGATCCCAAACTTTTATGTACAAGCAATTTGGAACTTGTATGAAAGGACCTATGTGCCCTTTGCCACTCAAAGTGTTCATGACTCTATCACCATTTTCACTATGCTGTCCATGATAACCACAATTTCGTCGTAATATACTATGAAGCATCAAGCTTGACATATTATCATTCTTTTCAATATGCTGCCCATGATGACAACACATCTGAAATGGCCCAGTATGAAACAACAAACCTGAAATATGATTTTTATTTTCATATCTTAGGCTGGAATCCAATTGTTTACTTCTTTTTTTAAGATTTAGAAGTTGAACCTTGTGAAGGACTTACCTTGGCACAACCTTCCTTGTGTTTATCAAGAACCATACATGCTTCTACTGAAGGCTCTCCCCTTTCCACTTGCATGGTGGATTTCTTTATGGACTGCTCACTAACTTCTTTCAGATTTAAATTCTCTTGCTCCTTGATTTCCTCCTTGGAATTCTCGTGAGGGTTCGACTTTCCATCATTTTTCTTCAAAATTACTTGCAGCTCAAATTTTTCTTCATTCTCCCTTCTTACAATTTGGAAATTCTTTTCCTCTTTCTTTCTCAAGGCATGTTGAAGATCTCTTGGATTCTTCATTGGTTTATGATCAGCCCTAGAACCATACTTGTCTTTCTTCAATGCCACGAAATCTGCAAGGCTCATTTCTTCTCTGATCGCTTATATTCCTTATAGTCTGCAGCCACATCATTTCATATAAAAGGTTGCTCCTCCCTTTTTGGAATGACTTCCTCCCTACAAAGGAAGTTGGGCTGATTAGGCCTGCGTGTAGATCCAACCATCACCCTAGGTGGAGGGGGAGGGTTGTTTATGTACTTCATGTGCGACCTTCGCCATTGTGTGGCTTGAGTCCATTCATATCCCTCATGGTTTGGATGAATTCAGCCATCATTTCCATCAACCGCTCTTGATTTTGGGCGAATCTTTCAAAACTAATCCTATCCAGGTCATCCATGTAAATCTGTCTTGGCTATTCCAAATTTTCCTTTCATAGTATGTCACTTCCCTCACTAGTTGGCATGAAGCCAACTCAAACCCCCCATAGCCAGCCAAGAATTTGACTCTGATACCATCATAATGTGCTCTTTAGGGCAGAATTAGAACCAATGGGGTTTCCCAACAAACCCTAACAATACATACAAATTTCTGAATTTATTTCCAAACCCTAAGCACATGAAAATTGCAGAATTCTTAAAGTGACAATTTAGGGCACAAAAGCAATATTTAATTCCTCAAATAATTAACAAAATTAGGAAATATTACAGCCAATCATTATCCATTCAAATCTGATTTTTCGCCCAATTATATGGCTGGAAAAATATGATAAAAAATACCAAAAATGCTTTGTTGTCTTCAAACAACAATTAGGTTTGAAATCAGCATTGGAAGTGTCACGTCCAATCCCAAGAGGGGGTTTACTGCCCTCCAAAGAGGCACCACCTCCCTATCTTTTCTCTTACTGAGAGATTCTACCGGTTTAGAGATGCCACCACAATCTATATCTACTCTATATAGCCATCTACAATCTATATCTACTCTATATAGCCATCTCTCCATAGAGGGTTGGGGGTTGGGGCCCTGAACTCTATACGGGGTTGGGCCCCCTATCTAGGCATCGATCACTACCGGAAAGCTCCAATGGATCCCTGCAAATGATTCATATCCATTGGAGCTTTCCAGTAGCGATCGATTGGCGTCCCTCCTCAGTTCAGGGAATAGCGGGCAGCAAACCCCCTCCTGGGATTGGACATCGCACTTCCAATGTTGATTTCAATCCTAATTGCTGTTTGAAGGCAACAGAGCATTTTTGGTATTTTTCATCTTATTTTTCCAGCCATATAATTAAGCTAAAAATCAGATTTGAATGGATAATGATTGGCTGTAATATTTCCTAATTTTGGTAATTATTTGAGGAATTAAATATTGTTTTTGTGCCCTAAATTGGCACTTTCAGAATTCTGTAGTTTTCATGTGCTTAGGGTTTGAAAATAAATTCAGAAATTTGTATGTATTGTTAGGTTTTGTTAACCCCTTTGGTTCTAATTCTGCACGAAAGGGGACATTACTATGTAGCTTTCATTTCATTAATTTTCCTCATGAATTGAAGCTTCAACATCTTGACATCTACAGGCCCAGCTCCTTTTGTCTGCAGGCTAATAAACACTAGGCAGATATACTCGTGCGTTAGGTGAATCACCACCTCTCCATTGTCACTCAACAGTCCTAGTTTCAGGCTCAAATATATGGGCTGTCCATATAACAATATGTGGGTCCAAGTGGAAATTAGGCACTGCCAATTTACCTATCATATTTCCAAATGTGGCACTAGGCGTTAAAGCATTTCCAGACATATTCAAATAGTTTGTTACCCTTTTACTAATCCTTCCTCAAATTGGGGTCTCTGATTTCTTCTAATTCATCCTTGAAGTATTGCATATATTCAGTTTCATTAGGCAAAGTTTTATTAGGATTAGTTAAGTGTGTAAATTGTATGATATTGTCACCATACTCTGCCTATTATTTTGGTTAGAGATTTACACAAAATAAACACAATTAAATCACACTCAATATTCATTCTTATGTATTAATTATTCAAAGACCCAATACATTATATAGGGCTTGTTTTCTCCTAAAGATAAGGAGATACCTCTTTTCATAATCCCCCAAATTTCTTATGTTATCTCCTAACATCTCTACAAACAACCCTAGAATCTCTCTCTCACACATTATCTACATGAGTTGTTCTCACAACTCACTCACACACACAATAATATTATTAATCTACTAACCATTACAATATGACTCACATATTTTTACCCATGAGTACTAAACAAGCTATTTTCTAACATTTCCCCCTTAGTGCGAACATGGGTGAAGAAAACATCACACTCTGGAACTGCAGCATGTCGCCTGTGCTTGCTCATGATCTTGACCTATGTACGATGTCGCACAACTCTCCAAAACTGTATTCTCACAAGTGGCTTTCATGGATGGATACAACACCCACTCAGGTATGAACAACGACTCACACTTTTGTTCATCCTCCACAGCTGTACATTGATGGTTGTACAAAGGCTCCAACCAACCACCCAAACATCCAGAAGGTTTTACAAGACAACCAACAACCTACAAAGATGATTTTAGAGGACAACCAACAACCTATAAAGATGGTTTTGCAAGACAACTAGCAACCTCAATACAAGTATCATGATGCTGCAATAACCTGTGATTTAGTACCCCACTACATTTTACAGCAAGGGAAAATATAGAAGCTTTACACACATGAATAATATGATATTCTAGTTTTATTTCTACCACACCACACAATAGAAAAAATAATGAAACTAAAAATTAGGTTTAGTTCCTCATCATATCTTTTGTAGCCTCTACACGTGATTGTTGTCACTCAATCTCGCACAGTGAAGATAGTCGCCAATGCCACTAGCAATCATCCTTGGCATAGTCATTTATGCGAAATTAATTTTTCACTACTGCATTGTGTGACCCCGTCACTAATGGTTGATGAGAGGACAATGAAAGTCCTCCAACCTCCATTGCCTCCATCCTCATGTTGGTTTTTGTTCATATAACTAGATTAATAGAAAAATCCCAACCCCCACAAATGTGACTGACTTAGGACATCGGTTTCAACCGAAAATGCATGCATTTACAAGGAGATTTTTATTTTTTTTTATTGACACAAATGACATATATCAACTTATTTGAACTGACGACAGGACCCTACTAGACATAAGACAATAATTTTTAACAGATACACTCTATTAATAAACAATGACAAAACTATACTATTGACACTTACTATTACACCACCAATTATTTACTAACTAAACACTACAAAACAAAAAAAATAGCAACATTAAATAACATAAATTAAAAATAAACTAACACCTAAAGATTAAAATATAAAACTATTTAAACTACAACCTAAACAGACTTCACATTAAACAATTAAAATGAACATCTAATAAAACAAAACTAAAATGAATGTTCATGAAACTCGACCTAATAGGACAAACTTAAAACAAGACAACAAAATTACCAAATCCCCATAAACACACGAAAATGTTTATTAGAAACTCACGTGAATTGGATTTTGAGACAAGTGCATGGTGAATGGATGAGAGATATGTACCCATGTGTAACTCCACTTTGAACTAATGCAATAGTTTTACATGCACAAAAATCTAGAAAAACGGTAACTATGGTCGATGCACTCAATATTGTGTCGTTGGCAATTTGATTGCGCAAGGTTGGCCCGAAACTTAAAGTTTTGGAATTTCAATGTGATCTTTCCTGCTAGGAAGAATAAACGGCAAAGACATACCAAATATTGTATGCACATGGCATGAATATGAGCAGCCACACAAAAGGATCTACAAACCAATTCGCATGAGATAGGAAATCATAGATGAATGCCTGAATTCTTCGAACCCTGGACACTGTGTTGATCATGTTATACACAGCAAAAGACGTGGGCACGAATAGATAATGCATGTATATGCGGATCTTCCAAATTGCAATGTCGACGATGCACAATGATACAGTGATTTTACGAATGAATTACGGCTGATATAGTGCTACCACACAAGTCACCCGATGTAACACACTCAATCACGGAGCTCAGATCTCAATGCCCAAGGCACAAACTACATATACCTTACTAATGGCAAAGCTAGCCTAAAAAAATAGATTTAAAATCAAATATATATTCTTTCAAATTGATGAATTTCATAGACAAGGGCAACCAAGACTAATAATATAGTTGTCCCATTCAATTCTCATATTCCCATACCGTTCTAATACCAAATATTATTTTGGTCAGAGATTTAAACAAAATAGACAATTAAATCGCACTCAATATTCTTTCTTCTTTATTAATTATTCTAAGACCCAATACATATATATAGGGCTTGTCTTCTCTTAAAGATAAGGAGATACCTCTTATCAAAATCCCCCAAATTTCTCATGTTACCTCCTGACATCTCTACAAACAACCCTAGAATCTCTCAAACATTATCTACGTGAGTTATGAGAAAAACTAATTCACACACACACACAATGATATTATTAACCTACTAACTATTACAATATGACTCACATACTTTTACCCATGTGAGTACTAAACAAGATATTTTCTAACTGGTAGAAGAAACTGCCTTAGCAATCTTCAAGGGAGGGGCCCTAATCACAAAGCTAGGTCTTTTCTTGAATGAGGTCTCTTCTGCAAGTTTCTTTTCTTTTTTTAAATATTTCCTAGGAGGCATGATTGCAATTGTAAATCACATAGTGAGTTTAGATGCTATGAACTTACTTGTAATTCACTAACCAAGCTACCTTAATTTCTTTGTATCTTCGTAACAATCCTTGTGTAGCAACTTTGATTTCTTGTAATCGATTAGGGTTCCATAATGTTTCTCCAATGGCAACAATGGCTTAACTCATTGGATGGAAATTGCTTATTCTAATGGAGCCTACACCTATATCAAGTTAATGTTTTGCCCCCAACTAGCCAATGTCCATTAATGTGCCCTGGAAAGATCAACGGTCAACATTCAATTTTACTTAGATTTATGGCAAGCATTGTTGCGGAGCTATTTTCAATGTTTGGTGCTTCATGTATCAATGCAATGATAGACGATTGAGATTATCTTGTCATGGATCAACGATGATCATTGATGCGCCTCATATAGCTTTATGTCCCTTTGAGTGCCACAACCCCGACAAGCGGCCCAAATATATTCATGTAGATCAATAGTAGTCATCGCACCGCATTAAGCAACTCTTGGTAAGACCCTAGGTTCCATTGTAGCAATCGCTGATACAAATCATCATTTCAAGATCAATGGTCATAGTTATACCAGAGCCAATAACTTCCATGTGCTCATCTAGTGTCGTTGCTACAATGAATGGTTGAGATCCTTTTCTGTAAATCTATGGTCAAAATCACTTCATAGCATATTATATAGATAACTCGTGAATACCTCTAACCTGACGAATGGCCCAAATCTAATCATGTAAATCACCGGTAGTTATCACAATGCACTATATAACCCTAAATTCAATCTTGGCATGTGATGCATCGGTGGACAGTCAAGATCATATTTTAGAAAATTGGTGATCCACGTTGCATTGTGTGAAATAGTGCTTATGTAGCTCTTAGCTTTCGTTGTATCAATGGACAATCCAAATTTTTCCGTGCAAGATCAACGGTCCACGTTGCACCAAAAGATGTCTCTTATACAACCTTTGGTTTACAATGAGCCGATGGTCAACCAAGCTCATCTTATTAGAATCAACAATCATGCGTCACTTCGTATCACATTACACCGATAGCCACTGCATGTGTCATCACTTGGATAGATGGTCCAAATCTACTCGTGTAAAACAATTGTTGATCGACACTTCTCACCTTTTTATTCATTCACTTCCTCTACTCCACCACGCTGACCAATAGCTCAAATGTGAAGGCACTTGATAGACAATCAACGTTGCATCCTCACAATTTACCCATCCTCTTATAAATGATCACCACCAATAGATGGTCTGGATTCATCCATGTGATCCAACCGCCCATATTGTGTCATGTATCCTTTGGTGTATTACTAAAAACATTGGTCGTTTCGGCATGTAGTTCCTCACGGCGGTTTCATGTTTGGCGAGCAATCTTCAATGGTCGAGTGAGGTTTGGGCAATTGTATTAGTCACGCATGGTTTTTACCATGTCTTCATTGCACATACTATGTGGTTTTCAATATAAACACCGTTTTCTTACTCCTCTCGATACATGTCAACAAAGCATTTTGGTAGAGGTTGTTTTCCCACACCCCTGCAATTAATGATTTTCGGTCATTTCATTGGGTTCACATTTTTTAAAGATTAACTAGTCATTTTCCAAACATCCTTCTTATTGAATAACCATTTCAATCATAAAGTCCACGCAAAACCAAACAGAAATGTAATAATTGCTTTGAACATGTATCTACCTGTTGAAACTTTATATAATGATCTGTGTTGGGAAAGAATTTATTTTGGCCATACTAAGGAAATAACAAACAATTTTATCATTTCACCACTAGGAATATTGAGTACCAACACAACAACGTCTAGGTGATCTCCTTTAGAAGTTTATTATGGCTTCCAACCTTTAGCACCTTATGAGATTATAGTTTCTCTTGTAGCTCCCAATAGGTTCCACCAATAGAATGAGCAAGACAAAGCTTCTTATTATATGCAGAATTTAGCCAAGATTCAAACCAAAATTCAAGACATTCTTCAAACAAACTCAAGCCAAATTCAAGGCACGTCATGATCAATATCAAATACCTCATTCTTTTTGGGTCGGTACTCATGTTTGACTTCACTTGGATAAGCAAAGGTTCAAAGCACACATCACAAGCCAAAACCGATCCAATATGGGAAAAACTATTGTCAAAGCAATCAGACCCGATGCTTTTTCTTTTGTCTCAACTTAACATGCATGTTGTTGTCAAGGTGGGCCAACCCAAATTATACAAGCCCCATCTCACTTGGAGGAGTTGGTTACCATCACTCATTAAGGCAACCAATCCATATAGTTCCAACAAACATTGGTCAAGGATACTTTGTTCAATGCCACAACTTGCGCACTAATCAAAAGAAGCAACCCAACACTTCAACCACCACTTCCCTGGTTGACCATAGGGGAACTTTGCCAACACAAACCAAGTGGTTCATCAAGTTACCTTTTGCGAAGAAGTTTCCACATTTCATATAAAAGTTCACAATAACTTCTTCTCAAAATGAAGGAAATGACATGAATCACCTCTCCTGTAATTATCTACATCATCATAAATATCCTATATGTACACTTGACCTAGTTCAATGGAACCTAACTAACTGCATGTAAGGTCAACTAAATGAGGTGAATTTTCCATGCCCAGATCTGGCGAAGTTTGCATTTGCTTGTCCTCATCCAACCAACACACATTCTCATCCATGCAAGTCTATTTAACCTATGCTAACAAAGAGTGTGCAAGAAACGTTCTTTGTATCTTCTTATAGTTTACATTATTGTGTATGTTCCGATTGTTGTGTTTCAACGAGATACATATCAAAACCTTGGGGATAGGTTACAAAAGATCCAAATAAAATAGCTAAATTTTTCCCCTTTTTTTCATTCAATAAGCTAATGTAGCAAGGGCACAAGTGTTGTATTTACTAAGGGCCTGTCCAACAATATCCTTTGTAAGAAGATGATGACTGCAACGATTGAGCAAAATTTCATCAACATTTTCATCACCAGCTTCATGTTCATGATAAACATAACTAAGGAACTATTTTCATCTCTCCCCATGGCCTTCTTCAGATTGTTCATATTCAATTAACCACTTCAGTTTATCTTCTTCACAATGCTCTTCAAGAGATTCTTTATTATGAGTTTTCCAAAAGCCCAAATTTTCGGTCAATTAAGACCAATAGACTCAACTTCCCTGAAAATATATATTATTGCTAGAGCTTCTACATGTATCAAAGAAAGTGCTCTGATACCACTTCTATGCACCCAACTAAAAACCTACTGTATCTGTTGTAACTTCTAACCTTACAAAATCTGAAACTGAAAATTGAACAATGAAAATTTTGAACAGGAATCTAAAACTGTTGAAAATTATCACCTTGGAGCTGCTGGGAATTTAGAAACTGCTTTACAATATGAAAAGTGAAGATTGATGCAAAATGAAAATCTAAAACCGAAAAAAAACCTGAAATCTGGAAATAACTAGAAGAAACCTGAAACTACACAATCTTCTCAAATTTTAAAATGTATTTGGTGAGCCCGTTAGGAAAGATTGTAGGTCCATTAAAAATGATCCCCCGTGCAATAGAAAAAAGAGCTAGAGTGGGAAATTTGTTATAAATAGATTGTAAGTGGCAGGGAGTTCATGTTTTTGGAAGAGGGAGGTCTTGTGAACAGGTTTGAGACTGTGTTTGGCCTAGGCAGAGATCATTCTGTTCTTGGATAGCCTAGGTCAGCATATATACCTTCTCAAAATATTTATTTTTTTCTATACTCTGTAAGATCTAATTATCCAGCAATAGCGACTTTTGTGCTCTTTACCATTTTTGAGGGAAAAAATGGGTAAGAACGGAGGAAAAAAAAATCAGTTTCAGGTTTTCCTGATTTTAGTTTTTTTTTTTTTTTTTTTAAGATTTTCAGTTTGCAGCAACTTTAATATTCAGATTTAATGGCAGTTTCAAACTCTCCAGCAGTGAGTTTCATATTTTTTAACAGTGTAAGATTGTTATTCTAAATTCAGATTTCTTTCAAATTTCAGGTTCAGATTTTGCAAGGTTAGAACAGCTACATTATGTTTTTAGTTGGGCACATTGAGAAAATACTTTTGGACCCTATTTAACAGTTCCAAAGCAAGGTATTCCTATCTCAAAGAAAATTTCCAACTCTTCAGCCCATCCCAACAACACTTATGTTTCTCATCAAGAAATGGATGATGCTTGTGCACTCAGTATGGTTAAATGAAGTCAAACTTTAAAACATTGGCATCTCAATAAAATATTGATTTGACAAGGCTAAAGATGTAACACGTGAAGAAATAAGAGAAGCAGGAGCCTTCATTGCATTAGCTGGCTTGCCATGGCATGATTTGCCTATCATTTTGAGCTTGTTCACAAAGATGGCAGCTTCTTTATGGTATTGTAGTGTACATGGCCACTCAGCTGTGGCTCTGCTTTTTCCCAGTTTCTATGGACATCCTTTGACATTTCCTGATCTTACAAGGTTACTGATAATATAGTTTTGGTTCAAGATACCATCCATGCTACCAATTCTAAAATTAAAATCGATAGATATAGCCAATGCCATTAACCAGGTTGTACATATTGATTTTAGGTTTTCATCTTAAATGGGTGACAGCATCCTTCCCAGGGTACAGCATCCTTACAAGGGTCTTCGTTTGCTCCTTTGATTAATGGCAGAATTACAAGATTTTCGTCACCTTCAAGGTAATCAGAACAGGTTGCCTTTATTCTCAACCTTATACGTTCTTACTGTCAAAGCCTTCAGATGCTATGCTAAACGATGTAAGTGTAACTAAAGAAATGCCCTATATGTGCATAGAGAACAACTCGGTAGAAATTAATCATGCAGAAATTGCAGATGACCTGCTTCATATT
Source organism: Torreya grandis (assembly GCA_037957365.1). NCBI lineage: Eukaryota > Viridiplantae > Streptophyta > Pinopsida > Cupressales > Taxaceae > Torreya > Torreya grandis. The sequence continues at coordinate 1,895,651 of JARHVA010001640.1, forward strand.
TGCAGAGCATTAAACAAGCCAATCAACAGTTTCGGAAAGCTTTTAACATTTTTCTTCTAGCCATTGGAGGGAAGATAAATCCAGAGAAGAGTGAGATATTCTTACTTAAGTGCCCCTAGATGGTACAAGATACGTGTCTCCACATTTGCATACAGAAAAAAGGGTTGGAAAAGCATGGCAATGTTGTGGATAATATTCTGAATCCTTGGTTATGTATCTGGACATTAGAAGAGCCCCATTCAAGATTTAAAGCATAACCTTTAGAGCTAAGTCACAAGGTTCAAGTTTCAGTTCATATTCGACAAGGATAAAGTTCGGTTCAAGTTCACAAATAGAGAAACTTTGGAAAAAAAAATGTCTTTTAAGTTTGAACTAAAAAATGTTTTTATCTTTTTTATTTTCTAAAAATAATGCATAAATATGTCAGAGGGACAGAGTGGAGAGAGCATTCCATTCTCTGCTTTCAGTTGATATATCTGTATAGACACACATGCTTATAAAATAATGCAAAGGCATGTCAAAAACTTCCATGTAAAAATAATGAATAAGGTGCAAGTGCAGGTTCAACAAGGATAAAGTTCGGCGATAAAGTTCAGCGTACCTTGTGACATAGCTTTAGAGCAAAAAGCTTTGTAAATTAATGGACCAATCACTTGACCAAAAAAATACAAAGCAAGCAAGCAGAAAAAGCATGAAACATGAGTGTCAAACCTGGAAGGATCTCCATGAGCTGCTAGCCATGGCTCTACAATAGAGGCTCCAAAGCTGTCAACAATTTCGCGGTGTCCATCGGCTCTGTAAATACCCTTGGGGACATGCACAAGAGACTTACTGCACTCAGCAAGATTAGCCTGTTTTGCCAACCACTTAACAGCCTCAAAACCATCTTCGAAAGCTGTTGGATATCTGTTCTCTGGTGCAAGCCGATATCCTACAGATATAACTATCGCATCACACAATTTCGCCATTCTCCGGCAAAACAAATCATTGGCAGCAGAATCCTTGCTGCCAGCCACAAAACCCCCACCGTGGAACTGAAACATGATCGGTAGCTTCCTGTGCAAGGGCTGTGAATTTGCAGGCAAATAACCTCTGTAACTAGGAACACCTACTCTCGTCTCCTTCCCTGCTGCCTCAACCCCATTGACGAGTGTTGTTGAGTCACCGCCATTGACAAGCATGAAACCCCTCTCTTTCTCACCAATACCGCCATAGCTGCTCCTCCTATTGCTATTGCTCTTGCTATTGATCTGCTCAGGGCCTGACTCTACTGCCCCTCCATAGCTGCTTCTCCTATAGTTTATACTATTATCTAATTCATTTGTTCTAACTGCATCTTTCATTGAACTTCCAAATGAACCAGATGGGGAGGGAATGGATACCTGTTCCGGAGACAGAGATGACTCTGGAAGGAAAATCCTGATTGAGAGATTGGTGAGGGTGTTTATGTGTATATCCTTAGTAGCAATTCCATCGACGAATGCAGCATTTGCAGGCACGGTACTCGATCCGGATCTTGATGTAACTCCATGCCCATCATGATCTGTGACTTGGGCCTGGTTATATAACCTGTGTTTCAGTAATAGCTTGAAGAAAACACTGTACAGTTTCACACCCACGCTGGGCATTTTCGCAAGATCTAACTAGGTAAACACACAATTCAATGCGGGATGATTGATAAATGGTCCAAGCGATTTGAACCTTGGTTGCATGTTTTCAGTCAATCAGAATTGGGATACCCCATGGTGTTCAAAAATGCATACAAGTAAAGGGAACGATCGATGTGGGAAGCCTTCAAAAGAAAAAACTCTCAGATCTGGATTTGATGCCAACCAGGGGCAAAATCAAAATGGGTGGGCACAGGTGAGGTGAATGAAGATGGTGGCAGATGGTGTGTTGTTATTTAATGGCTATGATTGTGGAAACGGCGATAAATATTTTTGTGTCATCTGGCCGCCTGCGTGCGTTGAATGGGAACAAGGAAAAGGACAAGTATTTGAGCGTGTAGGCTTCCAGACTCGCTCTCTTATTTTTTATTTTTATTCACCCGACTTATGCGGGTATACGCTATAGACTACCTCTACCTCCTCACCTCCACTTGACTACTCTTCTCTCACGCGGTAATTCCTTTTTTTCTACAAATACAAAAACTAATATGGTCTTACACCATTTATTTAGTGTTATTTTATGTTTTTATGTGTTTTTGTTAATTTTTTTTTCAAAATTAGATTTTATTTATATTTATGATTTTTTTTTTCCAAATGTAATTTATTATTTTTTGAGATTTATTTTAGTTTCTATATTATGAATTTGATAAATTAGTGGGTTATGTTATGTATGTTAATTAGTAATACAAGTAAGAAATGTCGGAAGGGATGGCATAATTTTCCCTTTTCGTAAAGTGAGGGTTTTTTAAGTGAAAGAGGGTACAAGATATGTTGGAAAGGATGGCATAATTTATGCATTTGGTAAAGCCACTTATCATTATAGTGTTATCCCAATGTAGTACTATCCTTAAAAGTAAAGAGCCCATTGTAGTATTATCCCCATTTAGATCATTATACCATGATCTATAAATTTCTAGGGATCATCGTACTACGTGATGCCACTTATCATTTTACACAAAATGATTTACCACTATGATCTAATTAACTTATCAGGATTCTTGTCAAGGGTCGATGTCTTCATACAAGTGAGCATCATACCATTGACCATTACTACTTAACTCATTCTCATAGTAACCTAGGACCATCATGTTGGTAAGTATTTAAAGTTTAAATCTCTAAAGTACTATCTACTTGTCACTTGGTTGTTATCATAAGAACCACTTATAGTGTATGATTAAATTTAAACCAATAATAAAAGTGCATCACTTAAGCTTAATCTATACGATTATAAATCCTTTGTTTTATTCATTAGTTTCCACAATTCTTTCTTCTAAAAACATCAAAACCATTTATACTAACAATCTTTTGTAATTATTTATAATATTCAACTCATAATATTTAATAGGGTTTTCTCACTTTTTAAGCCAAGGCGTGCTTGTACAAGACTACCTTCTAATGCACCGCTTACAAATATGGTCATTTCTTGTCATATTCTTCTAATGTTATAATTATTTAATAAATTTGTTTCAAGGACCACAATATTTATGATTGTTGTATTAATTAAACTAATTAATCCGTTGAAGTAGATACAACTTCCAAAATGGAAAACAACCTTCTTAAATATGACTTGAGTCCTATTGACATCATGTTATCATTTATCATTGTTATTCATTTATGGACACCGAACTGAAATGATTATAAACAAGGATTTAATAATAAACAAAACTCTATTCAATTAATAATGAATTTACTCCCTTAAATGGATCTTATTAAATATTCAATCCAACATAGTTTTCAATGCATCACTACACTTCCACTTTGCATAAGAGAATAGAAATTTAACTCATAAAATAATACTTCATTGTTGTAACTTGAATTATTTGTATTTATTGAATTGATTACTAAATCCAACAAATAATACATCAATTCTCAATTTAGAATTAAAATGAAATTGTAATCACATAAAAGTGGTATTTGAGTGCTACTTGAGACTACATATCCCTAACTTAGCCCTAAACCTATCTTAGAGTTTATTATCACACTTATCCAGCCTTCGTGTGGACCATAGATGTCTATAGTCATCCCTAAAATAGTCCCAGACACTCATTTTGTGATTTTGGCCCTTCATGCCTAGTGTTCTGCCACTTGGACACTAGCACCATAATAAGGACACTAGCGTCGTCCCAATAATGGTGCTAATATCATTTCCCTATCTTTTTCACAAACAGATATATTTTCAAATCTAGAACCTCGTAGGGTCAGCCTATACCTCTTTTAGCACCTGCACAAGCATCAAAATAGTATAAATACATGACTTTTAGCCCTCTAACCACTTGATGGAAATCATATGTAAAATATACATTCAAACTCAAAATAAGTTGTGCACAACTAAGGTTATCAATTCCTATTCTGCCCTACTTATGCATATTACCATTTACAATATTCATAGCTCAGATTTTCAATCTCAAGCACATTCAAATCACTCAAGTCAACTCTCATATTAGTTTCACTTGCACTTGCACCAATACTTAGGTGGGGAGAACTACAACAGGCTTGATCCATCTTCAAAGTATTGGTATATAGACAACTCTCATCATAGTGAGGTGTTGAGGATGTCTAGCCTACCCTACTAACAAACACACTTTTCAACTTGTATCAATTGGATGCCTTATCAATATGGAGGATTAGGGTTTCCTCACAAAATTAGTCAAAATAGGCCATATATAGGGTTTCAGAACTCATACACATAGGAATAGACCTTATAGACCTATACACATATGTACCTAAAAGCTCAAAACAGTTCTACATAGAGGATACTACCACCAAAATAAGGACACTAGCACCATATAACACTACTGTCTAATTAGGGCGCTACTCTATAGGAAGGATTTTGACACCTCCAGAGGAAAATAGAGCTATAGAAAAAATTATTGATCATGCAGACTTGAAATATGGTTCAAAGTTAGAATATGGCCTATTCTACAAAACCCATAAATCATTTACATAAGTTATAAAGGGAGACACTAGAATAATAGATGACATTACCACCAATACAAGAACATACCACCACGTTTCTAATAATAGCGTTATTATCTAATTAGGATGTTATTGTCCATGAGGGGTTATGACATTGAGATCCTATTTGTGACACTCAAACTAACCTCTAACTCAATTTTTAACCTCTAGATCATCTATCTCAATCATTTTCCAGCCAAGTTATTACTTGCACTATTTATTACTATTTTTAGAGATGTCAAAGTTAGTCAATTTTGTAACAAATCAATGGCTATATGTATTACATATTATTACTCTGATTTACATACTCAACTCTTTTACAAATATAGGATTTATATTCACTAAGTCTTAAAAGTTTTAAATATTTGGTAAACCTGACTCACTTTGAATATTACACAAACCCTAACCTTAGATAACCCTAGGATTTATGTTTCTAGCCTTCTAAAACCCACACTCAAATTTCAGATCCATATATCTTCTTATTTGTATTTCATATAATCATGATAATAATGACAAAATAAGTGTAACAAATCAATGGCTATATTTATTACATATTATTACTCTAATTTACATGCTCAACTCTTTTACAAATATAGGATTTATATTCACTAAGTCCTAAAAGTTTTAAATATTTGGTGAACCTGACTCACTTTGAATATTACACAAACCCTAACCTTAGATAACCCTAGGATTTATGTTTCTAGCCTTATAAGACCCACACTCAAATTTCAGATCCATATTTTTATGATTTATATTTCATATAATCATAAAATAATGACAAAATAAGTGTATCACTTTTTGTTACAAAGCTTAATACTTTCATTTATATGCTTGTTTCCTTTAATTTGGAATGAACTCAGAAAAGACAAATACATGTATACATGATGCTTTAAATTAGTTCACATATATGTCATATTTCATAGCATGTTATCTTTCTCCTATGTGGAATTCCATTAACAAGAAAACCCTTACACACATAGAGGATTTAGTACATAAGCTAACAACTATGTTTCAAGTTTCAATGTCATATCTTATGTACATGAAAGGATCTATTTCTCCTCCTCATCTCTGTGAGGGTGATAGTTATTTTTTATCTAACTAGTCTCATGTTATCACTCCTTCATGAGATGAAATACCCTACACTATTATTACAAATTCCCATACTCAGCCTATTCACACCACTTCCCTATAAGGTGTGTGCCTACATGTTCAATCAAAAACAATTAGGGTTTGCACTTCTGAGACTCTAAGGGATCAAATTATCAGTATGAATAAGTTAATATCATATTTACAGAATCAAAATCAGTTATTAAGTGAACATATTACATTATTGGCAAATCATATTATATGTACACAGTCTTCAGAATATGCTAGCACAAACCATGTATATGTATCTACACCTAGCAAAGTTGTGTCTAACACTCTTTCATATCCAAATCATAAATCATAACAAAGTACATCTACAACTAGTGATTCAAAAAGCATTCAAATATCAAATAAGAGTTTAAGTGAGGTACTAGAGAAATGATTAAAGCTAAGTTAATCAACCTACCCCCTCTACACCCAATGGGGAGATCTAAATATTATTATGCATATCATAGAATGCATGGGAACCACACCAATTCATGTTTAACATTGAAAAGCAAAATACAATAGATAATGGATACAAATGACTCGAACAATTATACATCATCCAAACAATGTACAATTGCACGCCTACAAATTTAAAAAGGGTTAAATTAAAAAATAGTAAAAAAATGGTTACCAAAGCATAACTTATAACAACAACAAGTTCATAAAGCACAATCAGAGTAATAAATAATATAATAAGCACATGTAAAGCAAAAAAAGATACAAATCTACCTCTTTAAAATGAGGCTCAACTTTTAAAAGTAGTATGGATTTGGTTATAAGTATCTAGAATAGTTTGATTATCATAGTCAAGGTTTGGGCAAGTAGGCCCTATAGAGATCTTGTTTTGGCCATAACTATATTCCGATCAGACTTCAGATTGATTTCTACCAAATAGTGCAAATTAAACCTAAGAATCACTAAAAATTCCAATTTTGTCTACACATTAGATATTAGTGCTCAGAATCATGTTGAGGCATCCCTATTTGAGGTATTATCATGTACATAATAGTAACCTCTCATGAATTTATTTTCAATAAAGTTATGACATAGTAAATTGACAGTTTGGCCTTTAGACACATTAAGTGGGACACTTAAATAATTCTTAAAATGTAAAAATGCTAAGCAGAATGAATAAACTAAACAAATAAAATTAAATTCTTAAGTGAAATTTCTATGCGTAATTAGTAAATATGAATTTTGTAAAAAATAAATTCCAATAAAATTAAGATCATGATGATGTCATCATCCTCAAAGTCAATAAATTGAAAATATTTCCATTAAAGCCTTAAATTCAAAAATAGAGAGTCATGCTTAATAAATGGGATCTCTATCCCAAATATTAATTACTTATCCCTTCCTTAACTCAACCAGAGTTAAACTAAACCTAATTACAATTACATATAACCTAATTTCACTTGGGTTAGAGTTAATGGAAAACCTATAAATAGAAGTGTTAAGGCAATTCTAAGAAGAAGCTTTTTTGTGTAATATGATTATGTAAAAATATCTTCAAATAAGCTCTCAAATCTAAAGTTATGATGTTTAATTATCAAGAGATAAAACTCTCTTGTAAGATTATAATGTAAAAATATTGATAGATTGTTACATCTTGACAAAGCCAAGCCAAACATTGCTAAGGTGACAAGGAGAAATGATGCAAGGAGCACCATTGTCAAAGACACTTTGAGCACACGACCAGGCACATTCCTCCATGGCTAACATGCAACTCTTGCTCATAAGAATGGTGAAGAATTCTTGTTTTATCTTCCATTGTTAGTTACTTGCATTGTTCTCTTGTTCCTTGAGTGTCTAGACTTGAGGTGTTAGATTTCTTTGTGCATGTTTATTGTTTTTTATCATACTAACACTTGACTAACTCCCCTCTTGGATTCCCATCTCACATAATAGCATGCTCAATGGGACCACGCACCCCATATGCATAATGGGAACATCTTTAGACCTCTTTGGAGCCAAGAAGCATTCATTTTAGAGCTTGATTTCTTATTTTGTATCTAACTTTTTCATGTTGGGCCTTTGATTATGGAATTACAAATTCATTCCTGCAAAACTATAAATTTGACTAGATAAATTATGAAAACATCAAGGAAAACTGTGAAATCATGCTGTAAAATTATGAAATCATCTCTATTTAAACTTGGCTCTATGAAACTACAAATTCAGGGCTAGAAACTGTGAAATCATGAAGGAAAACTATGAATTCATCCTATAGGAATCATGATGTTTTCATTTGTTTTTGGTTAATTACAAAATTGTTTAAAATTTGTGAAATCATGTTTTTCACTTATAAAATCATTATTTGTAGCTACGAAATCATGATTTTTAATAGCAAAATTGTGATAATAGGTTGCACAATTATGTTTTTAGATGGTGAAATCATCAGTATAACTATGAAATTTATATCAAATAGCAAAATTGCAACTCTCTATTTTATGTGTTTTATGTAGGTTTTCCCATATTTGAAAAATTGAGTTGAGTTGCGAAATCGATGAGATGAGTTGTGAAATCATTCGAGAACTATGAAATTGATCTCTATAAGTCTATTACATTTTGGTTTTTTGAGTTTTTATATGCTTGAATAATTTTGTAGTTCACAATCAATGTGTAACTGTGAAATCATTCTAGAGTGTTAAATTTGTGTCTTATTGAGCTTACTTGTAAGATTTCACCTTGGCTTAAGCACAAATTAATCTACTGACCTTGTTTGCAAAGAATTGGGCCAAGAAAAAAGAAGCTTAAGTATTTTTTAATCATATTTTCATTTTGTAAAATCTAAATTCACAACAAAGGTTTAAATTCATTCATATTTGGTTAAGGGGCTTAAAATCACTTAACAATTTGTCTTTTAACATTTCCAAACTTTTACAAGTGCAAACAAGGCCAAGGGGAAAAAATTTTAAACACATTTCAAGTTGGTGCAATTAAAAAGAAACTACATTATAGTTAGAGCTCTTAAGGGATTTTTTAATTCTTATTTGTTATTTAGCTAGTTTTAAATTATGTAGAGTAAATTCTTTATTTTTTATAAACAAAAATTGTACCGTGTATGCTCTCCCCCTGTCCCCTTTAGGGAACTTGAGGGATCAAAAGTGCTTGGTTTATTGCCTTTTTATTTGGTCTTATCATAAATAATGGTGTGTATGCTCTCCCTAAGCTCTAAGTGACTTAGGTGACTCACACATGACCTCTAAAGTTTTTCTATTTTTATTTATTTCTTTTTTTGCATTTGGCTTGTAGGCGGGAGTTTATCACCTCCTCACAAGTTCTTCAAGGGTGCATTAACCTGGGGTTTCATCTCCCAACATCATACTAACACCTCTCCATGGTGGTTATATGAATCAAGGCACGTGATATTGGGATTGACATGGGGATGAGTGGCTAGCCTCTCTAATCCTAATGAAAACCCAGGTCAGGGCTTGCTAAACATTGAACCTTATTAAGTAGTACATGGTTGGAGTCACTATGCAAAAGAATAAACCCTTGTATAGTAAGTTAGCATATATGAACCCAATTAACATTATTGTGCTCTTATGTTAACCATACTTGGGACCATCTAGTGCGTTTGAAACTTTTAAATTTTTAATCAACTCCACTTGTCGTATAATTTTTTGCCAAATACTGATTGCTCCTCACTCTAAGTTAATGCCACATACCAATGCTTGAGAGATAAAGGGGGGCATAAAAATGCTACCTACACATGTTCTTTAATTTCTAGATTAACTCTTAATTCCTCACAAGCATTGGTATATCGGTATAAATTTTGGCAGAAGCTATGCACACCCGTGATAATTTTAGGGATAAGATGAGCCATTTATGTTATTTCTATTTTCTTTAATTTACATGTGTTTTTGAGGCTAGAAATTGTTTTTTTTTCAAAAAAAGACATAAACATCACATGTTTCATCACACTTTAGCCTAAGAAGTGTTACTCTGCCTGTTTGGTGTCACACTTTTACCTTAGACTTTTTATCTATAAAATGTGTATGTCACTTGTTTAAATGGGGTGTCATTTCACTACCCATTTCATCCTAAATATTTACCTTGGATTTTTGAATCCAAACTCATTGTCATACCATTTTATTAAAGGGGCATCATTATGTTGCTCGTGTTATTCCAAAAAATGTTGCTTTATTTCAAATCAAGTTAAAAACCACTTGTACCTTTGGTCTAAAAATGGTGTCATTATGTTGTCCATTTGGGTCTAGGATATTTTCCATTTGAAAAATCCAAGTCTTTAAAACCAAGTTCAAAATTTGTCTTGTAAAGCTCATATTCAAAATTTATTGGTCTATACCTCGGTCTTGCTTAATTTTGGCTCGGGTGTTTACCTCTTACCTTTGAATTATGTAACTTGGACTAATTCCTTGCTCGATTTAAAGACCCTTTGCCTAGACCTAGGAAGTGGTTTATTTCCATGTGCCTTGAGTCAATTTGTTGACTTAAACTAAGGTAAAAACTCACTTTTTAATTATAACTTTAAGCACAATTGGTTTACATTGGAGCCTTACTTACCACTTGGGCTTGAATGCTTTACTCATCACTCTTATTTTGATTACTTGAGTTTGACTTTCCCAATTAGTTTTAGGTGTGTGCCTCAAGTGAATGCTTTTAGACCAAGGTCAAGTTTGTTTTAAAATCCATGTGCTAATATTGAGGCAAAGTGTTTCTAAGTGTTTACCTTAGATTAATCATAAGTTTTTACCTTGACCTAGTTTGTTACAAAGTTTAGCTTTGTGCCTTTTTACCAAAGACCTAGCATTTCCTTAAAGTTTCAAATTAAGTTCATGCCTTTAATTCTAGCTATGTTCCTTTATACCAAAGATTTAACACTTTTTTGTTTTAGACCTAGATTATATTTATTCAAAACACTTTGCCAAGACCAAGACACAAAATTGCCTTTCTTTTGGCCATTTGTGTGAAAGACCTTAGACTATTAGAGATATTTGAGACCAAGTTTATCATTGATGATTTTTGAGAGGAGATCCATTCAAGCCAAGTTTAAACCATTTACAATGATAGATCGAGTTTTCCATCTAGATTAAGTTTCAAGGTGTGTCAAGCATCGATCAATCCTTTTTAAACCATGTTTCAAGTATTTTGTGAACTTTAGACCCTTTTATTCATGAGACATTAATTGTGGATTTGAATATTCCTTGATACACACATAGTGGGACCATGTACCATCCATATTATGAAAGTATAGTCATGAATGATGCCTTTATTCAAGAACCATATGGAGATGACATAGTTTGTGAGACATATCCATATCCCCCTTAAACAACTTGATATATGGAATAAGGCCCTGATCCATTAGCATAATACATGGTTAGTACACCTCTCCATCCAAGGAAAGAGTAAGAATAGATAACTCAATACCTTGTTAATGTGTTATCTGTTATCAAACAAGTCCAATAGTAGCCTTACTACATTACCATGCCATCAAGCTATGACCCATACTTGTTTGATTGTCACTTATTAAAAATAAGGATGAGGTTTTGGTTAGGGATGTAGAGGTAGGAGCCAAGTTTATGTAAGACTTTCCCCATGAAAACCTACCTATTCTAGTTAGAATGCCTCGTAATGCACCTTATACTGGAACCATCGAACATGCCTCTACTAGTTACCATCAGACACTCATGCCAATTCCAAACCAAGATATAAATGTGCTTGTAAAGGGAAAAGGCCCTATGGTAGACCAATTCATGCAAATATATCAAGCATATTATACTTATCTTAATCTAGTGTAAATTTCAATGCTATGGTCATATCGAATACCCCGCTTATAGAGCTAACCCCTTCATCAAGAGTGATAGTTGATTCATTGGGTCATACTCATATGAGTGTGGACCCATTTCACCATATTAATTTAATAGATAACATGTTTAATGTCCCATTTATTGAGTAATTAATTGTGGCTTCTATCAGGACCATGTGCCAAATGTAGTGGAGAACACACAAATGTCTCTTAATTTAAACCACGATGGGTTAAATATACCATAAAATAATTCACAAAAATAAGTAACTCTTGATAATTCTAAAAGTGGTTCAGAATAATAGGGGGTAGGAATGCCTAGTTCTCAACCAAAACAGGTTACTCCCACTCCTCAACCAACTACTTATTTAAGCACACAACAATAGAGGGTAAGCAACCAGGCATTACCCAATGTTTTACCCCAACAAGTGGTGAATGTTACTCCACCTCAATAAGTGATGGATAATATTACATGACCATAGACAAAGACCAATTTACCACCTTAATAAAGGCAAAACACAATGCTACATCAATAGGTAGCAACAAATATTCCACCACAATAGACACAGACCAATGTACCTTAATAATCATAAACATTGTCTAATCAATAATGCATTATTATTAGTCAATGATAAATTCCCAGCATCCAAAAAGTTTCTAGTTCACAACAGGTGTTTGTTCAATAAATAGGTGCCAACATCCATCAAGTACCTATTAGGCAACCATGGCCTTTTACCCAACATGTGCCACATATTCAAAGATAGGGCCTTAGTCAACAATAAGTACTATCTATGTAGCTGAGTTCAAATAGTCAGCAACAATTTCCTACTCAAACTCATCAAGAATCATACCTTACACAAGGCCACATACTTCCATCATAACCCCAATTCCCTCAAACCTAAATCCATATTTTGAATCTAAACTATAATGTTTACCAACAATGCATGCAATATCAACAACCTAATCTCAATGCTCATATGCATATTCATGGTCAATTGGTCCATCAAACAAACATTCCACAATACTCAATTCCCCCATTATACCCCGATCAAGGTAATCTACCTTTGACCACCTAGCCATAACCATAACCAATTATGCCATAAAGTTTCTTGGCCCAAGAACTGCAATCGATGAAAGATGGAATTGTAACCATTCAAATGAGAAAGCATACTACGAAGTTTAAATTATATGATGTGTGTTCATATCCATTTAAGATGGAGTATCTCTAGAAACCATTTCCTCTAAGTTATGAGTCACCAGAATTTGATAAATACAAGGGTAAAAGAGACCCTAGAGAGTATTTAAAAGAGTTTTTGTTACTTGTCAGCGAGTGGCCTATAGTGACATCTATTTGCTTCTTATTTTTTCTCAAATTTTAGTTGGACATGATTTGGAGTGGTTTCTTAAGTTGTCAAAGAACTTGGTATCTGAGTTTGATGATGTGTTAAATAAGTTTGTACAACATTTCTCCTACAATTTTGAGCATGAGATTTTATTAGTTGATTTGAGTCAGGGCAAGCAAAAAGCTGGTGAGAGCTTTATAAGTTACAGTGATGGAGAGTGTTTGATCATTGTTTCACCCATAATCTACCAAATAAATGATTGGTAGCTATGTTTACCATAAATTTGCATAGTGAAATACCTTATCATTTAGAGCTTTAGTGTGCTCACTCATTCAAGGAGATCATTGAGAAAGGTATATATATTAAAAATTCCCTCATTAATAAAGGGATTATCAAACTATCTTTTTCAAACCAAAACCAGAGCCAAAACCAAAATTTAGGGCCAAATTAGAACCCTAACATAGTCCAAACACAAACATCTGCACCTACTGAGGCTAATAACTATGAAAAACCTAAACCATATAACTATAACAAGAATGTTGTTAGTAATGAAGTCACTGAGTCACATCATGTTTAAATTATATAAACATCATCTGCTCAGTCTCTTCCATAAATGTAGCTTATCCAGTAAGCACAGTCTATGCCTCAACCTTGACCAACTCCTTAAATGCTACAATTACCACCTTTACAAACTCTTCCTTCGAGAAGAATCCCTACTCCTAGATTTTTTAGTGATATTGGTGATCCTATTGAAGCAGTGTTTCACAAATTAATCATGACCAATATGATTAGTTATCTGATTCCAAAACACTTTCCTACAGGAGTAACTTATCTAGATTGGTATAAAGAACATGAGTTTTGTGAATACCATCATGTTCATGGGCATTTTATATGTTGTTATGTGTAACTAAATCACCTTATTGAGAATATGTTGGAAATGGAGAGATCTAGTTGGATAATAGAGCATCTACTTTCAATCAAAACCTAGGTATCTATCAAAATCTTTTTCCATAACATAACAATACCAATCAACAACAACAACAATGAAGACCATAGCCACAACAACAATAGCAACAATAATGTCAACCATAAAATGGATGGAAACAAGGCCATAATGACCCCAATAACCAATGAACCTATTATGCAATTGCACATGATTCTAATAAAGTTGTAGGTTGTATTACAGGTGGTCATGTATATGCCATTACCATAAATCCTAGACCAAATACCAATAGATTGAGACCATTACATAACAATGTCCATCAGCCTACTAATGTCAGTAATCCTTCATTGACCTATGACTGCAACCAATCACAACAACAACTAAGGATTACCATCTCAAATCCTTATCCCGATAACCCTTTATTGCTCTGTGAATACAACCAAGTGCACAGGTAATTAAGAATTACTCTCTAGCCCATTTCCATTATCTTCTAGTTATGATGGAACTTTACCCAATCTAAATTGTGTAATCATAACTTGACGGTCTAAAGTCACCATCCTAGGCCTACAACCCCTACCAATAAGCCAATCCAACCCACTATGTTGGTTAGGAGTAAGCCAATTATTACTGTTAAGGAAAAAATGCATGATATTATGGAATAACTCCAAAAGAGACCAACACAAATCTCTATTCTTTATTTGTTGTGTACATCTACCATACACAAGAATATCCTTACTAAACTCCTAGGCCAATCCCAAGTTCCCAATGACATTACGCTAGACAAATTTCAATCTTTGGTTGGACACCTAGCCCCAGGGCAATAATTGAACTTCAACCAAAGTGATACGTCATCACTTGGCCCTCTCCATAATAACCCATTATACATTGAAGTTATTATAACACAACACAAAGTTAAATGTGTTCTTATAGACAATGGATCAGGCCTAAATATTATGTATCTAAAGTTAATTAAACATGTGGGATATACAATAGTTAACCTTTAGCCAAAGACTATTACTATCAAGGCATATGATAATAAATAATGGGAATCGCAAGGAACTATTAGTTTTTCAATGATTGTTGGGCCTTTGACCCATAATACACTTTTCCATATGCTAGACCTAAATTTATCATACAATTTGCTTTTGGGTAGACCATGGATACATGATATTCATGCAATACCTTTAATCTTGCACCAGTGTATCAAGTTTCCTTACTCTGGGATGGAGGTAACTATCCATGGAGATTTATAACCATATGAACACTATAAGCATTTAGAGGCCAAATATGAAAGCTATAATTACCATTTTAATCTAGACTTAGTACTAAAGAAGGAGAGAGATAAGAAATACTTGTTAAATTACCAGAAACTAATTGCATAGACCCTGATAGCCTTACCTCAACTTCCCATACATCTCTTGTTGAAATTTCTAATCATTTTACCATTTTGGATAATGGTCTAGGAGAGTATTTTACCCATGACACCTTCCATATAACCAAGCTTTTGTAAAACCCCAAGTCTTATTGAAGGCCCAAAGCTAAGCTATTTTATATGGAATGGTAACAAAAGTGAAAAGGAAAGCTTCATATCCCAACTCCTATTATTTTCACACTGACCACTAGCCAAAAACATGACCCGCTTGCTAATGATGATTCACATTTATACAATGACAAATTGGTTGATTGCTACCGAAGTGCAAAGTATCCCTTCCCTAGCAAGATTATGGATAACCAAATGTATAAAGGTAGAGGTATGGGGACAAATCAACAGGGTATTATTGAGACCATTTATATGACCAAGTACAAAGGAACTCATGGTGTTGGATTTAAATCGCCTGGGGGTGACCCTACATGTCTTATTCATGTTCCTACACTAATGCCTAGTGATGATGATGCTAATAAAAAAGACTATTATGATCATAAAACATATGAATACCTATCTAGTACCAACTTATTTGACCCATATACCATTTGTATCATCATGCCAGTAATCTAACATTCCTCACTTACCCTTTATCATCCTCAACTTATAGATTGGGACCAATAAGAATCCACATTACCTTTAGATGAGTTCAAGAATGATGAGGCATTTTGTGATTTTTTGGGTCTAAGAGATAATGTGTTGATAAGTTTAACCTCATAGGTCAAATTTTCACCCCTATAATTCAAAACTTTGGGTCTAAGAGATAATGTGTTGATAAGTTTAACCTCATAGGTCAAATTTTCACCCCTATAATTCAAAACTTTGCTTGTCATGCTTCTACAACCCTATTCATAGCTTTGGCATGCCTCTTGTAATCTTCAAGTGATGATTTGTTAGCCTTGTTAGCCTTGTTTAAGGTAATATCTATGCCAAGATTTGTAATGCCTTCAGAGTCAATATTATGGGTCCTAGGGGTATGTCATGTTGTGTCAAGAGGGTACATACTCTGTTAGGTCAAGTCTTTTTGCTTGATCATTTGGTTTAAATATTGCTAATCTTGTCTGATGAAATTAAGGTATTTTAGCAAAGTTTAAGGTTTTTGGAGAAACCTAGGTTTCAATTATGATCAAGATAAGCCTTCTCAAGGTGAATTTATTGCATAGAGAATTAAATCACATGGTGAATAAGTCATTTGAATTCCTAGAAGGTCTTGGACTAATATAGTTTCTTTACATGAGATCATCTCTTTTACACTAGTTTTCTTTGCACTTGAAGATGCGTGTAAGGGGTTTTAAGTCCATTTCAAAGTTGGTAAAGATGGAATACATGTACCATTACACTTTTAAAAGCTTTAAAATAAGTTTTCAATGTATTAATATCATAAGTAAGTTAGAACAATGGTTTACACATCAGAATAACTCAATTTTTTACTCAAAAAAGGTAGATTTATGGATTCATACAGACTTGGGGTGGTCACTTGCAGATGAAAATTACTTAAAAATATCTCTTGGTATTATAAAAGTCATATCCATGAGTTTTAATGTTTCACAGGTCCTAAAAGTGCCAAACATGCTTCTTTTCCTTCATCACCCTCTTCATAGGCTCACAAGGGTAGTTTTTAAGTGCTTGGTAGGACATATAAGAGAGAGTTGGGTCATAAAATTTTTGATATTAGAGGGATTCCTATTAATATTATATTTGTGGCATTTTTCTTTAGATCCATACCCTTTCCTTTATGAACAATTATTAAGACTATAGGGTACTCCAAAACTACCTACAAACCCCACAGACTCACTTTTCTTCTTGAACTGGTAGTTTGAAACAAGTTGAATGCATAAGGATAGTTTAAGGGGATGTGTAAGGTATATTAAAACATATAAAAAGTTTATCTAAATCCCATTTAGCTTGTGTGAGTCCAATTTGTTAAGAAACTTCATTTTTACATGTATTGCAAGATGACTATCATTGTTCTTCATGATTTTAGGATTTTACACAAGGTTTCAATGCATATAAGGTATGTTTGAATGTTTCATCACTTTTATTCAATAAATTATCTCTAAGGATCTGAGTACCTTTTGTATAAATCTTCTAATGACATTCATGCTCACCTTGAAGACTGTGTGTTTAAATCTGCCTATAATAATGTTTTGTAGAGGTTACCATTTATTGTTTTGCCTAAGTGTGTTAAGGTCTTGACTTTATGATGGAAAGAAAGTGATAGTGAAAGGTGATATTAAGTTTGAGAAGGTAAAAACATACCTTATAAAGGCCTCTTACATTAAGATGCAGACCTACAGGTCTGCCTAGACCTAATATGTCTCTCTTCCACTCAAAGTGCAATAATCTTAGTTTGAAATGATGCTCAAAAGATAGAATGAAAGATGAAAATCAGAGAAAATGTTTGAAATGTTCACAAGAATAAATTAAAATGTGGATTTATGCTGAAAGAGGCAAGCCTAATGCCATTCTGATTTTAGGACAATATTATAATCTTGCAAATACACAAGTAATCGTAAGTGATAATTTTGCATTGTTAAACATCAAAGAAAGAAGTCCACATCTTCATGAAATAAAGTATAAGCCTTGGAGGATTTTTCTTAACAAAACATGGTTCCAAAATACATGATCATCAAACAAGCCAAAGAAGTGAAATATTACTATTTTTAGACTAAGAGTACAAATTATGAAAAAGGTGTAGTCCTTGAAGGTGTATTGACTTGAGAGGTTACGACCTCATGAGAAAGGTAAGAAGGAATTGAATGATGTTCCTATGGGTCAAGATACAAAATGTCATCTAAATGAAGGCCTAGTATATAGGAATGTAGACCTATAGGTCTGCATTTGTATAAGAACTTCAATGGAAATGCATCAAGTTTAAGTTTGATAACCTAAAGTGAGGGTAATATAGTATCTCATCCCTTAGACTGGTCTAACATTAAGGAAGGAGAGGTGTTACTTCAAGGTCTAATGTCAAGACACCATAATTCAGACCTAAAAACCTATCTAAGAAGTTTAACAAAGGATTTGGATACAATATCATGCATTGTAACTTTGATTATGGATGGATAAACAAGGTTATGGGGTCATGAAACTGAATAAGGTCTTGAAGACATTACAAAGTGTTTTAAAGAGAGTATTTCCTAAGCCTATAGTCACTCATCCATATCCACACATGTCAATCTTTTGAAGAACATGAATTAACAAACATATGATAGGGTTGAAGTTAGGTGAGAGGGAGAATGTGTTTAAGAGATGTTGCAGGGTCTTAAAAGGGTGTAGTGTTCCAAAATAAGATAGATAGGTTTTCAACATTATGAAAAAGTGTCAAATGACTTGCAAAAGAGCCCTAAACACCTCAAACTATAGTTAAGACTCCAATATAGACCTACAGGCTATGTTTTGGGCCCCTTTTTATGCTACCTAATAAACTCATGCCAACTTGATATATCTCAGCACGAGGTAATCATTGTAAATGATTGATCTTTTGGTACTTTTGGCATTAGCTAGAATAATCTTTGAAGATCTTATGCTAATTGGTAGGTAGTTACTTAGCACCTAGGTTTTAAGGGCAATCCCTTTGAGTACTTCATGTGGTAGTTGGAGAGCACATGTGTGAGAGTAGTGAAGCTGATAGAATAATGACCCCCAATAATAGCTCAACACTTGGTGTGCGCCCATCTGACCTAGCTCAAAGATGTTCCCCTACCTATAAAAACAAGCTTGAACCTGAAGAAAATAGGCAACATTAATGCAGTGAAGCTCTACAAAAATTGAGAATGCCATTGATATAACTTGAGTTAGTATAGATACTGAGAAGAACATGCATTATAACACCTAAGCTCATATGTGAGCTACTAGGTATGAGTAAGTAGGGAATGAGTTGATGCTCTATTTATGATATAAACTATAATTTATTGAAGAACTTGGATTTAATGGAAATGACATTGTATATTTACTTGGTTATTGATCTATTTCATATAGTTTAGCACTATTGTATGATTACAACTTAAGTTCTATATGAATAATGGCATAATTTTCATTTTTGAATGTATTACGATGTAAATGTCTATTCCAGGTCCCTAATGGCATCATTGTGCCATATAACGACTTTGGTATACTTCTAAAATTGACTAAGTGTTGAAACCAACATAAGTTGAAGCCCTAGTAACCATGCTTAGAGTGTTAACTTGAAGAATGAGCACCTGATCATAATACATTCCCTTGATTTGACTAAGTGCCTAAGTGACACTTAACTTACTATCCTTATGGCTTGCACCATTAAGAGCTATAACTAGTTAGACATAAACTTGTGCCAATAGACTTGTGCCCTTGAATAAGTTTGTGCCTCTTGATATTATCCAGAATGATATGCATCGATAGACCACCTAAGGCCATTTCATAAATGACTAAGTTCCATTGATACTAAGGTTGCACCATGTTTCGACTAGCGTAATATGAGCCCCAGTCCCTTCACTGCAACACTTTGGGTGAGCGTACAAGGCTTGTGCCTTATATGAAATTGATGCTAATGTAGTAGTGTATTAAATTTTGTGTGCTATAGACTTTTACTATGCTTGCACCTAGCTATATCAAGTATATAATTGAGTTAGATTGATTGCTAAGCACATGTCTAATCACATGAGCTAAATGAAGAAACTTTTCTACAACATTTTGGTTCTATTATCGAGACCTATGTTGAATTTTATTGGTACAGTGGTGCAACAAAATGATGCTTCAATTTTTTCTCGAGAACATTGAGTACTAACTAAAGCAAGTAGAAGATAGTTTCACATAAAAACATCCAACATGCCAAGGACAAGAACCAAAAGAATGGGTGCAAACTAACCTATATGATGCTCTGTATGAGGTGTTTTTTTATGAACTACCTGAACATGTGTATTGGTGGTTGGTTGCCTATATAACCTATATACAAAAAAGCTACAACCAATGCTTTGAGTGTAAAAATGAGCACCTAGAGAGGCTTGATAGCCTAGATGATGTTTGGACATGCGATGTAGATAAGTGGTGGAGCGGTGTACTAAACAACTATGTGCTAGAATTCATAGTGTCAACCTTCTCTTGCCCTGAATAAGTAGAGTATGAGTTATTTTATGAACCAAGGGGCATGTTCATAAGAGGGATCAACACCAAATTGAAAAAATTACTAGTGGATTACAGTATTAAAATAATAATAATGGAAGGCTAAAATCCTTGTGCATATGAGCAAGCACAAAAGGTGAGAAGGGGAAGTGTAGGTGAGGTGTGATGGAAAGGGACAAGCAACCTGACACATGAGAGCTCGAAAGGTAGAACTATAACAAGCAAAGGCTCAGGTTGATAGAGGATCTAGAACTTAGAAGTTCTGAGAGGACTCGTAATGAGTGGGAAGGGCATAAGGAAGGATCCCAAACTGTAATAGTCCAAGGAAAGAGAGGAAGAAGTAAGAGGCCAAACTTAGCAATTAGGTGTAGAATGCCTTAGGTTATTACAAGATGTGGTTAATGAGGATTAACTATAAACACCTACCCCCTTTTAAATTGAAGCATAATCTCATGCACTAGATTCTCCACTAGAAGATAGAAGAATGATAACTGACCTTGTTATCGACATTGACTTAACTAGACTTAAAATTTTACACCAAGACTTTGTGATCGAACAAGTGATTCCTTATGAAGGATAGAATAAGAATACCACCAAGCCAAGAGTGCCAACCCAAGAATCTAGAACATAGTAAAAGCATTCCTATTCAAAGGATGTTAGCTACACTAACTGGGCAATAGCCCAAAAGATGTGGCCTGATGTCAAAAGTGAGTAATACTGCATCATCAAGCTTGATGGTGCAACCTAAAATAATAAGGTTAATGCTCAACCCTATAACTAGAGGCATTAGAGGATTGCCTCTAACACAAACACTAAGGGGGTAATTGCCTCAAACTCTAACACCATCCCATTAATAGTTTTACTACAAAATGGTGATGCATTTACATGAGTATCATGATGTAGAGAATGCCACGAAGAATGTGCTCAAGTGTGAACTTCAATAACATGCTCAGGGTATCACATAGTTAGAGCATAAGGTGACTCAATTCATGACCACCTTGTTGGATCGTGCCCATACTTGGTATCAAAACAATTATTTGAACCATGCTATGGTTGATTATGATATAATGAAGGAGGCTTTCTTGAAAGAATTTGATATTCTTGAATTTGAGAAATAGAGCATTATGGCACTCAAGGAAATCATCCAAGGGCTATCTGAGAGCATGAATTTATATGATGCATGGTTTAAGACCCTCTTCTTCAATCTTCCATATGATATCCACCCCTCCCAACATGCACATTGGTTTATTGAGGGTCTACTAGTACCTTTTAGAAGAGTGTTGTTCATGAAGATCTTCATAGACCCCTATGAAGCACTTAAATCCATGCTCTGGGCTGAGGTAGTAGGCAACATTAACATCGAGATCTACCCATTTATCGAGGTATAGATCACATCAATGGCCTCTTAGCTATATAAAGTAGTTGTTGGTTTGGTGCATGACACTCGCATCAGATTGTGGTGTACTAACTATGAGATGGTGGGGCATAATAAGAATAATTTCCCATGAAGAAATGTTTGCATCTTACTTCTTAGCTATGGAGTTTGTCATAGGCCACATGAATCTCAAAATTATCCCTTATTATAGCAAGCTGGTCAAGTGAACACTACTATCTATTATAAGATGTGTGATGCCTATACTCATTCAATAGTGGATTATCAAGTCATTGATGAGATTCACCAAAATATGGAGATAGGCATGTGATAGGTAATGACCATAGATGATGGGTAGGTAGGCCAAGGAAATAAAGGATATGGCCAATAAAATATTAGTTATGGGAATTAGTAAGGCATGCATAGGTGAAGTGGAGGGCATGGTGGAAGAACATTCCCATCGTGATCATGTTACAAGCGTGGGTCAACTACTTATTACCAGTGTGACTTCCCCATGCACCCAACATACAGGTATTATCAGGGACCACATGTGATTGAAGATTACCTAGACTTATACAAAATGTTGACTCAAGTTTAGATTGACATAGATAAAGGTGCCATAATGGTTGGGCATGAGCCAAAGGAGGAAAAATGGACTCCTAGACCATAGCAAACTTGTAAGGAGCCACTTAAGGTACATGCCACAACTCAGAGTGGGTTATCTACACATTTTCCTACTACACTAACAAAATAATTACACTTAGAATATGGTGAGTTAGGTCATATCGAGTTCATATCATGCCCTGAGCCAAAAGTTGCACCTTACCCTGATCCTGCATGACAAAAGGGCATCCTACAACAAGCCAAGAGCATAATACAAAATTTATAGGGAGAGCTCTAGATGGATATAGATCTAGAGGCACAAGCTACTAGCTCACACAGGAAGCAAGATAGTTATAAGGCTAAAGTACAAGAGTTGACTAAGATCCTATGCCTCTTGCAAACTGAAAGGATGTTGCCCCTATTGAAAAAATTGATTTTAGAGCATGTAGGGAAGAGACTAGAGGAAGAGGTTGTGCCTCAGATGACTGAAGTTGTTGTGCCACATATAGAGTGGGCACATGAAGTAAGGTATGTTTAGAATGTAGAGTATGACCAAGAAATACTAATAAATGCCACCATCGATGGATGGTCTGTTTGTGAGGTCCTTATGGACATGGGCACCAAAGTTAACATTCTGATCAAAATCACCTAGGAGAAGATGGGATGGCTACCCATAAAGCCCTCCCCTCATATGTTATTTATGGCCAACAAAACCCAAGCATAACATATCAGGATCTTTAAGGGCACTATTGTAGATGTTATGGGCATCAAATTTTGAGCTAACTTCAAGGTAATCGAGTTGGCAGAGCATGATAACTATCTAGCACTCTTAGGTAGGCCATCGTATTATGCCAAGAACACAAACATGTGCTTCAGGAAGCACTACATGACTTTTGAGAATGATGAAGAGAGGGTGGTGATCCGCCTATTAAGTGATCAAGGGACTCCATATGTAGAAAGTGTTTATCTCAAAGACAAGATCAACCACATTTATAACATCATGGCATGAGGTGCCAAGAAGCATAACCCAAACGACCAAGGTGTGTTCAAATGGGAGGATAGACAATCAACTTTTGATACAACTGATGTAGCTTATGAGTGATGGGTCGAAGAGGATTATGAATTTATTGGCTGAAGGTGCCACCTAGTGTAAGTAATTGAGCCAAGGCTAGCCTGAATGAGACTAATTAGAATTGATCGTACTTAGAAGAAATGAGTTCTCCACATCAAAAAGGTAGGAAAAAGGGTGTTCTGATTGAGTAAAGGAAAGCTTGTAGTGCTCCCAAAATATGGAGAGAGCTAGCTTGTAGATAACTATGTCCATGAAATTGAAGCATGCGATTCCAAAGAAATAGATAAAATGGGTGCACTAGTGCATAGCCTAAAGAGCATTACTACTCGTTAGTGGGCAGTGTAAATGCCTAGCTTGCCAACATGGAAAGATGTGAAGGTAGTAATATGCACTAGGTTTGTAAAGAGTAATGAGGACTTAGAAATACCTACTTACTAAGGTGATTCTAATCCAATCACACATGTGCACTTATGTGAATAAACCTAGACTTTCTATGATGAGAATGTGCCTAAAAGCCTGTGGGTACATACTTTCTATAGGACTTTAGAAACATGGGCATGAACATGGTATATTGTAAATGAAATGCATTAAGAGATAAGAGACTGGGAGGTACTCAAGGAGAGGTTTGTACACACCTTCTCATTCTCTTCATAGAGCTTACAGCTATTGGAGCCACTATAAGTCCTTCGTAGGGCAGTGTTTGAGGATATTGCCATCCTAGAAGAGCTCCTTAGAGACATGTTCAAGGAGAAAGGACTGACACTCTCGACATTCTTTGAAGAAAAGGCACTCAATAGTGACTCTAATGAAGAGGATGACAAAATTTGGAAGGAACACAATTAAAAGGCTCTAATAGGAAGAAGAAAACTCATGCCCCACGTGGATGACAACACCCCAGACAAAGAAGATCCAATGCACCTTCAAATTGAAATAATTGTGGGGATAAGGCAAGTGGAAGATTCTCATTAGGAGAGGAATGAGCCCTACTGTAAACCCCTCAAACCACTAATGTAGAAGTCAAGCTCAAGATTGCCACTATAGGTGCATACTAGTTTGAGGTAGAAATTACATGAATCATAGACCTCCTAAAAGAGTTTCAATAATTGTTCTCATATAACTTGTTGTCTCCAAAAAATAACAGTCATTTTTGGAACAAAATTTGAATTATTTTGGTTCTACAAACCAAAACAATATCTTCCATTTTCAAAATTTGTCTTAGATATTCAGATTTCTCATTTTTAGAGCTTCTCAAAAAATCTACGGACTCTGTAGGCTTGAATCTACAGACTCTGCAGGAAGAAAAATCTACAAACTGTGCAGGAAAAGGAAAATCTACGGACTCTGCAGGCAGGTTCATTTTTATATAGTTTCAAAGACTTCTGCAGGCGAATTTCAGTCAAAAGAATTGATTTTCAACATTTGTTCATTTTTTGGGATTGGTTCGAAGTTTTGGTTCATGTGAAAATCTTCATCGGCAAGCATCTGAGTGCAAAAATTAACTTGAACCATTGAACCATTTTGGTTTAAAAGGTTCAACGGGTTCAAGGTTCAATGACAGGTTCAACCAAAAGAACAGTTCAATGTTTCAGTTCAACCAAGTAGTTCAACACTTTATTTCATTCAGTTGGCTCATTCTTTTAGTTCATCTTTTGGTTTAATGTCTACAAGTTCAACAACAGGTGCTCGGCGTGCTTCATTGAACCATTAAACCATTGAACTAGTTCAACATATTGGTTCAATCTTTGGTTCAACGTCAAAATTCCTGTTGGTTCAAAGGCAAGTACATTATTTTTGGTTCAATGCTTAGTTTATCAGCTTGTTTTTTTCATTGAACCATTGGCTTGAGCCATTTTGGTTCAAAGCCTTGGTTCAACCAATTAGTTCAATGTCAAAGTTCATCTAATGGTTCATCGGCTTTTTGGTTCAAAAGGGACTTGGCGCGCTTCATTGAACCATTGAACTGGTTCAAATAATGGTTCATCGGCCAAGTTCAAAGGGGTGGTTCAATGCAAAAGGAGACTTTTCTAAAGGACAAGTGCCCTTGCAGAGGGCACTTAATCAAGAAAAGCACCTTTCTGGAGGATCATTTTTCTAAGAAGCCGAAAGGTAATTCTTTTGGATTTGTCTAAGGCATTTTAAATTTTTTTTTGATTAAAGACTTAATTATTTTGGATTTTTATCTGAAGGAATTCCTTCAGACAAAAAGTCTAAAAGAATTCCAAATGGCCAAAGACCCCGAAGAAATTTTCAAAGACTTGTTTAGCGGATTAAATTTCCACGGACATTTTGTGCGCGGGAATTTTACTCGGACATTTTATCCGCAGGAATTTTCCGTGGGGAGATTTCAAGTCAAACACCCATGAATTTTCCCTGGGGATTTGTCCATAAAAATAAAGCCCAGGGAAACATTTGTTTACGGGGACTGCTAAAACAAAAGCCCAGAGAAATATTTGTCCGCAGGGATTACTAAAGCTAAAAGGGCTGTCGAAGGACCCTGAAGGGCAAGTGCCCTTGCGGGGGACTCTCGGTGGCTAAAATAAAGGGCTCGATAAGGATCATTATTCAAGGCCCAAATGGGTATGTCCAATTCATAAAAGTACTAAGTAGAAAGCCAAAAGCCGAAAGAAGACCAAGAGTTGACGCCCACAAAGACGTCAAATTCAGCATAGCCGACTAACCATTGGAAGCATATTGACAGGCATGTAAATGCCAATTTTAAAGATAGTAAAATAGCCTTTGATTTATAGACCTGAATGCATTTCCAAAATTCAAGACAAAAACCAACTGAAAGCGAGGAAAGGCAGAACAATGGATGGATACAGGGCTCGATTTAATTAATCTGGAAAGGAAGAACGATGAAGACAAGATCAGACCGACAACTGGACATTGAAAGTTGTAATCTTTCAATTGCGTAGCCTGTTCATCTACATTGAAAAGATCAAATGGGTAAAAGGCCCCAAAGTTCTAGCTAATCTTCCTAACATTTCCCAATGCATCATGATGTATTACTGTTCCCGAGTCCTTTTTGAAATGGCTATATAAGGGACTTTCTTTCATTGTAAAATTATCTTCTTTTTGACAATCTAAACGAAACTCTACCAAAATTGGGAAGCATCATTGAGACTTTGTGCTCAGTCTGTTGATCATATTTTGTTAATGAAAACAAGGGACTTTTTTAGACTTTGTGATGTGATATCTTTTCTGTTTCATTAATTTTATAAGCAAGATTAGTAAAATTAGTCAGGAAGGTGTCCTGAAGAATCAATTGTGGAGAGACTTTGTGCCCTCATAGCTACCTTCAGTGTGTTTGATTTTTCATTGCTATGTAAAGGACTTTGAGAAGACTTTGAGCTTTCATTGCCCTTTGTATATCACTCTTGAGTATTTTAGGTACAGACTTTGTGATGTGTCTTGATTTGCTGGTTCTCATACTCCCAGTTATACTCTACTTTAATTTCTAGGAGTATTCTTGTGGCTGGATGAATAGTTTTTTTGAAAGAAGAGAAGCATTGTCTGTCATTCCCTTGAGTTTTTCCTTTGTTTTATATGCATCATCTCTGAAGAAAGAGAGATGGATGTCTGGTCCTACCCTTGAGTATTATTTTCCGTTTATACATATACATAGCATATCCACAGGGAACCTCCCCTTGATGAGAGGAGAGATAAGTCTCCTTCTGATGTGATAAACTTACACATTAGGACGACTAATCTTCTTGCTTTTGTTGATAAGACCTATTTTGTTTATTAGTACGCTGATAGACAAAATATTCAACCAACACAACTGTCAGGACATGAAGGGCACCCACCCTTCCCTTGAAAAAATGAGCATCAAGATGGTGGATGGTGTGAGGCTTGTTAAGAATCACCCATATAGGATGAATCCCGATCTCCACACCAAGGTGAAAATGGAGATTGATGGAATGCTAGTCACAGGCATCATTTACCCTATATAGGAGTCTAAATGGGTGAGCTCGATGGTCATAAGCATTAAGAAGGATGGGCACATCTAGATTTGCATTGACTATCAACTATTAAATGTTTCCTATGTCATTGACCTATTTCCAACCCCATTCATTGATGAGGTCAAGGATGGTATCACAAGTTATAAAATGTATACGTTCACTTATGGTTTCTCGGGCTACCATCAAGTACAAATAAAAGAGGAGGATAATCTTAAAACAACCTTTGTGATTGAATGGGGTTATTTTGCCTATAATATGATGCCCTTTGACATCTAGAATGTGCTATCCATATTCTCCAGAGTGGTGATCACTATTTTCAAGGAATTCATCTATAGGTTCCTCCAAGTCTATCTCAATGACTGGACTACATATGGCCTTATAAAGGACCATTATGATAATCTACACCTCATGTTTAAGAGGTGTAAGCAGAGCCAAATATCTTTAAACCTAAAAAAATAAATCTTTATAACTCCCTTTGGAACATTGTTCAAGCACATCATCTTTAAAGATGGTTTGCTTATTGACCTTGTGAAGATAGGCATCATAATTCAGCTTCAGACTCCTTCAACGTAAAAAGATGTTTATACCTTTCTAGGACATTATGGTTACTACAAGACGTTTATAAGGAAATATGAAAAGATAGTAGTGCCTCTAGAGGATCTCTTATTCAAAGATGGCCCATTTTATTGGGGTGGGGCATAAGAGGAGGCTTTTAAAACATTGAAGCTGAAATTATATAGCATGCCCATTTTACAATTTCCAGACTAGACTACTCCTTTTCATGTCTATGTCGATGCTTCAAGCTCTACAATTAACATAAGCATAACATAATTACACCACCATCAAGCATGGGGCACTGAAAATGGTCTATGCCTTACATAAGTTTAGGTAATATCTATTGAAAACCCCATTCATCTTTTTTACTGATCATGAAGCACTCAAGTACCTCGTAAACAAGGTTATTTTACATGGGTGCATATGTAGATGGATAGTTATATTCTAGGAGTTTCAATCTTTATTATTGTTAAACATGGAAAGTATAACTTAGGGATAGACCATTTGTCCTACATAAATTCTAGTGATGTAGTGGTGCTGATTGAGGATGACATATAATACACGCAACTGTACAGAGTCTAGTGCATCCCTAAGGACTTGGTAGAGATTACTACTTTCTTAATGTTTGGGTTTGCACCCCACACTATGTCAAATAAGGAGAAGAAATAACATAATATTTGTGCCACCCCATTCCAACTCATTGAGGGGGAGCTATACAAACTAGGTAGAGATGAAGTCCTATGCCAGTGTGTTCTAGAACATGAAAGGGACTGCATATTACAAGAAGTGCATTAGGGAATCATAGGAGGCCATTGCACTAGATACAAAATGACACATAACATGTTGTGGTGGCCAAGCCTGTTCCAAGATACAAAGGAGTGTGCCAAGTCATGTGACTTATACCAGCTCACCAAGAAGCCCAACCACTAGGATGAGATGCCTCTCATCCCCATTCTTGCCCAAATACCATTCAAGAAATGAGCCATTGATTTTTTTGGACCAATAATTCCCATAACATGGTGCATAGGTGCAAGGTATATTTTAGTGGCCACTGACTATTTCACTAAGTGGGTTGAGGCCATACTGATAAAAGACTACATAGCCATGACAACCATGCACTTCATCTGAGAGAACATAATAAGTTGATATGGGTGCCCAACAATTCTAACTAATGATATGGGTAATCATTTCATCAATGAAACAATATACATCCTCTTAAATAAAGATATGGTGGCACACCATAAGACCACCCCGTATCATCCATATGCAAATGACACAACTGAAGCATTTAATAAGATCTTGGGAATGTGCTTGACAAAGATATGTAATGTTAGTCATAAAGATTGGGATGATTGCATTTCAGTAGTACTATGGGCATATCACATGACATATAAGCACTTAAACAAGGCTACACCATTTTAAATGGTGTTTGGTGCTAA
Organism: Torreya grandis; assembly: GCA_037957365.1. Lineage (NCBI taxonomy): Eukaryota > Viridiplantae > Streptophyta > Pinopsida > Cupressales > Taxaceae > Torreya > Torreya grandis. Next base: position 1,924,989 of record JARHVA010001640.1, read on the forward strand.
AGTAGTTCTCCCCATGGAATTCATGGTGCCATCCTTATGCCTTGCATGAATTGGTTACTTAGATGACCAAACATCTTTAAGCATAAGGTTGGAAGACTTGGAGTGCTTGGATTAAAAGTACACCCAAGCAAGATGGAGTTAGCAAATCAAAAAGGTACACCAAAAGCTCTGGCATGATAAGCATATCAAGCACAAAGAGCTAACTAAAAGAACATTAGTCATATTCTATGATTCTAAGTACCTTAAGCACCTAGGTAAATTATAAATAAGGTGGATGGGCCTCTACATCATCCACCACATATTGGAGATAGGTGCATGAAAGTCACACATGTTATCTAAAAAAATACTCCCAGGTCATTTTAATGACAACTGATTGAAGTTGTATCAGTATTAGGATGGTACTTGCACCATAAGAACATTGACTTCTTGGTCACCAGTTGGTTTGAGTTGAGCTAACCAAAATATAGTTTGACACAAGCCAAATCATTCTTTTGTTCTTTTTGTTCCTTGTATAGTGTAAAGAGGTAATAAGTAGTGTATGGAGGCCACAAGGACTTATCTGCTGGCACTTCATACATAATTATATTTGGGTGAACCAAACAATTACACTTTCTAAACACATGAGGCCATGATACCTAAGTTATGGGTGCATGAATATAATCTAGCTTTAGTGAACTCATTTGGCCTCTCACACATAATTCCAATTGGGTGAGTTGAACACTTACACTTTCTAAGTGCCTAAATCTAGACATCTAAGTGGTTGGCACATGAAACTCATAAGACTCAGAAAAGAGGTGCAAATAACCCCGTGTACAAGGTTCTAAATGAAGGGCACTTTCAAGCCTGTAAGTGAACTACTCTAGCCTTTCATGCATAATTCCAATCGGGTGAGTCAAGCACTTATACCTTCTCAGTTTATGACACCAAAAATATAAGTGGCGAGCATGTGAAACTTGTCAAATGCAAGCAAAATATGCACAAGATCCATGTGCACAAGGTAAACATTATAGGGCTCTTAGAGGCCCAAGCACGAACTACTCTGACACTTTTGTACATAATACCAGTCAGGTGAGTCGAGCCCATTTGCTTTCTAATCACCTAAGGCCAGACGCCTAAGTTTTTGGGTGCGAGGGAGTTACTATACTTTAAATATTTGAGAATGAAATTATAAAGTACATAAGCATAAAGGTAACCTTTGTACCAAAGTTAAAAAGAGGTACATCAATTGATCATGTACTAGAGACCAAAGAAGAAGATGAATATGCTCAACACAGTTGGGTGCAAGAAATAAAGTGAAGATGCACAATTTGACCATGCATAAGAGAACCAAAAGAGAATACAAAGCACTATAGTGCCATCATAAGGGATTTGTATGGGGTAGGACAGGGTAAAGCAAGATAAAGCATAAGAAACTAACCAAAATAAAAAAGCACACTTGAAATGGAAGTATAGATAGAAGATAAAGTGGAACTGAAGAGGATGAAATGTGCACATGTCAGGCACTGCACCTAGGTTACCATAAGGAAGGTGAAGGTCATACCAAGTAAACAAGCACAAGAGAATAATCATCTAAGACAACTGGCATCCACCCATATTTGAGAAAGAAGTGACCATTTGAACTAAATGTCACTTTACCAAATTACCATTAGTGAGCATTCAATAAAGTGGTGGTAGAGGCACAAATATACACATTTAATGCATTGATGACAAAGTCTTTTCATAGATTTCACAAAATTTTATGTTTTCTAAGAAATATAGGCATTGTCATGCCATAAAACACCTACATTAATGATGGTAGATAAGGAAAGGGTATAAAATAGTGAGTGATAGACTTGCTTAGGTTACAAAGTTTATACTAACTTAAGACTTAGAGTGAACCTAAGTGAAAACTAGAGAGATGAGGTGTGAAAACCCTATACCAGTGAGAATTTGAGCACTTTCAGGCACTAAGAGTGAATGATTGCATACTAGGAAGGATTGTGTTCATAATAAGATTGATTTAGATAAGTGTGGAGAGAAGATTCTATAGACATCAGATATTTATAAAAGTGAATTGATGCACAAACCACCATTAAAGGCCAAAAAAGCTTGAAAGTTGAGGGAATAGTCATAGATCCTATGACTGTAGAAGCACCATCACCATTCAAAGCTTTTATAAACCACATGTACTATGCTTCAACACCAATAGGTTTAGGATGGTGAAGAAATGAAAGGGATCAAGCTCTGAGCAGGTGTAATAGGACTTGAAATGGGTGCATATAGCACCTGAAGTGGCCACTATAAAAACAATGGCATAACAAGTGAAAGCAGTGAGTGTGGTATAGGTGGACACCGAGATACTCACCAAAATGTCTTAGCAAGTAATGTAGTTCCCTTAAAAGGTCATGATAGGGGAAGATTGACACTCTTTTTTGCACACCTTCCAGTTAAAAGAATATGAACACCACACATCTAGTTATTTTCAAGACCTCATGCAAGATTAGATGGTGGACACAGGGTAAAATATGGCATAAGGTGATGCCCTATTTGACACATCGATCCGAGATAAATTGATAGCTTATGACAGAAATCAACTTTATGAGTTGTCATGCTTTAGGAAACTAGAGGAGCTTGTATAATTCCTAATTTCATGTGTCCACAAAGATCACATTTACTTTGTAGGGATGTGCATGAAGATTTTGGCATAATTGTTGAAGAAAATAACTGGGATTCTAGATACCAGTAAAGACATCCATCAGATTATCAATGATGACGAAGAGGTGGAGCATGTACCATAAATCCTAAAGTATTTTAAAGGGGGTTTCACATTCCCCATAAAGGAGTGTAAGGACCCTAACATGAGGGTGGTGGTATGTCTCATAAGCTCCAAACTATACACAAGTAGTGGATACAATGATGTGATTAAGGCATACCTTTGCATCGCCTATCACATGATGCAGGGCATGTAGTTTAATATTGCCAAATTCATCACTAATGAATTTGTGAAAAATGTGTAGGAGTGCCATAAGGTAAAAGGGAATTTAAGTGGGGATCCATTCTCATTCTCATTATCATGTAAATATTAGAATTTTAGATGGGGATGAGGGCAACCTTTGGGTCTTTCTAGAGCATAACGAATCCTCGATGTAGAAGTACAAATACTTCATGAGCCCCCTCTCTTTCAATTCAAAATATAAGACTCGTATCATGGGATGGTATGAAAAGTACATAAGGACTTCATGCTAGAGTGGAATATCCCTCTAGGGCTCCTTTAGAACATGTTTGGAATGACAACCTTTATCATAATGCAACACTATTGTGTAGTGCACTTGGTGCTAGTTAATGGAAAAAAAGTTATGGTGGCTAAAGCTCCCCTATACCTTCTCATCAATATAATTTAGGGATGCATTATGATGGATCCCCAGTACTCAAAAATTAGACATTCTAGTAAAGGAACTGGATATGGAAAGGCACAAGATGAGGCACCAGTTCATTCATGTAAATGGGAAGGCCATCGAGGATGAATAAGATGAGTTAGATCTCACCAACATCCATCCTCTCCAAGAGGCAACCATAGTTGGGAACATCCATAAGCTCTACTATGAGATGAAGTGAAAGAATATGGGCCTAAATGTAGAGTAAAGTGATGATCCCCCTATTAGGATTAGTGATGAAGGGACCCTGACGTAAGCATATAAGAAGAAGTCTCTTAAGAAGAAAAAGGGGGAGACTTTAGAAGAGATAGAGGATTGAATAAGGCTTAATATTTCCTTAGAGGAAGATTCTCCTTTGACCCCCACAAAGAAACACATACGATTCACGCTCAAGGCTTCCCCTAGCACAAGGGAAAAGAAGAAGGGGAAGGTTCTTGTTGTGGCACCCATGATAATCTTATCTGACATAGAAGAGAAAGAGGAGGAAGAAGAGATGGAAGAAGAAACATTTGGGAAGGGAGTATGCATTGTGCTTGAAGAAGGTGACTCTTCTTCTAGTGAAAGGACCCTCACCCTATCACCGCAAACTAAATTGGAAAAGAAGATGCAAAGATGGAGGAAACTCAGCCTCAATGATGCTGACATGTAGAAGGTGCAGGAGTTATAAGAACAAAGAAAAAAAATGATGAAGGTAAGAATGTCTAAATAAGCCATTGAGATGGTAGAGGTTGAAGAGCATAGGAGAGAAAGGAAGAAATGCAAGGCATGAGAGATGAAAGGGAGGAAAGAAGAAAGGAGGAAGGAAGGAGGAATAAATGAAGAGACTAGTGAGATGAAAGTGCATGAGGCTCTTAGAGTTGACAATATAGTCATGTTTAGAGAAGGAGTATCTTCAGGTGCACCAACTAAAGAGGAGTTAAAGCATAAATGAAAAGACATTGGCTTGGATCAGGATCACATTGATGTGGAGCTAGAGTTGCATCGTACAAAAGAGGCCATGAGGGCCAAGGGCATATCTTAAGCTAAAATTAATTGAGTAGAGGCTGAAGAGGAGAAGATCACAACAACTATCAAGAAGAGTAAGGTAGAAATAAAAAGGGTCTAGAGGGAGAAGGCTAGAAAGGAGAAAGAGAGAGTGCATAAGGTTACCACTAGCATGAAACCTAGAAAGGAGAAATCAATCGAAGAGGGGCTTAACTCCCACTCCAGCTTGGTAGAGGAAGCTACACAACAAGTGTGCCCTAGTTTTGAAAGGGCACTTGAAGACAAAAAAAGGTGATGCTTGCACCTTAAAAGAATAAATAGAGAAGGTAGTAGAGACCTCGTTAGGGCAAGAGGGAATTAAGGTTGGCACTGAAGAGGTTCATGTTGAAGAGCCATAACAAGAAGAAAAAGTGGGCATGGGAAAAAAGTCCAAAGAAGAACCCCTCCAAAAATAAGAGGGTGAAACTAGCACCAAGGAAATAAAAGAGGAAGAGTAAGGGGAGAAGTCTGATGAAGAATCCCTAGTAAAGTAAGAAGGAGAAGGAGAAGGAAATGAAGAAAGCACCAACTCCAGTAGAGAAGACAAGGAGTTGGTTGAGGAAGAGGAGTATGAGCTAAGCTACATGGAAAAATCATAAAAGGAGTTCATTGAAGATGATGACTTCTACATGTTGGAGTACATACACCTCAAAAATGTCACAACCCTAATGTGCCATCAAGTTTTTTGGTCTCTTGATTGCTACATGGATGAGCCTCAGTTTGAGGTACCGAATAAAGCAATCTGAAGTTCCAAGAAACTAGAAGAGGGGTATGAATACCAAATTATAAATCCAAGTGATATGAACCCCATAAGGATAGCTAATGCCCTTCTTAAGATGGCCTCAATAGTATCACATAAGAACATAATCAATGATGTTCACACCAATAAGTAAAAATAAATAACACAAGAGGTAGAGGAAGAAATGAAAGCAATGAAGCTCCAACTCTAATAATTGGTCAAGTGTGTCAAAGAAGTGGAGCCATCCATTTTGGATGGTGTTGATACTTTTGAAATGAAAGAGGTTGATAAGGTTTATTCATTGGTAGAACAAATGTTCCCTTAGATGAAACTGATGCTAGAGGAATCAGAAGGCCCATGTGAAGCCATCAAAAGAGAGCTAAATAAAAATCTTGATAGGGTAGAGGACATCTTTGCAAAATTAGAAGAGGGAGTAGAAGAAGTAAATTCCATCTTTTTCAACTTCACCACTCAAGCATCAATCATCGACATGCACCTTCAAAAGGCAAAAGAAGATAAAAATGCTTTGATTAAGCATGCTTTCATTTTGAACAAGACCAAGTGCATGCAAGTTATGGTGCATGTCAACACCTTAAGCACCTAGCTAAAACCTAGGAGCAAGACCTGGAAGCACTCTTCTATGCCTTTCAGACAAAGGCAAGTGAGTAAGGGGACATTTTGGATGGTGGGGTGAGAAGAGCTAAGGAAAGGCTAGAAACCTTAAAAAAAAGATAGAGAGCATGGATGTGTCTGCCCTCAAGGCTACATTGACAGAAGTAAACAACACCACTAAAGAAATCAAGCTCACCATTTAGAGCTTCAAGAACTTCAAGGTGGAACTACATTAGAGCGTACCCAAATTTGCATAGCTAAAGCACTGAAATACTATTTTAAGGGTGGACTAAATTTTTTATATGGGGTAATGTTGGGTCCCTTTTTGTGCTACCTAGTGGACTCACACCAACTTGGTATAGCTTGATGTGAGGCAATCATTATAAATGAATTATCTTTTATTACTTTTGGCACCAGCTAGAAGAATATTCAAAGATCTTGTGCCAAATGGTAGGTAGTTGCTTAGTGCCCATGTTTTAAGGGACATCCCTTTGAGTACCACACATGGTGGTTAGAGAGCATGGGTGTCAGAGTAGTGGAGCTGATAGAATAATGACCCCCAGTGATAGCTTAGCACTTGATGTACATCCATCTAAACTAGCTCAAAGATACTCCTCTACCTATAAAAACAAGCTTGAACCTAAAGAAAAAGAGGTAACTTTAATACAACGAAGCTCTACAAAAATTGAGAACGCCATTGATATAGCTTGAGTTAGTATGTATACTAAAAAGAACATGAATTATATCAACCTAGCTTGTCTATGATCTATTGGTCATGATTAATTATGGAATGAATTGATTCTCTATATATGATATGAATTATACTCTATTGATGAACTTTGATTTAATGGAAATGACATTGTATATGTACTTGATTGTTGATCTATTTCATATAGTTTAACATTATTGTATGATTGTGACTTAAGTTCTATATGAGTAATGGAATAATTTAAATTTTTGAATGTATTGTGATGTAAATGTATATTCCAGGTTGCTAATGGCATCGTTGTGCCATATAGTGACTTTGGTATACTTGTAAAATTAACTAAGTGTTGAAACTGACATGCATTAAAGCCCTAATAACCATGACTAGAGCACTAACTTGAATAATTAACACCTAAGCATAAGCCATTCCCATCGATTTGAGTAAGCACTTAAATGACACTTAACTTGCTATCCCTACGACTTGCACCATTAAGAGCTATAATTAGTCATACATAAATTTGTAGCAAAAGACTTGTGCCCTTGAATAAGCTTGCACCTCTTGATCTTATCCAAAATGACATGCATCAATAGAACACCTAAACCCATTTTGAAAATGACTAAGTCCCATTGAGACTAAGGTTGTTCCATGTTTCAACTAGCCCAACATGGGCCCTGGTCCCTTCACTACTACGCTTTGGGTGAGTGCACAAGGCTTACGCCTTATGTGAAATTGATGCCAATGTAGTAATGCATTAAATGTTGCGTGATACAAAATTTTAATATGCTTGAACCTAGATATATTAAGTACATAACTGATTTGGATTTATTTCTAAGCACATGTATAAGCACATGAGCTAAATGAAGAATCTTTTCTACAACACTATGACAATTATAAAGTAAGGTCCAAGCCGAGTAGAATGCCATACAGGGTCATCATAGATGTGATATAAAAAGAGACTAGTTTTGTGTGCTAAATGGAGGACTCTAAAGGTCAAAAATTTTAAAGGGAATTTGAGTAAGGTGGGATACCTTACCAACATCCTCAAGATCTAAACAACTCTAAGAGGACTCACTCTATTTAGTCTTGTAGGCAAGTAAATAATTATAACACTTATAGGTTTGTTAAGATGACGGTGATGGATGAACTCATGAAGTTTAAAGATAATATAGTGTATATAGATTATTATAATACCTAAAATATATTTCACATGATGTTCAAAGTGATAATGGATGGTTATTAAAGTTGAATATGTCTGATTAGACATATTAGGCCTAAACTTCCACACATAGGCATGTGTGTAAGTTGTAGAGGAATCTTGACCTTTGTTAATAGGATGTAAGCACAATATTTTAAATAAATATATTGAATTTATTTTATATTGTTTTCAAGAACCTTAAAGGTGTGGAAATTCTGGTTGAAAGGGTTTCATTGTCATAAGTGCATCCATGACACTTAGTTTAACACCTACAGTCAATCAAGACTTGTTTGATGTATATTAACTTAGAAAAAGAAAGTGCTCTATTATAGAAGGTTGGCCATCACAAGATGTCATGAGTTAAGTAAGGTTGGTATATAACTCTTTAAGGTTATCACTCCACTAATTGAGATCAAAGAAGACATGGCAAAAGACTTGAGAAAGCTAATCTAGTACAAGCTTGTACCAAATTGCCACCTACAATCTTATGGCAGAGTTGAATAAGTCCTTAAAGAGGTCTAAAGTTGCATGATATGGAGACACATATGAAATTCACTCTGAGTGTTAAAAATACCCTCATATAGTTGCACTAAGGAGACTAAAGACAACCTAAAGGGAAGAAGGTCTAACTAGGCCTAAATAAATCGTCATAGGCCTATGTGTGAATGTGTGAAAAGGTCAGGGTTTTCATGAGTAAATGTTAGCATGGGGGATATATAGAGATATTTTAGGATTTCCCAATGGTGTTCAATGTCATCAAACTACTAGAGGCTCCAATTGAAGAAGGAATTCACCTTTTACGCTCATAGTCAATAACCCAAAGCTGCCATATATAGGCTAGTCACAAGGAAGCAAAGTGGATGAGTGGAAGATGGTCTAGATAGGATATTTAGAGGGTATATATAAATATGGATGTCATATGCATAATTATATTATATTAAAATAAAACTTAAAGTTCTAACAAAAGAAAGAATTCCATACTCACATTTTAGGTAAGCATACTAGTTTACTACAGGCAGAGTAAAGGAGATGTGTTGGACCATGCACAGAGGAGAAGTAAAAGTATGAAAAGATACCTAGTAATTTATAGTACAAATTTCAAAATGTCTTCATTTTATGGTTTGTTCCATTTAGGAAGAGAATACCTTGATAGCCTAATTAGGCTTAAAGAGGCATGTACATGCCTAGACATGGAATTTGAGGACAATTGCATGTTTTGATAGTATTTTGGAGACTAGAAGATTCAAGAGGATGAATAAAAACATTCCAAGATGGGATCATGAAGTGTTAGACTCAAGGAGATAGAATAAATCTCAATTTGCAGACCTCTAGGGTCAAACTAGCCTAGTGTCTCGTGAACCCTAAGCATTAGCTAATGGGGTTGCAAAAGATCTATGGAAGATAAATGGAAAATAAGAAAATTGTAATAAGTCATGTGGGTTGGAACTAACCCATAGGAGGTTTTGGAGGTCAAAACCAAGTATATTTTTCTCTTATGTACCCTTTTGTTCTCCCTCAACCTCACGAATGAAGGTCTACTAGCCTGATAATCAACTTAGGAAGCTCAAAACTCCTTGAAGGAGTTACATGGGAGAATATGGGGATTGGAGATGTTTGATGGAATCGCCTAATTCAAATCATTAGAATTACTTTTCTCATCCATCCCCATACTTTTATGAATGATTGTTAAGAGTGCAAACCACTCACAGGCTACCAAAAGAGACTAAATTGACCAGTTGAGAGAAATTGACTTATCAAGCACTCATAATGGAATAAATGACCCTTGAAAACACCTAAAACACATTTCTCACTCCAAAATTAGTATCACCATGAGTTATTGTTGTATTTTTAGTTGTAGTAACTGATTGAAAATTGTGCTTTTTCAAGATTTTGAAGCAAAAAGGGGGTGTTGAAATGTGTCAATGAATGCCAGTCATTGGGAGAGGTGATTTGGGAGGTATTATACATATCTAAGTCTAAAAATACATAAAATTCACCCTGTAAGTGCTTCTATAGGTCAGCTTCATCATGAAAGTGATGGACTGAGTGTACACCTAGCTAGTTTCTTGGCCATTTCATGGTTTGCATACCTACATAATGTATCAAGACCTCAAATTTGGCATAGAGGATGGTTATATCATGGATAAAGTAAATAAAACACTTGGTTATTTCACATGTGTGGGGTAAATATGGATCAAAATCTCAGTTTCTAGGCAAGGAAACCTAATTAGGCCTAATTGGAGAGAGAAAAAGGGCTAAAAAGGACACTTGCACTTTGTTTCAAGTCCTAAAACTTGGCATGGAGATGTAAGAGGATACTGGGTTCTCAAATATGTGCTCAATTTCCCAATATACTTCATAATTTATTCCACACAAGGATGTTTACTTGTTTTGAGGGTTACAAGAAATGGGTTGAAAAACAAGGTTTTGGTGTAAAATCACATCTTTTAAACAATTTGATGGCTCAAAGTGTATTGTTTCAGGTCTAATGTCATGTTTAAAAGCCATCCATGGTGTAATATTGCCTTATTTAAATCATAACCACGTTTCCTCTCTCCTACGTCTCATTACAAAAGGAGTCAAGTGATCAAATCACCAAATTAATGCATAAAACTCTTCAATAAGCCTTATTAAGGTCACCACTAATCCTCTATGCCATTTGGAGAGGTAGAATAAGTAATAGGTTTGTTGCAAATAATATTCATAAGTTGAAAAGGTATCTAACTATCCTAGGAGGACTTTCTTTCCTTCCAATGCTACGTCAAGAGGACAAAGTCAAAGCAATTTAAGAAGTCTTCTAACTACCTAATTAAGATGGGATACATCATGCAAAAGTGGAGGAAGTTGACGAATACTTGACTAAGCCTTGAAGGCCTATTTTCAAGGAGGTGACTTCTTCACCAAGAATATAGGGGTATGTAAACAAATATATACGAGATTGTATGGGTTAAAGTTTAGATATCAATGCTCAAGACTACTTCAAACATTCAACAAGCTTACCTATACATCTTGTTATCAATCTGACTCACACCATTGTGAAGGTAGTTTCAGGCCTTCACAGTCTATTAAAACATGGAAACAATCCTAGGTTATGGGTGGCCTAATCAGTGGATTGAATCTCTATATTCTAAGGGCTAGCTCCCTTCGGTGTATCAATTAGGATCTCTACTCTACGCTACAAACTGCCGAGAAAAAGGAAGAAAAAAAACTGAAAGAAAAATCCTATCTAATGATGGTGATACACCTAAATTTTGGTTCATCCACTCAATTTGAGCTCCTAAAAACATTGATTAGATAAGAAAAAGATTGAACTTTCAATTCCAATTGACTCCTATGCATTAGTATTTCATGAAAAGGTTCTCTCTGGTGATCAAAACTTGAGGGAAATGAGGGAATAGGCCTAATTCAAGGCACTAACTAGCCACTTACATCCACTGTAACTTCAACCAAAAGACATCAAACATAGAACATGACCTACATAATCTAATCAACTAGTAAATAGGTAAGAATCAAGACTTGACAAGGAAGAAAAATTCAATCACACATGCAAATCACTGACATAAATACACTATACCAACATCTTGAAATTTGAAAATAGTCCTATTTATCTAAAAAGGTTACAAAATTCAAATTTTGGTAGAGTCTGATCTTTCCAAAAGAGGGATTCTTAAAATGGCTAAAAAATCCAACTTATATAGAAAAAGCATACAAAAACCAAGAGATTAGTGCTAAAAATAGAAGAGGAGATCAACTACCACATCACCCCAAGTTCAACTTCAGCTATGCCAAGATAACCAAGCCTTCTGATAATATCCTTCAGACTTATGTCTTACATGAAAAGTTTTTTTGGCATTGAAAATGATAGTGAGCCCATTTCATAATCCTTATTTAGAATAAAGATTAAATTCTTTAAACGTGCATGGATCTTTGGTAATTTAATTATCTTCATGCATAATGCTACGTCAATCTTCAAAGAGAAAACTCCACTTGAAGTTAAGTTGGAAGTGTTTTAAAAGGCTTTGATTAACAAGATAGACAAGAGTGCATGTATGAAATTTTATGTTAAGCTCTCTTTGAATAACCATCCAATGTTAAACTCTTTGAGCCCTTCATGCATTCGAGTCTCCCTTTTGGAACTGAGAGAGCCGTGCTTGAATGCAACTGCATGTCTTTTCCAAGTCTAAATAATTTGATTATTTCATTTATTATTTGACATGCTCTTTACTATAGTCTCAAACTATATATCTTCTTATAGATGGAAAAATAATATCTTTATTGGTTTTTTGCATGTTCATGCTATGCTGGATGCATTTAATTGAGCTTGGGTCACTCTGCATGTTTTGCATGTGAGCTGTGAACTACATCATAGGAGTCAAAAGGAGGAGTCCTCATTATCTTCTACTGATTTGTTGTCAAAATCCTACTAGAATCATTTTGAAAACTTGGTTTTTTCTCATCCATTGATTTCCATGCTAGATCTTGACAAGTGTCAAGCTCACGATAATCTTGATGAACCTTTTTGAAATCTTGACCAATGGCTACTTACAAGGGCTCAAACTTGACGTTTGTGGGCCTGTCATTAATTCTTTTGAACTTCTATTTTCAGCCAATTCTCTGAAAAGAATTAACCTCTTGGGATTTCATCTTCCTTCATTTCCTTCGAATAATTTGTGATTGGTCCATTTCGTTTGGGAGTTATTTCTTTCAGAGACTTTAATCTTCATTTAATTTTCTTTAGATAATTTGTCCACGGCTATCTGCTTCTTCAAGATTTTCCTTGGTCGCTTCTCCTCATCATTTCCTATGAGTTTTTTGATTAGTCGCTTTCTTATGGACAATTTGTCTGAAGCTTTTCCCTCAAACTTTTGGCTTTTGTCTATTCCTTCAGACAATTTGTTTGAAAGAAATATATGTCTTCAACCTTTTTGAATGACTTATCCTTTAGATAATTTGTTCAAAAGAAATATATGTCTTCAAGTTTTTTTCAACGGTCCTCAAACTTTTGAAATTTGACCTTCATAATTTTTGAAAAGTCCTTTGGAAAAGTTGACAAGCCCCTTTTACCTTTTTGAATTGCCCTTCGAAAAAATTGTCAAGTCCTTCTGATTTTTGTAATTACCCTTTTGGCTAAAAGAAATGATCCTTCAAAATTGTGGAAGTGAAACTTTTTGAAAGGTAAGAGACATTTTAAAGTTTGTGTTATACCCTTTAAAAAACCCAAAAGAAAGAAAAGTTGAGAGGAAAACTTTACAAAGAGCCCAAACAAAAATCCCATAGTAATTGGCTAAAACAAAGAAGGGTAAAGGAAATATAAAGTTATTCATGCAAATATAAAGGACCAATTAGTTGGAGACAAGTGGCATAAGTGCATTCAACTAGTGGGATTTCATCAGCCAATTATTAGAAGACAATGAGGGCTTCCCCTTTTGACTCTAATGATGTGATCTATAGCTCACATTCAGAGCATGTGAAGTGGCCTAAGTAAGGTTAGACTGCAGTAAGGAACACACTAAGTTTTTAATGCAATAATCAAAATATTCAAACTTGGAAAAGACATGCAGCTACATTCAATCATGACTCTCTCAGTTCCAAAAAAGAGATTTGAATGCATAAAGGGATCGAAGATTTTAACGTTGGATGGCTGTTCAAGGAGAGATTAACATAAAATTTCATGCATGTCCTCTTATTTATCTTATTAATAAAAGCCTTTTCGAACACTTCCAACTCAACTTCAAGTGGAGTTTTCTCTTTAAATATTAGCGTAACATCATGCATGGAGAGAATTGAATTACCAATGATCTGTGCATGTTTAATCAATTTTTAAGAATTTAATGTTTATTCTAAATAATGATTATGGATGGGCTCATCGTCCTTTTCCAATGCCAAAGAGCTTTTCATGTAAGACATAACACAAAAGATATGATCAGAAGGCTTAGTTATCTTTTGATGGCTGAAGTTGGACTTGGTGAGATGTGGGACTTGATCTCTTCTTCTATTTTCAGCACCAATCTTTGGCTTTTGTATGCTTTTTCTATATAAGTTGTCTTTTTAGCCTTGAATTGAAATCCCTCTTTTGGCAAGATCAAACTCTGCCAAAATTTGTGTTTTTTAACCTTTTCAAATAAATAGGACTATTTTCATATTCCAAGATGTTGGTATAGTATATTATGCTAGTGATTTGCATATGTGATAGAATTTTTCTTCCTTGTCAAGTCTTTATTCTTACCTATTTACTAGTTGATTAGATTATGCAGGTCATGTTCTATGTTTGATGTCTTTTGGCTAAAGTTATAACAGAGGAAAGTGGTTGGTTAGTGCCTTGAATCAAGCCTATTCCCTCATTTTCCTCAAGCTTTGATCACTAGATAAAACCTTTTCATGAAATACTGATGCATATGAGTCAATTGGAATTGAAAGTTCAGTCTTTTTCTTATCTAATCAGTGTTTTTAGGAGCTCAAATTGAGTGGATGAACCAAAATTCAGGTGTATCACCATCATTAGATAAGATTTTTCCTTCAATTTTCTTTTTTCCCTTTTCTTGATAGTTTGTACCATAGAGTAGAGATCCTAATTGATGCACCAAAGGGAGCTAGCCCTTAGAATCTAGAGATTCAATCCACCGATTAGGCCACCCACAACCTATCATTATTTATATGTTTTAGCAGACTGTAAAGGCCTAAAACTACCTTTATAAGGGTATGAGTTTGATTGAAAATAGGTTTTTAGAATGCCTAATTGGACTCATTGAAACTGGTTTTGATGAAATTACAGTTACAATAGTGTTTTTCATGAAGTATTTTGTGATTCCAAGCTCAAGTAATTACTTCTAATGGTCTAGGCACATTTTCTATGTAAGTCTATTTTTCTTGCATTATCATGAATGAGTTTTGATGGCTATATATGAAGAGAATTCCTATGCCATGTTTCCTTATCAGCCCTATGATGAATCATACTAACCTTGCCTCCAAGAAAGATTGGATGAGATAGAGCTTAAATATTAGCATTTGCAAGAAAATTTTGTTCAAGCTTTTAGTATGAGGAAGTGAATGTTTTTTTTCAAAATGTGCCTAATGATCTAGAAAATATAAATGAGTTATGTATTGGAAAAGATTGAGTCTTTGGAGAGGCAATGAATTGAGTTGAACCAATTCTCTCAAGAGGGTTCTTGTCTTCCTTATTCTCATGAAATTCTTAACCATGCTCAGTGTGTGCTAATGGAGCTTCCTAGTTAGAGTCAAGAGAAAACTCATATGCCTATTGAAGATCCTATTCAAGAGATTAAACCTTCTTGTAAACCCCTTTCTTCACCAAACATCCCTCAAGTTAAATTTGTCCATGAAGATAAGGAGGTTTCACACTTTGATGAGGTAATGACCAAGTGGAAGGAATAAAACGTAGAGGTCTTTAAGAGTTTCTCTTTCCCTCCTTTCCAAAATTCCCTAAATGATTCCATTGCCCTCTAGATCCTAAAATCTAATCATGATCAACCTCCCATGCTTCATTTTCTCTCAAAAATAAATGAATTTCATCACCCTCCCACCATCTCCCTTCTTCAAGAGGAGCTTGTTCTCCGGAGGATTGAGTAAGGGGTTGCAACTACAAGTCAAGTTCTTCTAGAGTGTGAAGAGGATGCTTCAAGTGTGTATGAGGAAGAGTTTCTCATCAATACTTCACTTGAGGTTGTAGTTGAGAATGAGAAGGTTGATCTTGATGTGAAGGAACTCCAAGAGGAGTTGGTATAAATTGAAGTCATAAATGAGTTAGAGATATCTCCTATTGAGAAGGATCAATATAACTTTCAAGCTAATCTTATTCAAATTGATCAAAATGAGGAACAAAAAGATGATTGGAAGCTATACCTTGAATCTTTGTAGGAGATTGAAGAGCTCTATAGGGATATGTTGCCTATTGAAGAGCATGTTTATGAGAAATTTGATCAAGAATCACCTATTCAAGATCATAATACAGATTGGGTTGCCTATTTAAAGCTCCTTGAAGAGCTAGATGACCTTGCAATAGTTCATAAAAAGGATGAGGTCACTCAAGGACAATCCATAGGCGAGATATCACTTGATAAGGTTGTAGATGACAAGCAGTATGAAAAAGATCTAGGAGTACTAGATGAGTTTGTCTTTGTTGGTGACTAGTTTGTTGTTGATGACTCATTTGAGGAGATGCTAAGAGATTTGGTGGGCAAGAAAAATTCCTCATCAAAGGTTATGGTTAATAAACATCTCGCCTTGCAACTTGTGCCATCTCTTGGAGTGAGTGAGTTTATAAATTTCTCTTTTGATCCAAGTGGATCATGCTTTGTCATGGTTAGTTAGTTAGTTTGTTTTCCTCCAAGTGTTATTAAAGCACATTATTTTAGTTCTATTTTTGTCCCAAATAAGTGCTTGCTTGCACATTTGCTTTGTTTAGTTAGGTTTTCCCTGCTTTGTGTGTTTTCCTTCTTATTTTTGAAAGGTTACCTCATGCCAGGTCAAAAGAGAGTTTGCAATCATGGATCTAATTTTTCATTACTTTATGAGTTTAGGAGTCATGTAAATGGTCTAGTTCTTAAGCATAACATGCATGCTTCCCAACTGAGTTGCCAAAATGTTGACAATTTTGAGCCCATAAGTCAAATTACCACCCTTATCATTCAAAAATTTACATATCATGCTAATTTATCTTGTGAGTTAGTTATTGGTCCTAATAAGTCCTTGAAATAATCCATGATTAATAGGCCTTTTTGAGGCATTCACTTTGGTTTTCACAGAATTTTCATGAGAAAAGCATTATGGAGGCTTCTTTGGGTCCAAAGAAGGGTCATCTGCAATAAGTCCAAAGGGATCTTATTATTTTGAAAAAGGTCTTTTCAAATAGTTTCGAAGGTCCTTTTCAATAAGTCCAAAGATATGAATTCCTTCAGATAAATTGTGTGAAGGAAAGGCCCGAGGAGAGAAGCTGAAACAATTCCTTCAGCCAACTTGTCTGATGGAAAGAAATGAACAAAAAGCTAAAGGAAGGGGCTTTACAAATTTTTTGAAGGGTCATTTTCTCTTTAGGAAAGTCCATTGCAAAAAAATTGAAAGGTGAGACAAATTTTTTGAAGGTGATTTTTAACTTTTTTGAGGACCAAAGAAACTTTTTTGAAGGGTATAACACAAATATCTGAAGGTCTCTTACCTTTCAGAAAGGTTCACTTCAACAATTCTGAAGGGTCATTTCTTTCAGCCAAAAGGGTAATTACAAAAATCAGAAGGACTTGACAATTTTTCTGAAGGGCAATTCAAAAAGGCAAGAGGGGCTTGTCAACATGTCCAAAGGACTTTTCAAAAATTCTGAAGGGTACATTTCAAAAGTCTGAGGACTGTTGCAAAAAACTTGAAGACATATATTTCTTTTAGATAAATTGTCTGAAGGATAAGTCATTTAAAAAGGCTGAAGATATATATTTATTTTAAACAAATTATCCGAAGGAATAGATAGAAGCCAAAAGTTTGAGGGAAAAAGATTTGAACAAATTATTTGCAAGAAAGGGACCAATAAAAAAAGCCATAGGAAAGGATGAGAAGTAACCAAGGAAAAAGCCCAAAGAGGTAGATAGCTATGGACAAATTATCTAAAGGAAATTGAATGAAGATTAAAGTCTCTAAAAGAAATAACTCCCAAATGAAATGGACCAAGCACAAATTGTCTGAAGGAAATGAAAGAAGATGAAAACCTAAGAGGTTAATTCTTTTGATAGAATTGGCCAAAAAAAGTTTGAAGTAATTAATGATGGGCCTGCAAATGTCAAGTTTAAGCCCCTACAAGTAGCTATTGGTCAAGATTTCAAGAAGGTTCATCAAGATTGTCATGAGATTGGCACTTGTCAAGATCTAGCAAGGAAATCAATGGACAAGGAAAAACCAGGTTTTCAAAAGGATTCTAGTTAGATTTCAATAGCTAATCAATAGAAGACAATGAAGACTCCTCATTTTGACTCTTATGATGTAGTTATAATGTAAATTTAGAACATGCAAAGTGACCCAAACTCGATTAGATTCATATAGCATAGCATGAACATTCAAAAAACCAATAAAGATATTGTTTTTCCATCTATAAGAAGATCTATAGTTTGAGACTGTAGTAAAAAGCATGCCAAATAATAAATGCAATAATCAAATTATTTAAACATGGAAAAGACATGTAATTGCTATTAAGCATGACTATCTTAGTTCCAAAATGGATACTTGAATGCATGAAGGGGTCAAATATTTTAATTTAGAAATTCAATTCGTCGATTAGGCCACCCACAACTTAGGATTGTTTCCATTTTTCAACATACTATGAAAGCCTAAAACTAACTTCCCAAGGGTGTGAGTCTGATTGATAATATTTATTACCCCATTTTTCAAGAGAAGAAAAAAAGGATATAACATGTGCTATGTTGGAGTTGGAGAAGGACCGAGTGGATGTCACATTTCCTAGTTTTTGGGTTGCCTTATCTTTCTCTCTCTACTTTTTCATTTTCTCTATAAGTAAGCCTATTTTTAGAATTTATAAGGATACTTAACTTGAGTTTTGGTAGGGACCTACATATAAAAATAATTGTACTTGGATCTTTGAATTGAATAAGACATAATTTTAGCCTCTTCAAAGCTTGTGACTAGTGTATGCTAATGGTTAGTTGATGAATAACAATGATAGTGAATGCTTCCTTTCATTTTATCCTCTCTTATTTACCCATTTTTATGTGATTATTCATCATTTTATGTTACATAGTGTTTTTAATAGCCTTGTATGTTTGTCAAGTGTAATTCTTCATTAGTGTCCTTTAGAGACCTCATGATCAGCTACCTTAGACCATGCATCAAGCTAGAGACCTCTATGTGAAATATTGATGTTTAGAGACCCTTTATTTGAGAAGTTCAACCAAGGTCATACCATATTTCAACCTTCTTAGTGTAGGTTAGGTAGGTGAAGGAGACATTTTGGTGTATCACCTTAGTTATATAGGTTTTCTTTCAGTTTATCTTCCTTCCCTTTTCCTTGCATGCTAGTAGTGTACAGTAGAGAGCCTAACTGATACATCAAGAGGAGCTCACCCTTATAATATAGAGATTCAATCAACCAATTAGGCCTCCCATAGCCTAGGATTTTTTTCATGTTACTCTAAACTACAAAGGCCTGAAACAACCTTCATAAGGGTGCAAGTTTGAAAGATAACACAATATTCCTTTGGGAGACCATAAAAAAGGCTTCTCTATCAAATTGAATCATGTTGCCTATTTTAGAGAGTGGGTGAACACCCTTAGCCAAAAATAAAAAAGCAAAACATTGAGGTCCCAAAGTGAAAACCTCTTTGAAGCACTTTTGGACTAGGGTAATAGTCAAGAAAAAGGCCAGTGTCTTGGTGAAAACCTATTTCATGCACCATTAGATGATGATGTTCACCCTTCTTCGAATGAAGCTTAAGAGACCACTAATAGTAAACTTATTTTTGGGTTTGATCTCAGTATAGATGAACAACATGCCTTTGACCAAATTGTTTGAGAATCTCCTACAATGTTTGTTACATGGCCCTTGTCACCATTAGGAGATTTAGATTCATCATGTTTGGGGGAACTCAAAGAACTAGTTTAACCAGAGGAATTTACCATTGATATCCATTTCAAATCCTTACCAACTATTTTGGAACATGGCTTGAATCTATTTATATAGGATACTATAGTAGTCAACATCAAGACTTCAAAGGACCCAAAGTGGATCAAATTAATCATGACCCTTACCAAGGAGGAATGTGAAGTTTTTACAACCCTTTTAAGGGAGTTTGTTGACATATTTAGATGGGCCTATTTAGACATTCCAAGTTTGGACCTTGCCTTGGTTGTACACCATCTTGCTGTACATCCTAATGCCAAACTTGTTGAGTAGAAACTACATCCTTAAATTGATGTCTTAGTTAAGATAGAGTTAGAAAAACTATTAGAAGTGAGATACATCAGAGTGATCAACTATTTAGAGTGGATCTCCAACATTATGCCTATCAATAAAAAGCCAAAGGGGATCATAATCTACACTAATTTTAGAGACATCAATAAGGCCTGCCCAAAGGATGGCTTTTCTCTACTAAATATTGACATGATATTTTACTCCACAACTAGGTGTGAAATGATTTCCCTCATGGATGTCTTTTCAAGATATAACTAGATCAGGATCACACCAGAGGACCAACACAAAATAGTGTTCATCTCTCCTTGGGGAATGCTTTGCTATCAATTCAAGCCATTCAACCTCAAGAATGTAGGGGAAACATACTAAAGGGCTATGACTACTTATTCCATAATACGATGCATGATATTATTGAAGACTATGTTGATAACATATTAGGTAAATCTAAGGCCTATGAAAATCATCAAGTGATACAATGAAAGATATTTGAAAGGCTTCATGAGTATAAGGTTCAACTTAATCCTAAGAAGTGCATCTTTAAAGTTACTTTAGGAATACTGTTAGGATTTATATCATCTCATCGAGGCATTGAAGTTGATCTTGATAAGGTTCAAACCATTACCAAGATGCCTCCACCTTCTACTTTGAAGCAGTTTCATAGTTTACAAGGCAAAATCTAGCCTATTAGATACTTCATTTTGTAGTTGGCTAATAAATGCCATAATTTCACTCATTTATTGAAGAAAGGTATTACATTTACTTGGGATGTAGAATGTCAGAAAGCCTTTGAACACCTGAAGGAATACTTATCCAATCCATCTATTATGTTACCATCAATTTCAGAGATACCCTTCCTACTTTACCTAACTGTCACTAACAATGCCATGGGGGCACTTTTATGCCAACATGATGAATATGGGAAAGAACATAAAGTGTATTATCTAAGTCATACATTGGTCGTGTATGAACATAACTATATACCAATTGAAAAATCTTGTTTAGCTATGGTGTTTTTAGCTTAGAAACTCAGTCATTACATGTTTAACAACAATACCATAGTCATTACCAATGTAGATCTTCTCAAGTATCTACTACCAAAAATAGATTTATAGGGCTGCATGGCTAAGTGGATCATGCTTTTGAGTGAGTTTGAGATTGAGTATGTCAATCAAAAGGCTATTAAGGGATAAGTACTTATAGATTAGCTTATTGAATCTCCCATTTTTGATACTCAACCACCCACTTTTGCATTCCTAGATGATTCCATCATGACTGTCATAAAAACACCTCCTAAGGAGCAACACTAGAAGCTATACTTTGATGGGTCATTCATATCTCATAGATTAGAAGCAAGATTTATGTTTATTACACCACATGGGGATCTCATTCCCAAATCACTTTGCATCAACTTTTCTTATACTAATAACATAACTAAATATGAAGCATTCATTATAAGGATTTATCTAATAGTACAATGGAACAATCAACATTTACTAGTTTGTGGAGATTCCTAACTCATTATTAATTAGGTTATAGACTAGTTTTAGACCAAAGATGATAAGCTAGTACCATATAAGGACATGGTGGACATTCTTAAGTAATAGATTGCTCATATTTAGTTTAAACACATAACTCAGGCCAATAACATGATAATAAATGCCATGGCTACCATTGGTTATTTGATCCACAACACCGATAAGGCAAGAAACTATCATTTCCTTGTTGAACATCTTTTAACACCTACTCATCAGCCCTCGACCATTGAAATTATCTATGACATTATTGGTCCAAGTTCAATTTGGTATTTTGACTTATATAATTACCTCCAAAACTAAGTCCTTCCACCCAACCTTTCATGTACACAAAAAAAATATTTCACACACCAAACCTCTTGATATAACCTACTTGGCCCAATCCTTTACTAAATAAGCTTTGATGGCTATTTCATTATTTAAATTTGATAGAAGTCACATTATAATTGAGAGAAATTCATAAAGGAGTTTGTGGATGCCACACTAGTGGGGCCATCCTTGACAAAAAACTCTTATGTACTAGTTATTATTGGTCTACCATGGAAGTAGATACAATTGCTTATGTGAAAAGATGTAAACAATGTTAGAGGCATGCAAATTTGATCCATGTTCTAGCTACAACACTCAAACCAATGACTACACCATGGTCATTTTCAATGTGGGGACTTGATCTCATCAATAAAATTAACCCTACCTCCTTAGATGGCCATAAGCATATCCTTACCACCATCGAGTATTTCACTAAGTGAGTTGAAGCTATACTTGTCACTTACGTGACTATAAAATAAATTTCCAAATTTATCTTCAACCATCTCATTTGTCACTATGGTATCCCATCTGACATTATATCTGATAATGGTGGATCATTTAAGAATGATGATGTCAATGCTCTATGTGTCGAGTTTAACATTACCCAACATTTGTCCACTACATATTACCCATAAGGTAATGACCAAGCATAGGCTTCTAACAAGACCATTGTCAATATTCTTAAGAAGATTGTTAATGCCATTTGGGCTTACTGTACTAATTATCATACTCTAATAAGAACCACACCATATTCCCTTGTCTATGGCACTAAGGCCATTATTCCCATTGAGATTGAGTTTCCTTCTCTACATATCTCATTGAAACACATCCTAGATGATGAGGATTATCGAATTGTTCATCTATAAGAGTTAGAGTTGCTGGATGAAAAATACATGATCACTATAAATATCCTTCAAGTAGATCAAAACTAGTTCTGTGGTCAATATAACAGGTGTGCAAAGCATAAATATTTTGAGCTTGGTGATCTTGTCCTCAAATAAAACTAGAAAAACACTATGGCCAAGAAAAATAAGAAAGATAAGTTCAAGCCTAACTAGATAGGCCCTTATGTCATTATTGCTAATTATGGATCTGAAACTTATATGTTGGATACACTAGAAGGTCATGAAATTAATGAACCTCTGAACATAATACATCTCAAGCATTAATTTTCTCGAGAGACTCGATGTATTGTCTTTGAGGATCATTTATGTTCTAAAGTCATAACAATTTCTTTGTACCATACTGTATATCATTCCTTTCATCCCTTCCTTAATTGGCCAAAGTTGTTTACCCTCCCTTACCCACCCTTTTGACCTTGGTTTTGATTTATTGGTACTTTGGGCACCTTCAAAGATTGGATTAAGATGAAGTTTTAGCCATTGATTTAGTATGGCAATTTATTGAGCACATATTTTTTAGAATGAGGGAATATCTTGAGGTAATATGATAGTTGTTTCGTAAATGCATTCTTCATTACTATCACATTTTATCTCATAGATATTGCTATTGATTATAACCACCTTTGGAAAAATTATAATCATATACACATGATCCAAAACTCAAATTTTTTGGTTGAAAGATAATTCAAGAAACAAGAACAACACAATAACAATAATGGTATCTTTGAGAAGAGATGTTTTATTCATCAAATTTGCAGACCCAAACATATGCCTATCTCTGAGAAGAGATGTCCCATTTCCATTTTAGGTTACATATTCATTTATACATGTTTTTAAGGTATTAGGAGTATGTGGAAGGTTACTAATCTTGAGGGATATTAAGTGGTTCAACTTCCACGATTTACAATAATCTAGAATTCGAGGAATTACTATTTTTAAGAACTTACTATTTTTAGATTGCACTAAAAAAATTGAAATTTGGGGTACTTCCATTATTTTTTGGATGTTAAAACACACTGATCAAAGCTTTGTGGAATCTCACGACATTCCCCTCATTCTTAGCTTTCCAACGGTTCAAATGGGGAGTCAAACAGAGTTATGGTGCAAAAGTTATGGCTCCCATAAGTTCTGCCACCAATTGGGGTAGAACCATCACCTGAATTGTCACCTGAATTGTTGCTCAAATCATTCCTCCCTCCTTGAGAGGAAATGGTCCCCATTGCATAAATATTTTTTTATCAATTATGGTAGTTGTGTTTTGATTTGATTCCTGATGCATATTTAGAATGGACTGTGTTTTATGGAGATGTACTTTATGGAGATGTACTTTGTGGAGCTGTGTAGGGCCTGATTGTTCACCATTTCTATTTGACCATTAATTTGTAGATATAAGGCCATGAACTTCTTTAGATTTTTATATATTGGCTTTTTTTGTTGTGTTTTTTATGCAGTTAGGGTTGCAATATCGACCCTTTTGGATTCCTGTGGTTGACCACCATGATAACAAATTTCTTGACACTAATCAGGGAGATAGATGTAAAAGGTGGTACCTTTGGTACCCTGTAGCACCATGTTCTAAGAGTGAGAGTGATCCTTTGAGTTCTTGATTCATAGATGTCATGTCGATCATACATGAATGGCTGACCAAAGAGTACATCATAAACATCTAGATTGACCACATCACATAAGACCTCATCTTGGAAAGGTTTTATTGCATATGAGAGAAGACATTGGTGGGTGACACATAGGTTTCTCCTTGGAATCAACCATCCAATACTGTACGGCTTTGGGTGAGGATTCATGGACAAATTTAGGCTTTTTGAAACATTAGTAGAGATTAAATTTTTTTGACTCCCACTATCAAGAATGAAATGCAGAGGCTTACCTTTCACCCATAACTTAGAAGGAAATAATATTTTTTTGTCATATGGCCTTTCCTCATGGGTCTATGATGAAGTAATGATGGCATCAGGCTTGGCATCTATAATCTCTTCTTCATCCTCTTCAACTATAGGCTATGTATGAGGTAGAGTAGTAGATGTTGAGGGTTGTGACTCAGAAAGCAGGGACTTGATGGCTCAACATTCTTCTTTGGAGTGAGTTCTAGATTTGTGATAATCACACCACTTCCCAGTCTTTCCTTCATTTTTTTTCCAATTTTAACCTCGTGTTTGACCTTTTTTGTCACTTTTCCATTTTGAAGTCTGACTCTTTGTATTCATTCTTCCATGCTTCTACTCAATCTTCACTGCGAACTTGTACACCTCACTGAGGGTTTCTAAATTGAAGAGTTCCATTTATCCCTATATGTACCATTGTAGTCCACCACAATATTTGAGAACCTTATTTTTCTCACTTTCTTAGATGCCCAATCTCACAGATAGAGAATGAAAAATGTTAGTTTAATCTTGAACAAACTACTCCTTACCTTGGTGAAGTTGTTACCACTTTATATATAGATCATCATATGCTCTAATGGGGTAGTATTCTTCCTTTATAGATTCTATGAAATCATCCTAGGTAGGTTCTACCTCAAGGCCAATATCATCTGTACTTAATCTCTTTTTGTACACTTCCCACCAATTTTTGATAGGTAATGATGCTTTCAAAAGAGCAAAAGTCATCTTGTCTTTATCAGTGAATTTATTTATAGAAAAATAAGATGACAATTGATCCAACCAATTTTCTACTACATCAGTATTGATTTTGCCTTCAAATGTAGGGATATCAAAATTCACTTGAACTTTGAAGGGTATTGGGGCACTGAAAGGATGTGGGGTTGCAGATGAAGAGCCAGAATTTCCCATCAAAATTTGTTTGAGAATTTGGGTGAATTATTGTAGCATCTATACTTACTATTATGGAGGGCTTCATTCACCATTTCCTTGAAAGGATCAAATGTCTCGGTGTTGTTCCCCATTTGAAGTTGTTTGGAGTGAATAGGTGGATAGTCTACTGGTTCTATTTTCCACCTAAGCTTCTTGTAATCTGACATTGTCCTCAAGATCATACACTCTAAAGACAAACTGCTCTAATACCATTTATATAAAACTCAAAAGATTTGGTTGAAAGATAATTCAAGAAATAAGAAAAACACAATAACAATAATGCTATCTCTGAGAAGTTATGTTTTATTCATCATATTTACAGACCCAAACATATGCCTATCTCTGAGAAGAGATGTCCCATTTCCATTTTAGGTTAAATATTCATTTATACATGTTTATAATATATGAGAAGGATGTGGAAGGTCACCAATATTGAGGGAGATTAAGTGGTTTGACTTCCATGATTTACAATAATATAGAATTTGAGGAATTACTATTTTTAAAAACTTACTATTTTTAGACTGCACTACTAAAATTAAAATTTGGGACACTTCCATTTGTTTTTAGGGGTCAAAACCCACCAAGTAGATCTTTATGCCATCTCACAATGTTCCTCTCATTCTTATCTTTTCAATGGTTCAAACGGGGAGTCAAACGGAGCTATGGTGCAAAAGTTATGGCTCACAGAAGTTCTGCCACCAATTGGGGTAGAACCATTGCCCAAATTATCACCTGAAATGTTGCTCAGATCATTCCTCCCTCCTTGAGAAGAAATGGTCCCCATTTCATCAAGATTTTTCATCAATTATGGTAGTTGTGTTTTTATTTGATTCTTTATGCATACTTAGAATGGACTGTGCTTTGTGGAGATGTACTTTATGGAGCTATGTAGGGCCTGATTATTCACCATTTCTATCTGACCATTAATATTTGGAGGAAGGCCATGAAATTATTTAGATTTTTATCTATTGGATTTTTTTGTTGTGTTGTTTGTGTAGTCAAGGCTGAAACATTAGCCCTTTTGTATTCCTGTGGCTTGACCACCATGAG
Source organism: Torreya grandis (assembly GCA_037957365.1). Classification (NCBI taxonomy): domain Eukaryota; kingdom Viridiplantae; phylum Streptophyta; class Pinopsida; order Cupressales; family Taxaceae; genus Torreya; species Torreya grandis. Next base: position 1,951,221 of record JARHVA010001640.1, read on the forward strand.
AACAAATTTCTTGGCACTAATCAGGGAGATAGATGTAGAAGGTGGTACCTCTGATACCCTCTAGCACCATTTTCCAAGAGTGAGAGTGATCCTTCAAGTTCTTGATTCATAGATACTATGTTGATCATATATGAATGGCTGACCAAAGAGTACATCATAAATATCTAGATTGACCACATCACATAAGACCTCATCTTGGAAAGGTTTTATTACAAATGAGAGAAGACATTGGTGGGTGACATAGAGGTTTCTCCTTGGACTCAACCATCTAATACTATATGGCTTTGGATGAGGCTTCATGAATAAATTTAGGCTTTTCAAAACATTAGCAAAGATTAAATTCTTTTAACTCCCACTATCGAGAATGAAATGCAGAGGCTTACCTTTCACCCATAACTTAGAATGAAATAATATTTTTTTGTCATATGGCCTTTCCTCATGGGTCTGTGATGAAGTAATGATGGCATCAGGCTTGGCATCTATAATCTCTTCTTCATCCTCTTCAACTATAGGCTATGTATGAGGTAGAGTAGTAGATGTTGAGGGTTGTGACTCAGAAAGTAGGGACTTGATGGCTCAACATTCTTCTTTGGAGTGAGTTCTAGATTTGTGATAATCACACCACTTCCCAGTCTTTCCTTCTTTTTTTTTTTCCAATTTTAACCTCGTGTTTGACATTTTTTGTCACTTTTCCATTTTGAAGTTTGACTCTTTGTATTCATTCTTCCATGCTTCTACTCAATCTTCACTACGAACTTGTACACCTCACCAAGGGTTTCTAAATTGAAGAGTTCCATTTATCCCTATATGTACCATTGTAGTCCACCATGATATTTAATAACCTTATGTTTCTCACTTTTTTGGATGCCCAATATCACAAATAGAGAATAAAAAATGTCAGTGTAATCTTGAATAGACTATTTCTTACCTTGGTAAAGTTATTGCCACTCTATATACAAATCATCATATACTTCAATGGGGTAGTATTATTCCTTTATAGCTTCTATGAAATTATCCCAAGTAGGTTATACCTCAAGGCCAATATCATCTGTACTGAATCTCTTATTGTACACTTCCCACCATTTTTTGATAGGCAATAATGCTTTCAAAAGAGCAAAAGTGATCTTCTCTTTATTGATGAATTTATTTATAGAAAAATAAGATGACAATTGATCCAACCAATTTTCTACTACATTAGCATTGATTTTGCCTTCAAATGTAGGGATATCAAAATTTACCTAAACTTTGAAGGGTGTTGGGGCACTGAAAGGATGTGGGGTTGCAGATGAAGAGCCAAAATTTCTAATTAGAATTTATTGGATAATTTGGGAAAATTGTTGTAGCATCTATGCTTTATATTGCTAAAGGGCTTCATTCACCATTTCCTTGAAATAATTAGATGTCTCAGTGTTGTCTACCATTTTAAATCATTTGGAGTGAATAGGTGGATAGTCTGCTGGTTCTATTTTCCACCCAAGCTTCCTATAATCTGACCTCATCCTCAGGATCATACATTCTAAAAACAAACCACTCTGATACCACTGATCCAAAACTTAAAAGCTTTGGTTGAAATATAATTCAAGAAATAAGAACAACATAATAACAATAATGCTATTTTTGAGAAGAGATGTTTTATTCATCAAATTTACAAACCCAAACATATGCCTATCTCTAAGAAGATATGTCCCATTTCCATTTCAAGTTATATATTTATTTATATATGTTTTTAAAGTATGAGGAGGATGTGAAAGGTAACCAATATCGAGGGAGATTAAGTCGTTCAACTTCCATGATTTACAATGATACATAATTTGAGGAATTACTATTTTTAGAAACTTACTATTTTTAGACTATACTACTAAAATTGAAATTTGGGGAACTTATATTTATTTTTTGGGAGTCAAAAAAACCTACTAATCAAAGCTTGGTGTCATTTCACAATGTTACCCTCATTCTTAGCTTTCCAACAGTTCAAATGGGGAGTCAAACGGAGCTATGGTGCAAAAGTTATGGCTCATGAAAATTCTACCACCAATTGGGGTAGACCCATCACCCGAATTATCACCTAAAATGTTGCTCAGATCTTTCCTCCATCATTGAGAAGCAATGTTTCCCATTTCATCAAGATTTGTCATAAATTTTGGTAGTTGTGTTTTGATTTGATTTTCCTGATGCATACTTGGAATAGACGGTGCTTTGTGGAGATATAGTTTGTGGACTTATGTAGGGCCTGATTATTTACCATTTCTGTCTGACCATTAATCTATGGATGGAAGGATATGAAATTCTTTAGCTTTTTATTTATTAGCTTCTATTATTGTGTTGTTGGTGTATTCAAGGCTACAACATCAACCTTTTTGGATTTCTATGGCTTGACCACCATGATAACAAATTTCTTGGCACTAATTAGAAAGATAAATGTAGAAGGTGGTACCTCTGGTACCGTATAATGCTATGTTTTGAGAGTGAGAGTGATCCTTTGAGTTCTTTATTCATACATGCCATGTCGATCATATATGAATGACTGACCAAAGAGTACATCACAAACATCTAGATTGACCACATCACATAAGATCTCATCTTAGAAAGGTTTTATTGCATACGAGAGAAGACATTGGTGGGTGACACAGAGGTTTTTCCTTAGACTCAACCATCCAATACTATATGGCTTTGGGTGAATATTTATGGATAAATTTAGGCTTTTTACAACATTAGCAGAGATTAAATTCTTTTGACTCCCACTATCAATAATGAAATGCAGAGGATTACCTTTCACCCATAACTTAGAATGAAACAACCTTTCCTTGTCATCTGGCCTCTCCTCATGGGTATATGATGAAGCAATGATGGAATTAGGCTCAACATCTATAATATCTTCTTCATCCTCTTCAACTACAGGTTGTGTATGAGGTAGAGTAGTAGATGTTGAGGATTGTGACTCAGAAAGTAGGGACTTGATGGTTAGACATTCTTCTTTGGAGTAAGTTTCATATTTATGATAATCACACCACTTCCCAATCTTTCCTTCCTTTTGCTTCCAATTTTGGCCTCATGTTTGACCTTCTTGGTCACTTTTCCATTTTGAAGGTTGACTCTTTGTATTCATTCTTCCATGCTTCTACTCAATCTTCACTACAAAATTATACACTTCATCGTGGGTTTATAAATTAAAGAGTTCCATTTCTCCCCATATGTACTACTATAGTCCACCATGATATTTGATAACTTTATGTTTCTCATTTTCTTGGATGCCCAATCTCACTGATAGAGAATGAAAAATGTCAGTGTAATCTTGAACAAACTATTCCTTACCTTGGTGAAGTTTTTGCCACTCTATATATAGATCATCATATGCTCCAATGAGGTAGTTTTCTTCCTTTATAGCTTCTATGAAATCATCCCAGGTAGGTTCTACCTCAAAGCCAATATCATCCATACTAAATCTCTTCTTTTTGTACACTTCCCACCAATTTTTGATAGGTAATGATGCTTTCAAAAGTGCAAAAGTGATATTCTCTTTATCGGTGAATTTATTTATAAGAAAATAAGATGGCAATTGATCCAACCAATTTTCTACTACATCAGCACTGATTTTGACTTTAAATGTAGGGATATCAAAATTCACCTAAACTTTGAAGGGTGTTGGGGCACTAAAAGGATGTGGGGTTGTAGATGAAGAACCAAAATTTCCCATCAAAATTTATTGGAGAATTTGGGAAAATTGTTGTAGTATATATGCTTTCTATTTTTAGAGAGCTTAATTCACCATTAGGTGGATAGTCTGTTGGTTCTATTTTCTACCCAAGATTGTTGTAATTTGACCTTGTCCTTAGGATCATTCACTCTAAAGAGAAACTACTCTGATACCACTGATCCAAAACTCAAAAGCTTCAGTTGAAATATAATTTAAGAAATAAAAACAACATAATAATAATAATGCTATCTCTGAGAAGAGATGTTTTATTCATCAAATTTATAGACCCAAACATATGCCTATCTCTAAGAAGAGATGTCCCATTTCCATTTCAAGTTACATCTTCATTTATAAATATTTTTAAAGTATGAGGAGGATGTGGAAGGTCACCAATCTCGAGGAAGATTAAGTGGTTCGACTTCCATGATTTACAATAATACAAAATTTGAAGAATTACTATTTTAGACTACATTACTAAATTGAAATTTGGGTCACTTCCATTTTTTTAAGGGTCAAAACCCATCAATAAAAATTGGGTGCCATATCACAATGTTCCCCTCATTCTTAGCTTTTCAACGGTTCAAATGGGGAGTCAAACAGAGCTGTAGTGCAAAAGTTATGGCTCCCAGAAGTTCTACCACCAATTGGGGTAGAACCATCACAAAAATTATCACCTAAAAGGTTGCTTAGATCATTCCTCCCTCCTTGAGAAGCAATGGTCCCCATTGCATCAATATTTTTCATCAATTATGATAGTTGTGTTTTGATTTGATTCCTGATGCATACTTGGAATGGACTGTGCTTTGTGGAGATATACTTTATGGAGCTGTGTAGGGCCTGATTGTTCACCATTTCTATCTGACCATTAATCTATGGATGGAAGGCCATGATTTTTTTTATATTTTTATCTATTGGCTTCAGTTGTTGTGTTGTTTATGTAGTCAGGGATATAACATCGACCCTTTTTGATTCCTATGGCTTAACCACCATGAGAACAAATTTCTTGGTACTAATCAGGGAGATAGATGTAGAATGTGGTACCTATGGTACCCTATAGTTCCATATTCTAAGAGTGAGAGTGGTCCTTCAAGTTCATGATTCATAGATGTCATGTCGATCATACATGAATGGCTGATCAAAGAGTACATCCCAAACATCTAGATTGACTACATCACATAAGACTTCATCTTTTAAAGGTTTTATTGCATATGAGAGAAGACATCGGTGGGTGACATGAAGGTTTCTCCCTGGACTCAACCATCCAATACTATATGGCTTTGAGTGAGGCTTCATGGAAAAATTTAGGCTTTTTACAACATTAGTAGAGATTAAATTCTTTTGACTCCCATTATCAAGAATGAAATGCAGAGGATTATCATTCACCCATAACTTAGAATGAAATAATCTTTCCTTGTCATTTAGCCTCTCCTCATGGGTCATTGATGAAGTAATGATGGCATCAGGCTCATCATCTATAATATCTTCTTCATCCTCTTCAACTGCAAGCTATGTATGAGGTAGAGTAGTAGATGTTGAGGATTGTGACTTAGAAAGTAGGGACTTGATGGCTCAATATTATTCTTTGGAGTGAGTTCTAGATTTGTGATAATCACACCACTTCACAATCTTTTCTTCCTTTTAATTCCAATTTTGGCCTCATATTTATCCTTCTTTATCTATTTTCCATTTTGAAGGCTAACTCTTTGTATTCATTCTTCCATGCTTCTGCTCAATCTTCACTGTGAACTTGTATGCCTCACCGAGGGTTTCCAAATTGAAGAGTTCTATTTCTCCCCATATGTACCATTATAGTCCACCATGATATTTGAGAACCTTATGTTTCTCACTTTCTTGGATGCCCAATTTCATAGATAGAGAATGGAAAATGTCAGTGTAATCTTGAACAGATTGTAACATACCTTGGCAAAGTTGTTGCCACTCTATATACAGATCATCATATGCTCCATTAGGGTAGTATTCTTCCTTTAAAACTTATATGAAATCATCCCAGGTAGGTTCTGCATCAAGGCCAATATCATCCATATTGAATGTATTTTTGTACACTTCCCACCAATTTTTGATAGGCAATGATGATTTCAAAAGAGCAAAAGTGATCTTCTCTTTATCGGTGAATTTATTTACAAAAAAATAAGATGACAATTGATCCAACTAGTTTTTTACTGCATCAACATTTATTTTTCCTTCAAATGTAGGGATATCAAAATTCATCTAAACTTTGAAGGGTGTTGGAGAACTAAAAGGATGTGGGGTTATAGATAAAGAGCCATAATTTCCCATCAAAATGTGTTGGAGAATTTGGGTGAATTATTGTAGCATCTATGCTTACTATTCCTGGATGGATTCATTTACCATTTCCTTTAAAGGATCTAATGTCTCAATGTTGTATACCATTTAAAGTCATTTGGAGTGAATAGGTGGATAGTCTGCTAGTTCTATTTTTCACCTAAGCTTCTTATAATCTAACCTCACCCTTAGGATTATACACTTTAAAGACAAACTGCTCTGATACCACTGATCCAAAACTCAAAAGCTTTGGCTGAAAGATAATTCAATAAATAAGAACAACACAATAATAATAATGCTATCTCTGAGAAGAGATGTTTTATTCATCAAATTTGTAGACCTAAACATATGCCTATCTCTGAGAAGAGATGTCCCATTTCCATTTTGGGATACATATTAACTTATAAATATTTTTAAGGTATGAGGAGGATTTGGAAGGTCACCAATTATGAGGGAGATTAATCGGTTTGACTTCCATGGTTTATAATAATACAGAATTCAAAGAATTACTATTTCTAGAAACTTACTATTTTAAGACTGCACTATTAAAATTGAAATTTGGGAAAGTTTCATTTATTTTTTGTGAGTCAAAACCCACTAATCATATCTTGGTTCCATGTCATGATGTTACCCTCATTCTTAGCTTTCCAATGGTTAAAACGGGGAGTCAAACAAAGCTATGGTGTAAAAGTTATGGCTCCTAGAAGTTCTGTCACCAATTGGGGTAGAACCATCAACTGAATTGTCACCTAAAATGTTGCTATGATCATTCCTCCCTCCTTAAGAATCAATGGTCCCCAATGCATCAATATTTTCCATCAATTGTGGCTTTTGTGTTTTGATTTGATTTTTTATGCATACTTGGAATGGACTGTGCTTTGTGGAGTTGTGTAGGGCTCGATTGTTCACCATTTCTATCTGACCATTAATCTATGGATGGAAGGCCATGAAATTATTTAGATTTTTATTTATTAGCTTCTATTTTTGTGTTGTTTATGTAGTCAATGCTCCAATATTATCCCTTTTAGATTCTTGTGACTTGACCACCATGAAAACAAATTTCTTGGCACTAATCAGGGAGATAGATGTAGAAGGTGGTACCTCTAGTACCTTGTAGCACCGTGTTTTAAGAGTGAGAGTGATCCTTTGAGTTCTTGATTCATAGATTCCATGTCAATCATATATAAATGGCTGACCAAAGATTACATCGTAAACATCTAGATTAACCACATCACATAAGACCTAATATTGGAAAGGTTTTATTGCATATGAGAGAAGACATTGGTGGGTGACATGGAGGTTTCTCCCTGGACTCAACCATCCAATACTGTATGTCTTTGGGTGAGGCTTCATGGACAAATTTAGGCTTTTTACAATATTATCAGAGATTAAATTCTTTTGACTCCCACTATCAAGAATGAAATGTAGAGACTTACCTTTCACCCATAACTTAGAATGAAACAATCTTTCCTTGTCATTTGGCCTCTCCTTATGGGTTTGTGATGAATCAACGATGGCATCAGGCTCAAAATCTACAATCTCTTCTTCATCTTCTTCAACTGTAGGCTGTGTATGAGGTAGAGTAGTAGATGTTGAGGATTGTGACTCAGAAAGTAGGGACTTGATGGCTCAACATTTTTCTTTGGATTGAGTTCCAGATTTGTGATAATCACACCACTTCCCAGTCTTTCCTTCCTTTTCCTTCTAATATTGGCCTAATGTTTGACCTTCTTTGTCACTTTTCCATTTTGAAGGCTAACTCTTTGTATTCATTATTCCATGCTTCTACTCAATCTTCATTATGAACTCATACACCTCACCGAGGGTTTCCAAATTGAAGAGTTATATTTCTCCCTGTATGTACCATTTTAGTCCACCATGATATTTGAGAACCTTATGTTTCTTATTGTCTTATATGCCCAATCTCATAGATAGAGAATATAATTTTTAGTATAATCTTGAAAAGACTATTCCTTACCTTGGTGAAGTTGTTTCTAGTCTATATATAGATCATCATATGCTTCAATGGGGTAGTATTCTTCCCTTATAGCTTCTATGAAATCATCTTAGTTAGGTTCTATCTCAAGGCCAATATCATCCATACTAAATCTCTTTTTGTATACTTACCACCAATTTTTGATAGGCAATGATGATTTTAAAAGAGCAAAAGTGATCTTCTCTTATCGGTGAATTTATTTACATAAAAATAAGATGACAATTAATCCAACTAGTTTTCTACTGCATCAACATTGATTTTTCTTTCAAATTTAAGGATATCAAAATTCACCTAAACTTTGAAGGGTGTTGGGGCACTAAAAGGATGTGGGGTTGCAGATGAAGAGCTAAAATTTTCCATCAAAATTTGTTGGAGAATTTGGGTGAATTGTTGTAGCATCTATGCTTTCTATTTCTAGAGGGCTTCATTCACCATTTCCTTGAAAGGATTAGATGTCTCGGTGTTGTCTACCATTTGAAGTCATTTGGAGCAAAAAGGTGGATAGTCTACTGGTTCTATTTTCCACCCAAGCTTCTTGTAATTTGGCCTCATTCTTAAGATCATACACTCTAAAGACAAACCACTCTGATATCATTGATCTAAAACTTAAAAGCTTTGGTTGAAATATAATTCAAGAAATAAGAACAACACAATAACAATAATGCTATCTCTAAGAAGAGATGTTTTATTCATCAAATTTGTAGACCCAAACATATGCCTATCTTTGAGAAGAGATGTCCCATTTCCATTTTAGGCTACATATTCATTTATACATGTTTTGAAGGTATGAGGATGATGTAGAAGGTCACCAATATCAAGGGAGAGTAAGTGGTTTGACTTCCATGATTTACAATAATACAGAATTTGAAGAATTACTATTTTTAAAAACTTACTATTTTTAGACTGCGTTACTAAAATTAAAATTTGGGGCACTTCCATTTTTTTTGGGGTAAAAATTCACCCAAGAAATCTTGATGCCATCTCATAATGTTCTTCTCATTCTTAGCTTTCCAACGATTCAAATGGGGAGTCAAACGGAGCTATGGTGCAAACGTTATAGCTCTCGAAAGTTCTACTACCAATTGGGGTGAAACTATCACTCGAATTGTCACCTGAAATGTTGCTCAGATCATTCCTCCCTCCTTGAGAAGTAATGGTCCCTATTGCATCAATATTTTTCATCAATTGTGATAGGTGTGTTTTGATTTTATTCCTAATGCATACTTGGAATGGATTGTGCTTTATGGAGATATACTTTGTGGAGCTGTGTAGGGCCCGATTGTTCACCATTTCTGTCTGACCATTAGTTTATGGATGGAATGCTGTAAAATTATTTATATTTTTATCTATTGGCTTCTATTATTGTGTTGTTTATGTATTTAGGGGTACAACATCAACCCTTTTGGATTCCTGTGGCTTGACCACCATGAGAACAAATTTTTTTGCACTAATCAGGGAGATAGATGTAGAAGGTGGTACCTATGGTACCCTTTAACACCATGTTCCAAGAGTGAGAGTGATCTTTCAAGATCTTGATTCATATATGCCATGTTGATCATACATGAATGGCTGACCAAACAGTACATCGCAAACATCTAGACTGACCACATCACAGAAGACCTCATCCTAGAAAGGTTTTATTATATATGAGAGAAGACATTGGTGGGTGACGTAGAGGTTTCTCCCTAGACTCAACCATCCAATATTGTATGCCTTTAGGTGAGGCTTCATGGAAAAATAGAGGCTTTTCAAAACATTAGCAAAGATTAAATTATTTTAACTCCCATTATCAAGAATGAAATGCATAGGCTTACCTTTGACCCATAACTTAGAATGAAACAACCTTTCCTTATCATCTAGCCTCTCCTCATGGGTCTGTGATGAAGCAATGATGGAATCAAGCTCAACGTATACAATCTCTTCTTCAATCTCTTCAACTATAGGCTGTGTATGAGGTAGACTAGTAGATGTTGAGGATTGTGACTCAAAAAGTAGGGACTTGATGGCTCGACATTATTCTTTGGAGTGAGTTCTAGATTTGTGATAATCACACCACTTCTTAGTCTTTCCTTCCTTTTTCTTCTAATTTTGGCCTCATGTTTGACCTTCTTTATCACTTTTCTATTTTGAAGGCTGACTCTTTGTATTAATTTTTCCATACTTCTGCTCTATCTTCATTGTGAACTTGTACGCCTCATCGAGGGTTTCCAAATTGAAGAGTTCTATTTCTCCCTATATGTACCATTGTAGTACACCATGATATTTGAGAACCTTATGTTTCTCACTTTCTTGGATGCCCAATCTCATAAATAGAGAATGAAAAATGTTAGTGTAATCTTGAACAGACTGTTCCTTACTTTGGTGAAGTTGTTTCCACTCTATATATAGATCGTCATATGCTTCAATGGGGTAGTATTCTTCCTTTATAGATTTTATGAAATCATTCTAGGTAGGTTCTACCTCAAGGCCAATATCATCCGAATTAAATCTCTTTTTTTGTACACTTCCCACTAATTTTTGATAGGCAATGATGCTTTCAAAAGAGCAAAAGTGATCTTATCTTTATCAGTGAATTTATTTATAGAAAAATAAGGTGACAATTGATCCAACTAGTTTTGTACTACATCAACATTGATTTTGCCTTCAAATGTAGGGATATCAAAATTCACCTGAACTTTAAAGGGTGTTGGAGTACTGAAAAGATGTGGGGTTACAAATGAAGAACCAAAATTTCCCATTAGAATTTGTTAGAGAATTTGGGAAAACTATTGTAGCATCTGTGCTTGTTGTTGTTAGTCATTCACCATTTCCTTAAAAGGATTGGATGTCTTAGTGTTATCCACCATTTGAAGTCATTTGGAGTGAATAGGTGGATAGTCTGCTGGTTCTATTTTCCTCCCAAGATTCCTATAATTTGACCTCATCCTTAGGATTATACACTCTAAAGATAAACCACTCTAATACCACTGATCCAAAACTCAAAAGATTTGGTTGAAAGATAATTCAAGAAACAAGAACAACACAATAACAATAATTCTGTTGGTTCTATTTTCCTCCCAAGCTTCCTATAATTTGACCTCATCCTTAGGATCATACACTCTAAAGATAAACCGCTCTGATACCACTGATCCAAAACTCAAAAGATTTGGTTGAAAGATAATTCAAGAAACAAGAACAACACAATAACAATAATGTTATCTCTGAGAAGAGATGTTTTATTCATCAAATTTGCAGATCCAAACATATGCCTATCTTTGAGAAGAGATGTCCCATTTCCATTTCAGATTCCATCTTCATTTATACATGTTTTTAAGGTATGAGGAGGATGTGAAAGGTCACCAATGTCGAGGGAGATTAAGTGGTTCAACTTTTATGATTTACAATAATACATAATTTAAGGAACTACTATTTTTAGAAACTTACTATTTTTAGATTGCACTACTAAAATTTAAATTTGGGGCACTTTCATTTATTTTTTGGGGGTCAAAACCCATCAAGAAAATATTGGTGCTATCACATGATGTTTCCCTCATTCTTAGCTTTCCAATGGTTCAAACAGGGAGTCAAACAGAGCTATGGTGCAAAAGTTATGGCTCCTAGAAGTTCTACCACCAATTGGGGTAGAACCATCACCTGAATTGTTGCCTGAAATGTCGTTCAAATCAACACATGCAATTATTTACTTATTATAACCACCTTTGGGTAAATTAAGAACAACCCATTACTTATCCCATTACTATATCACTATTCTTTGCTTTGCCATTTGTTTATTCATGAGCTTGTTGTTACCTAGTTAGATCTTCTATTGTAAGGTAGAACTATAGTGACCTGAGGTCCATTTGGACTATGTAGGCAATGCTTATTATTTTTTTAGGTCAACTTAATCACCCATTTCTCATGCTCTCATCATTTTACAAATATTTTTAAGTTTAAACACTTTCATTGTTTTGTGTGCATCTTTTAAGCCACTCTCTCACCATTTTTTGAGTTAGACCATTTTATGTCATAATCCTTAATTGAGTTGTGATGCTTAGAAATTTCTAAAAACATTTGAAATTTTCAAACAATTATAGCATCAAGAAAATTGGCTTAGAATTTCCATGCGAGACATGTTAGGTGAATATTTTGTTGACCAGGTAACTAGTGAGCAAAATAGGTCCTATCACCACAGCAGTAGGGAGATTGATCGGCCAGATGTGAAAGTTTACTACATCAAAAGGGGATAAATCTCTCCTCTCATCAAGGGGAGGTTCCTTATTAAGTATATAGAGCTATATATATATATATATATATATATATATATATATATATATATATATATATATATATATATATATATATATATATATATATAAGCAGAAAATAAGACACAAGGGTAGGACAAACGATCCATCTCTCTTTTTTTAGAGATGATGCTAAAAATAGAGGAGAAACCCTGGGAAACACTGAAGGCACTTCTCTTCTTTCAGAAGTATTCTTGAAGGAAACAGTAGTCCTTTCAAGGAACAAGTAACCAGTAACCAAAGTAAAAGTAACCAACAATATACGATGCAACACAAAGTCTCCACCTTAACTACCTAAGAGAGAGATACAAAGAACAATGGGGGCACAAAGTCATCCCAAGGTCCTTTACATAGGGAAAAGAAAATACAAACACACTAAAATTACTTGTGGGGGCACAAAGTCATCCCACAGTTGGTCTTCAGGACACTTTCCTAACCACTTCCACTAGTTCTGCTTGTTAGATCAGATAAACAAGAACACTTCTAGGAAATAGACATATGAACAATTTCCTAAATAACACAGGCTATTTCCAGCACAAAGTCTGAAAAGGTCACTTGCTTTCTTATTCAAATGAAGAAAAATTATTAACAGTCTGAGCTCAAAGTCTCAGTAAATGCCTTTCAATTTGGGCAGAGTTTTTGCTTCTATGGTAGGAAAGATATCTTAACAATAAGAGAGATTACAATATATAGAGGTCAAGAGAGGTTTGGCACGTTTATCCCATGGAATAGCTCATGTTGTGCATGCAATGCTTTGAATGCACTTTCAATTCTATATTTTAACTCAACTGTCATCTCCTAAAATTGGATGATCTCTCTTAGTTCCCTCTCTTGATTGCACTGTTGTTCACTTTGCCTTTATTCTCGAACAAGTTGTGTCTTTTAAAGGCTTGAGAAATCCACATTTACATTTCTAGGTTCAAGAGGTCTATCGGATCTAAACACTATGTTGACACTCCAGATCTTTCATATTGTTTCCTCTACTTCACAGTGATTAGGGCTCCAGCACTTAAGTCTACAAAAATCAATAGACACTTCATTGCCACCAATTTGGCATCCTTGGGTCTACCTTCATTTGAAACATATCTCATGCGTGGATATTTCTAGTTCTTTTCTTCATCGTTCCTCCTTTTTTGGCTGTTGAATCAGGTCCTTAAATTGCCTCTCTATTCTTTGGTCACTTTTTGCTGAAAAATTAACACGTGGCAGCATCCGCTTAGAAATAGGCGAGGGCACGTAGCAACTTCCACTGCTATTAGAGGCTTTAAAAACATTTTTTATGAGTCTGGTGGAAGATGACATGTGGTGGTTTCTGCTTATCTTTGGAGAGTTAGGCAGATGATGACACATGGCATGTTTTACTTTTCTTTGGTAGCTCACTAGGGGTCCACCATAGTCTTTATGAAAACAAGAAGCAAGAGGGAAAAATTGTGGAGATTTACACTTTTCAGCTTCCACCAAACTTTTGCAAGGGACATGTGGCACGTTCCACAGCTTCTTTGAGAAATGTTTATTGATAGAGGCTTTGAAACCTATTAGAAATATAGAATCACGGATGCAAACACGTGTCACTCTTCACAAATTTACAATGAAAAAGGTGGCAGCTTCCGCTTGACTCTTGAGAATCTTGTGGAGGATGACATGTGGTGGCTTCCACTGCATTTGATGAGAAACATGTGGCAGTTCCGTTGCTTTGAAACTATGTCTCAATGGATGGCACATGGCAGCATTCGCTGTAACTTTAACAAAGGACATGCAGTGGCATCTATTGAACTTGTATAAGCTTTGGATGCCTTTTGAATGTCCTATAGAAGATGACACGTGGTGGCTTCCATCACATTTTAGAAACACTATATAACTATGTAGAACTCATTTAGATTCATGCAGACGATGCCACTTGGTGTGTTCTACTTAAATTACAAAGGACACATGGTAGCTTCCATGGCTCTTAGAATCAAAGTGAAATGAGGCTCAAAAGATGACACTTGGTCGTATCCATGGGATTCTGTTTAGCTTTGTCTCGGTCCGTTTTTTTGCCTTGGTCACTTTTTGCCATGGGAATTCCCTTCGCAAGGGTACTTGTGTCTTTGAATCTTGGGGCACTCCTTTGAACTTTATCACTTGAACCGACCGATTGAACCAACTTTGGTTCAACAGTTCAAGGGTTCATTCCCTTGTTTTGCCTAAGTCCTTTTGATCTTCGTTGAACCAAACATGTGGAACCTGTTGAACCTTGAACCCGTTGAACCTTGATGAAGTACTTAACTCTTGCTGATGACGTTGAACCTTTGAACTTGTTGAACCCATTGAACCAAAATGGTTCAAGGTTCAATGGTTGGATTCTTGCTTAGATGCTTGCCGATGGACATTTTTGATTGAACCAAGGTGCTGAACCAATCTCAAAAATGACTAAGCGTTGGAAACTGAATCTTTTGATTAAACCTCTCTGTAGAAGCCTTTGAACCTGTTGAACCATTAGTCCTTTAACTGAAAAAAGCTTGAATAATTCTCAATTTTGAAAGCTTAGAACAATTTTTTGAAATGAGAAGAGATATTTTGGTCTTTGCAAGACCAAAATAGCTTATATGTTGTCCTAAAAATGAGTGACATTTTTCGGGTATAACAACTGGCTCTAGTTGGAGAACTTCTATCAATTGTAAAAAAAATTGAAGGGAGTAGAATCCAAAATCTCCAGTGTCTTTAAGTATGCCATTGGGCTACGGAGTCATTCTACCTATAAAGAAAGGTGAAAAAAACACAAAAACAAATAACACAAAGAAGAAAAGACTATACAAATATACATATGTACAGACAATTTCATTTGATACTTCAAGAGTTGAAGTGCTTCAGATGCTGCCCATTGTGAGGCAGAGAAAAAGGTGTGCCATCTTGATATTTCAACAAGAAGATATTTTCACCTTTGAGCTCATGGATAGTAAAAGGGCCTCTCCATAGGGAATCAAATTTTCCATGCATTCCCTTTGGTTCTCTTCTCTTGTCCCACAATAGGACTTGATCTCCAACTTGGAAATCTCAGCTCTTTGCTTTCTGGTCAAAGAGTTTCTTCACCAGGCTTTGATGGACTGCAATTTGGTCTGCCACTACAGTTCTCTACTCTTCCAGCTCAATCAAGCACATAATTCTCTTATCAAGGGCACTATCATAGGTTTGATCTTCAATTGCCTTGACCAATTTTAATGCTAGCAATTCCAAGGTGATTGGTATCTCAGCATTGATACCATAAAGAAGCTAGAAAGGAGACATACTAGTTGCCCTTTTGGGTGTAATTTTGTTAGCCCACAAAGCATCAATCAATGCTTTGTGCCATGTTCTTTGGTTGTCATCAACCAGCTTCTTGATGATAGTCACCAGGTTCTTATTACTTGATTCAACTTGTCCATTCCCTTGTGAAAAGTAATCAGATGAGTGGGAGAGTGTAATTCCATAGTAGAAATAGAATTGAGTGATCTCATGGAAAGTGAAACAAGTTGCATTGTCAGTGACAATCTTAGTGGGACCCCAAACCTAGAAATGATTTTCTCTTTTAGGAAATTGCACACTACTTCTGAAGTAGCATGCTTGGTTGGAATTGCTTCCACCCACTTGGTGAAGTAGTTTGTGGTTATGAGGACATAATCATGTCCAACACTTGAAGATGGGTTTATAGCACCAATAAAATTGAGGCCCTATTGCTGAAATGGTTCTTCTATGGCTACTAGTTTGAGAGGTAGAGCAGCTACCTTGGGTCTTCCAACAAACTACTGGCATAGTTCACATTTCTTTACCCAATTGTATGCATCTTGAAAAAGAGTAAGCCAATAATATCTGGCTCAAAGGATCTTATGGGCAGTCATAAGAGCAAAAAATTGTCCTCCATAGGCTCGATTGTGGAAGGATCTCAAAAGTTGGCTTTGTTGCTCCTTGTCCATGCATCAAAGGAACACTCCATCAAGGCCCCTCTTATACAGGCCATTTTCCCAAAAGTTGAAATTTGCTGCTTTCAACTTGATAGTCCTTCTCTCTTTATAAGATAGGTGAGTAGGACATTCACCATAAGTAAGGAAATGAGAAATACCTGAATACCACTCATCAGTGGTAAAGACAAAGAGGACTGTTGGTACTTTTACTTCTTCTGATTTTTGATGCTCTGTTCCTTCTAGCTTGTTGTCAATAATTAATTGGCATAAGCCTTTTCCCTAAACTAATTTTTTTGGTTTGATGAGCAGATTAAACTCTTAAATATTTGCAACCCAATTGCCTCTTTTCATCCCAAACTCTTGCTGAGTTAGTATGGATTTGACTGTTGTGTCAGGAACCAAGGCAATAGTATGTGAATCAAGATGTAGAAGCGGAAATGCTTTACCACCTTCACCACTACATAAGCATGCTTTTTCATATTTGAGTACTTCAGCTCATGAGCTTTGAGAGGAAAGCTCATAAAGGAAATGGGAGACTCCATACCTTCTTTATTTTGTTGAACCAAAATCACTAAAAGCGTGTGTTCTGAAGCATAATTGTACATGGTGAACTCTTTATTATAGTTTGAACAAACTAGAATTGGGGTGTGAGCAATGGCAGTCTTGATATCTTTAAACGTTGACTTGCCTTCATTCGTCCAGATGAAGGTGGGCTTTCCCTTCATCATGTTTACAATATGTCTAGTCTTCTCAGCAAACTTGGGGATGAACCTTCATAAGAAATTCATCTTTCCAAAGAAAGAGTGAACAACAGTCTTACTTGTAGGCAAGGTAAGCTCTTGGATATACTTGACTCTGTTTAGGTCAATTTTTATAACTCCTTTGGACACAATGTGTCCAAGAAGTTTTCCCTCTATTACTCCAAAAATTGACTTCTTGGGGTTCAAGGAAATGCCATTTTGATGGCAGCATTCCAACACTTGTTGTAAGTGGCGCACATGATCTGGGCGATGCTTAGAGAAAATAGTCAAGTCATCAAGATAAACTATAATGAACTTGCCCATCTCATCCTTGAAAGTGAGGTCCATTGCTCTCTGAAAGGTGGTGCCAGCGTTTATCAAGCCAAAAGGCATTCTCTTATAGGCAAAGGTGCCCCAAGGTGTGGTGAACACAATTTTATGCTGGTCTGCTTCAACAACTTCAACCTGATTGTATCTTGAAAAACCGTCTAGCATTGATAACATTTCTAAACCAGTCATTATCTAAAGCACTTGATCCATGATTGGCAAAGGATAGTTATCCTTCAAGGATGACTGATTCAAATTCCTAAAATCCACACAAAGGTGAATTTTGCCATTCTTCTTCCTCACATGCACTATGTTTGCAATCCATATGGAATGATGGATTGGGAAAATGATCCTAGCATTTAACATTTTTTGTATCTTAGAAATAATAGTACTTGACATCTTTGGATTGTACTACCTAGGTTTTTGCTTATAAGGCACCGAGTTAGCCTTTAGAGGGATGTCATGTCAGATTTCATCAGGCCTGAGTGACTTCAGGTCATCATAAGAGTATGTTAAAATGTCCATGTACTGTCTGAGTAGAGAAGTGAACTTGAATATTTCCTCAGGAGTGCAACACTTCCCAATGTTCACCATTTTGGGATCTTCTTTGGTACCCAAATTTACTTGATCAAACTCTTGAGAGGAACTTGCCTCCGTTTGCTACTGTTTGATGAATCTGTCATGCTTATCAAATAGTCTCTCAAGGGAGACCAGGCCTTTGGGAATCTTATTCCCTTTAAGTTGCATGAACTCTCCATCTATGCTTGAACTTGATTCAAGGGTCAGTTCAGGGTCTTGAGGTTCACTGCCTTCAAAATGCAATCATTCAAAACTATCCTTTTGCTCTAGGAAAGCAATGATTTAGTTGTCATTGTTAAACACCTGCCAATGATTGGCATTATTAGGTACACTTGGTCGAGAGACCAATTTAATAGTGTAACTATCTCCTTTGATGTCTGAGTGGGGAACTAGAAGAGTGCCCGAGATAGCCAAAGCATTAGCTCTATCATTAAATTCCCTAGGGACTATAGAGATGCTGAAAGCATCAAAGTTTTCAATTTGGTCCCATACTAGATTGCGGTAATGGCGCAATCGCTCATTTTTGGTCTGATACAAGTTTTTTACCTGACAAACCACTAGTTCAACATCTCCTTTAGCATGAAGAAACTTGATACCTATGTCCTGAGCAGCCTTTAATCCAAGCAATAGGGATTCATACTCAGCTGTGTTATTAGTGTTGCTGAATTGCAACTTGTAGGATGAAGGAAAAATATATCCTTGTGGAGATATCAACACAACCCCAGCTCCTAAACTGGTAGAGGAATATCTACCATCGAATTCAAGGATCCATACCTCATTAGACACTGATTTTCCTTTGGATTGTTCCTCGTTTAGAGGTGGAGATTCTTCTATGGTTCCAGCTGAACTAACCTTCAGGTTGTCACCTTTGAGAGCTTCAACAGGTGTTTCATGAACCTCTTCAGTGGATAGAAAGTAGTTACCCATGCCTGAAGATTCAAACAAAATTTGAGCTTCAGGTGCTGATGATTGGGTGACCACATATTTTGTTTCCTTTTTAGGAAGCAATATTTTCATGACGCCTTTGACTGGGATTCTTGCCTTAGACAAGTCCATGTTTAATTCACCACCAATATATTTGCAAAAATTTTGACCAAGAAGGATGCCATAAGATACTGGGACGTCAGCCACCAAGACAGTCATCTTGATTCTTTTTTCTGGGAATGCTGCAAATGCAAATTAGGCATCCTTAATTTGCCCTAGCAATGGTACTTGCTTGTTTTCCATGGAAAAACATCTACCAAATGTCCTAGTCAGTGTAAGGCCAAGGGATTCAGCCACTTTGGCAGGCATGACATTGTTCAAAGCTCCAAAATCAATGATACAATTAATCAGCTGATATCCATTTATTAATAGGGATACATAGAAAGGCTCTATTTTCCTGGGAGCAGCAGGAGGAGCAATGACAAGATTTTTTGGGATAAACATGTTCCTTGGGGGATCATGAGTTGCTTTCTTAACTTCTTGTCTTGTTGGAATGTTTTGGTTCTTCACACATTGAACCAATTTAATCAACTGATCAGGGTTGGACTGTAGGAATTCAAATTCAAACATTTAAACTTTGGATTTCTTTATATGATCAATAATGTCAAACATCTGAAATGAGCTAGAAATAGAGGATGGGAGCTCATCCTTTTGATTCTTGGCAGGGGGAGAATTGGACTGCGGATTTAAAGTAGAAGGTGCAGGGGTATTTGGTGTACTTACCTTTCTTGCAGTCATTGAATATTTTGGCTGGAAGGGTAGAGTACTTCCACGCTTAGCAATTGAGATTACTAGTTGAGATCGCTCCTTCGTCTTCTCTTTATTAGCTTCTTGAGCTAATTGATTCTTAGATCGAGTGAACACATCATATGATCCCTCTGTTGCATTACCTTCACTTCTGGGTTCATCCTAATAGTTCAAGAAACCAATGTTGGAGTCACTAGCTAATTCTTCTTCTTTAGTGAAGAGATTAGCATCATCTTCAGGGTTTAACGCAGGCTAGAATGAGAAACCTGAGTTAGCTTCAAGATATCCAACTACTAAGTTGGTTGGAGGAGCTTCAATGGCAAGGTTCCTCTGTGGGGGAGGAAGATGATTCAGCTGCCCTTGACCCCTGGCAGCATTGCCTTGGTATGTTTGATTCTGGAATGTCCTCCTTGGGATATCTCTATATGCAGGAGCGGATGATGTCCCTTGGGCCATTTATCTTTTGAGAGCCAGCAATTCATTTTCCAGCTTTTGCACCATGGGATCTGTAGCGGCTTTAGATGAGTAATCAGAAGATGAAGAAGATTTACCTCTATTTGGATATCTCCTTATCTTCCCAGCCAAGATAAGGTCATCTTCTACTTTAGTAGCCAAGTCTAATGCTTCAACAAGGTCTATCTAGCCAACACGTCTTAGTAGAAAACTCACTTTAGGTAGTTATGAGTTGATGAAGAAGCACTTGAGGTTTTTAGGGGTTAGCTGAGTGATTATAGGGTTCTTGTTCCTCAACTTATCAAATTTGGCAATGAAATCCCTCATTGGTTCATGAGGTTCTTTCTTCATTTGTGTGAGCTGGGCTAGAAGGTCATGTGCATCTTCTGCAAGTTTGAATCTGGCTTCAAACTTGGCTTTGAGTGTGTCCCAGTCAGTCATTGATCTAGCCTGCAGATGGTAGAACCAATCCATAGCAATACCTTGCAATGTCTCCATGAACAGTCTGACTGCCACGTCCTCAAATTCCATGCCTATCAGACTGCAGGCTATGCTAAAGGCTGCAATGTGTTCATTAGGGTGAACCTTTCCATCACCAAAGAATTTTGGGAAATTCTTCCTTGAACTGCGTGGAAGCTCATGTAGGGGTGGAGTAAGATTGAGTGGGCCAAAAGAGTTACCCCAGGGGCCTTGAACTACTATGAGTGGATTATTGAAAGCAAGGATAACAAATCTGGGTGGTGTTTGTATAGGCAAAGTCTTACTAATGGCAGAAAAAATAACTTTGCCTTGTGTTGGTGACCTAGTGTTGGTAGGAGGAAGACTCCTAGTTCGTTGAAGGTGAGGTTGTAGAGGAAACAACTCAAAATTGCTCTGCTACACCAACTCAAAAATAGGGTCAAAAACACCTTGGGCTTTTTGGCTTCTCGTATAGTGTGAAGTTGCTAGATTGTAGAACAAAAATAGGAAAGAAATGGTCTTGCTTTAGCTTGAAACTTGAGGCTTCAAACTGCGCGCTCTTTCCCTAGCAGAGTCACCAAAAAACTATTAGGTGAATATTTTGTTGACCAGCTAATTGGTGAGTAAAATAGGTCCTATCACTATAGTAGTAGGGAGATTGATTAGCCAGATGTGTAGGTTTACTACATCAAAAGGGGATAAATCTCTCCTCTCATCAAGGGGAGGTTCCCTATTAAGTATACGGAGCTATATAATATATAATATATATATATATATATATATATATATATAAAATAAGTAGAAAATAAGACACAAGGGTAGGACAAACCATCCATCTCTCTTTTTTTAGAGATGATGCTAACAAAAAGAGGAGAAATCTTGGGAAACACTAAAGGCACTTCTCTTCTTTCATAAGTATTCTTGTAGGAAATAACAAGAGTCCTTTCAAGGAACAAGTAATCGGTAACCAAAGTATAAAGTAACCAGCAATATAAGATGCATCACAAAGTCTCTATCTTAACTACCCAAGAGAGAGATACGAAGAATAAAGGGGGTACAAAGTCGTCCCAAGGTCCTTTACATAGGAAAAAGAAAATACAAACACACTGAAAGTACTTGTGGGGGCATAAAGTCATCCCACAGTTGGTCTTCAATACACCTTCCTAACCACTTCCACTAGTTCTACTTGTTAGATCAGATAAATAAGAACACTTCAAAGAAATAGACATATGAACAATTTCCTAAATACACAAGATATTTCTAGCACAAAGTTTAAAAAGGTCACTTATTGTTAGGGTGTGGAGCTAAAAGCTTCACCTAAGGAAAACAAGGAGGTTTTCAGAGCTTGACAGTCACCGACATCGACAGGCCAAAACCGACGTCGATCAGGGGACAGTGCAAGGGAAACCAGCATCGACAGGAGATCGGTCGGTGTCGATCACCTCCAAGAAGGTAGGGACCAATGTCGGTCGCCTGTGCAGTCAGAACTACTATTGATGAATAGTTAGTTAAGTGAACGCAGAGTTTGCATGATAAAGACCAGTTTGAGTCTTTGAGACGCTTGTCTAATCATTGTATGCATGAGATCTATATAATAGACTCATGGGCTGTATTATTAAGTGTTGAACTTGTAGAATCCAAGTGTGGAGCTTGGAGAGTTCTTCCCATGGTGGAATCAAGTAGGATTCCCCATGTATGTAAGACTAGGTTTGATATGCAGGGTGTTGCAGGATCATGGTGGAGATCTACATGTGATAAGTAAGATCAGGTTGGTCTACAGGGATGTGTGTATGCGAGGGTCAGAATAGGATCGACGGGGGAGAAAGATCTAGGTGACAGTAATACATTTGGAGTAGGATCATGGTGAGATCTACTTGGAGTACCAGTTCATACTCGATTGTACTGGATGTATAATGAGGTGAACAACAGCTTGTGTTAGCTGTGTGTTGTGACCTATTGAGAGAAGATTACTCAAGAAGGAAGATTACTGGGAGCCCTTGAGGTGTGGAAGGCCTTGTAGAGGTGGAAGAAGAGTGTGATCTCTTTATTGTAATTTCCTTTGTAATGAGTTGAATACAATTGTGTGTTGCCTCTCATATTCTGTGTTATTTCTCATTGATAGTTATTTGTTCTTCTGGTTATTTCCACATGTTTAAGTTGCTTATACAAAGGTAATCATGTGTGCTCTTAAATCTGACAAGTTGTGTCAGAGCTTTGGGGAACTTCGGTCCTATCACTTGATTTCTTATTCAAATGAAGAAAAATGATTAACAATCTGAGCTCAAAGTCTCAGTAAATGCCTTTCAATTTGGGCAGAGTTTTTGCTTCTATGGCAGGAAAGATATCTTAATAATCAGAGAGATTACAATATATAGAGGTCGAGAGAAGTTTGGCACATTTATCCCATGGAACAGCTCATGCTGTGCATGCAATGCTTTGAATGCACTTTTAGTTCTATATTTTAACTCAACTGTCATCTCTTGGAATTGGATGATCTCTCTTAGTTCCCTCTCTTGATTGCACCGTTGTTCACTTTGCCTTTATTCCCAAACAAGTCATGTCTTTTAAAGGCTCAAGAAATCTACATCCATGTTTTTAGGTTCAAAAGGTCTATCAGATCTAAATACTGTGTTGACACTCTAGATCTTTCATATTGTTTCCTCCACTTCGCAGCGATTAGGGCTCCCACACTTAAGTCTGCAAAAATCAATAGACACTTCATTGCCACTAATTTGGCATCCTTAGGTCTACCGTCATTTGAAACATATCTCATGTAGGGATATTTCTAGTTGTTTTCTTCATCATTCCTCCTTTTCTAGCTGTTGAATCAGGTCCTCAAATTGCCTCTCTATTCTTTGGTCACTTTTCACTAAAAAATTGACACGTGGCAACATCTGCTTAGAAACAGGTGAGGATATGTGGTAGCTTCTACTGCTATTAGGGGCATTAGAAACATTTTTTATGAGTTTGGTGGAAGATGACATGTGGCAGTTTCTGCTTATCTTTGGAGAGTCAGGCAGATGATTACACATGGCATGTTCTGCTTTTCTTTGGCAGCTCACTGGGGTCCACCACAGTCTTTATGAAAATAAGAAGCAGGAGGGAGAAATTATGGAGATTGACACTTATCAACTTTTGCCAAACTTTTTCAAGGAACACATGGCATGTTCTGTGGCTTCTTTGAGAAATGTTTATGGATAGAGGCTTTGAAACCTATTAGAAATTTAGAATCAGAGATGCAGACACGTGTCACTCTCCACAGAGTTATAATGGAAAAGGTGGCAGCTTCCGCTTGCCTCTTGAGAATCCTACAGAGGATGACTCGTGGCAGCTTCTACTGCATTTGATGAGAGACATGTGGTAGGTTTTTCTACTTTGAAACTGTCTCAATGGATGGCATGTAGCCACATCCACTGTAACTTTAACGAAGGACACGCGGTGACATTCGTTGAACTTGTAGAAGCTTTGGATGCCTTTTGAATGTCCCATGGAAGATGACATGTGGTGGCTTCCGTCACATTTTAGAAACACTATAGAACTATGTGGAACTCATTTGGATTCATGCAGACAATGCCACTTGATGTGTTCCACTTAAATTACAAAGGACATGTGGTGACTTCTACAGCTCTTAGAATCAAAGTGAAATGAGGCTTGGAAGACGACACTTGACAACATCCACGAGATTCTGTCAGGCTTTGTCTCAGTCTATTTGTTTACCTTGGTCACTTTTTACCATGGGAATTCCCTCTGCAAGGGCACTTGTGTCTTTGACTCTTGGGGCACTCCTTTGAACTTTGTCGTTTGAACCAACCGATTGAACCAACTTTGGTTCAATGGTTTAATGGTTCATTCCCTTGTTTCGGCTAAATCCTTTTGATCTTCGTTGAACCAAACGTGTGGAACCTATTGAACCTTAAACCCATTGAACCTTGATGAAGTGCTTAACTCTTACTGATGACATTGAACCTTTGAACTTGTTGAACCTGTTGAACCAAAATGGTTCAAGGTTTAATGGTTTAATGGTTTAATGGTTGGATCCTTGTTTAGATGCTTGCCGATGGACATTTTTGATTGAACCAAGGTGCTGAACCAATCTCAAAAATGACTAAGTGTTGGAAACTGATTCTTTTGATTGAACCTCCTTGTAGAAGCCTTTGAACCTATTGAACCATTAGTCCTTTGACTGAAAAAAATCTTGAATAATTCCCAATTTTGAAATCTTAGAACAATTTTTTGAAATGAAAAGAGATATTTTGGTCTTTGCAAGACCAAAATAGCTTATATGTTGTCCTAAAAATGAGTGACATTTTTTTGGTATAACAAGATATAAATCCATCAATTTTTTTTGGGATGGACCATCTTACCTATTCAATTTCATTTCTATACCACCTTGGTCTTTTTGCTCTCATTTCTAGAAGAACTACATCAGCTTGAGGTATACATAGACTATGTGAGCAATGCTTAGATACATAGGGTATCTCAGGTTAGATTGAGCACCATCACTCCACTTTCCTTTCTTTTTTGACTAATTCTTTATCTTAAGGATTTTAGGACTCCTAGCTATTTCACAAGTAACCACTTGTCCTTTAGTTTTCCCATTCTTGTTCACCTTAGCTGTACACTCTCATCATTTTGTGAGTTGATATTATGAGCAGTGTGTATTCAAATTTGATTTACTAATAACCACCTATATTCTCTTGTGCTCTTGCCATTTTGTAAGTGATTTTTATTTCAACACTCTCATCATTTTATGAGAAACCATTTCCAATGCTCTCGCTATTTTGTGAGCAACCATTCTCTTTCTAAGCCTTAAATGTAGTAAACACTATGAATTTTCATTTTAGTTCATTTGTGGATACTCATCTCCTTAGTTTTAGTGTGGTTTTAGCCTAAACCATACTCTCACACTTGCAAAATTTATTTGTGTTGACACTTTCATGATTGTGAACATCATCCCTCTCTTTTCGTATGCACTCATCATTTTATGAGACCAATCCTATATTAATCTACAAGTCAATCATGTTTTATTCTATCCCATATTCTAGGAGAAATACATTTGTGTTGAAGTTCACATTGGATCTTGTATCCATGGAACTATGTAAGTAGTGTCCACTTGCCTAGTGCATCTGGAGTAAGTTTAGTAACCCCTTTCTTTTCCTATATTCCCCTCATTTTTGTTTGTTTGTTTGTTTTTTTGTCTATTTTTGTTTAGGGGTATTGTTTGTTATCTTGTTTATGTCATTGTTACCTATATCTTAGGGTTAACCTTATGCTAATTGTTTTGATGTCATTTTAACTATGTCATTGCTACCTAGCATAGCGGTCACCCTGTCACCAAGAGTAACACCTTTATTACACATGCACATATAATTTATATTCTATTTGCACTAACATTGTGATTAACCATTTTTTTTATATTTCATTTTTCTATTTAGACTAGTTTGTTTATTTATCTCTTTTTACTTTGGATTGTTTATTTGATTTTATTGTTTTGTTTTATTTGTTTGCGATCTTGTTTGTTTATTAGTGTTTTGTTGTTTGTTTATTTTTGTTTACTAGTATTTTATTTTATTTGTTTATTTTTTTAATTTGTTTTTCTTTGCCTTTTTTAACTTTTTGTTTCTTGGTTGTCGTAGGATTCTTACACTTCATTTACACTTGACTCTTGATTACACATATCTTGTATTTAATTAATGAATTTATGTACATTCCTACACTTAATTTATTACATTATATTCACTTGGGATTTGATCATTCATATCTTAAGCCTAAGTGATTTGTACTTGTATTTAAACTAAGATTTCCATGTTTTGGATGCACATTGTTATGATAGTAGTTTATAACTATGATGCATAATATCACAAGGTACAACAAAAATTAGGCCAAAAGATCTATCAGACATTACAATGGGCAATACTTCTCCTTGTTCACACTTGGCAAATCCTAGACATACATCAAATAGTACTCAAATGTAGAGTAATTAAATCATAAATGCATTATAATTCTTGCTATTAGGTTATGCATCTCCATACTATAGACACTTAGTTTTGGTTACTTTCATGCCTAAACTGGGAGTCATTTCAATTTCTAGAAAATAACACAATCTAAGCCTGGTAATCAATTGAATTGCCCAAATTCATCTGCATAAGGGATTTAATTGCCCAAAAATGTGATGATGCTAGTTTATTTGGTGTATTACCTTGTATGCACCAATAACCTAGTTTAGTTTGAACCCTAGTCAAATTATGACCTAATAATTGAACACTTTTAATTTAATGAGCTATTAAGTGAAAAAATTTAAAACATTTGCCAAAAGCCAAAAGCCATTAAGTAAGATTAATTACATTAAAAATATCAATTAACCTGACTAAATAAAAATTCCAAATCCAATTAATGAATTTCATTTATCAAAAAAGGAAATTTTAGCCAAATATGAAGTCAAAGGTAAAAGAAGCTAATAAAATGATTTATTAATTCCTAAATATTCCAAAATTATGAGTCATAACCTCAAAAATATCTAAAGGGAGTTGTCATGCTTCAAAAATATCTATGAGTGCTTTGACCCAACCCAAGGTTAGCCTGACTCAACCTAAGTTATTTGAGACTCAACTAGAGTTAGAATTTAACCTAACCTCCCTAGGGTTAGAGTTAATTCTTAAAGCTATAAATACAAGTGTCCGCACCATATTCCAACAAGATTTTGTGTGTAAGGTTATTCTGCTAGAATACCTTCAAGAAGCTATTGAGAGTAGTGTTATAATGCCCAATTTATGCTAAGCTTCACACCAATCTAAAAGTGATGATTGGAGAAGTGCTACCACCATGGATAAGCATTGCTAGAAAACTCTAATTATCATAGACCGAGCATGAACATCCTTATGCCAATAAATAAGCATCAAATTTGACAAAGTAGGTAAATTACTTGTGTTGTTTTTATCTTTAATTTTTTTATCTTATTTACTATGTTATGCTCTCCCTAGTTCTTAGGAAAGAGTGCTTAGTCCTAGTGTATTGTTATGCTTGATTTTTGTCATTTAAACTAACAAGGGACTAATTTACATTTTTTGTACTCTTTGAACACCTAAGATACATAATGACATGACTAGTGGGACCACACATCTCGTATGATCAAGGATAATGATATTTTAACCTTCATATTTCTAACAAATGCTTTTAGTTCTTCAAGTTTAGAGTTTTAGCCTTGAAATTAATATCATTCTATTTTTTTTGTAATCCACAGCTTTGCCCTGTGCAAAGGTAGATTCATTAATCCCATGTTTTGTTTGTGATATTTATTTGTATAGAAACAAAAAATTTAAAATGATGGCTTTGACATGTTAAATGGTGGTTTTTCTTTACAGAATCGATGACTTTGACCCTGCTAAGTAGTGGCTTCGGTAGGTAAAATTACACTATGTTTTAAAAGATTCACTTATTTTTATATTGTATTTAGTGGCTTTGACACATGTAAGCAACAACTTCACTTTTATAAATGACATCTTCACCAAATTTGTCTCTATCTATTTATGTTTGTAGGAAAATAATGACTTCACCCTATTAAATGGTGGCTTCACTCTATGTTTTCCAAAAACTCGAGACATCAAAATGAAATGTTGTTCACTCATTTGATTTTTGTCTTAGAGATAAGCAACCCCTTAAAATTTTTGAAAAAAATAATGTAGATAAATATAGGCTTATGTATTTCTAAAATCTCACATACACTTTTGTTTGGTACTTAAAATCAAATTAATTACACTTGCCTTTTAGTTTTTAAAGTTTTTACAAGTGCAAACAAGTCCAAGGGGACAAATTTTCAATCACATTTACATTTGGTGCTGTTAAAAGGAACATATATTTTAGTTAGAACTCATAAGTGAATTTTCACTTTATGCTTTTTTATTATTAGCTAAATATCAAAGTTTATAGTTAGATTTATTTATTTGTGGAAAATTAGATACTACTGTGTGTATGCTCTCCCCCATCCCCTTTAAGTAAGTCTAGTGACCAAAAGTGCTTAGTTTATTGCCTTATTTATTTTGTATTATAAAAAATAATGTCTCGTATGATCTCCCCAAGCTCTGAGTGACTTGGGTGACCCAAAAATGACCTCTAAAGTCTTTTCATTTCATTTTATTACATTTGGCTTGTGGGTGGGAGCTCATTTCTCCCTCACAAGTTCTATAGGGGTGTGTTGAACTAAGATTTCATCTCCCAG
Organism: Torreya grandis; assembly: GCA_037957365.1. Classification (NCBI taxonomy): domain Eukaryota; kingdom Viridiplantae; phylum Streptophyta; class Pinopsida; order Cupressales; family Taxaceae; genus Torreya; species Torreya grandis. The sequence goes on from JARHVA010001640.1 coordinate 1,979,919, forward strand.
CATCATACCAACCCCACTCCATGATGGGGTATATAAATTAGGTACATGATACTAGGATTGCTAGGGGGATAAGTAGATAGCCTCTCTGATCGTAATAAAAACTTGGGTAAGGTCTTGCTAAACATCAAACTCTACTAAGAAGTACATGGATAGAGTCATTATGCAAATGAATACACCCTTATATATTAAGTTAGTAGGTATGAACCTAATTGACATGATTGTGTTCTTGTGTTAGCCACACTTGGGATCATTTAGTACATTTAGAACTTATAGATTTTAGTCATCCCCGCTTGCACAAAATTTATTGCTAAATGGAAAGTGATCCTCACTCTAATTTCATGACACGTATTATTGTTTGAGATATAGAGGGGGTGTCAAAACTCTACCTACATTTAATTTTTGGAATAACACTTAATTCCTCACAAGTATTGGTATCGATGGAAACTTTGGTAGAAGTTATGCATACCCATGTCAGTTTTAGGGATAAGATGAACCACTAGTGTTGTTTATATTTTCCTTGATTTACATGTGTGTTTTAGACTTTTTTTTTTTGTATTGTCACCTCAAAATAAGTCCAAAACCATCACATTGTTTTCACACCCCTTTAGCCCAAGAGGTGTTACTCTGCCTATTTTGTGTCACACTTTTTGCATTAAGAGATTTATTATAAAATTGCTTGTGTATCCGTTGTTTAAACAAGGTGTTGTTACAATGCCTATTTCATTTTGAACATTTGCCTTGGATTTTTGAGTCCAAAACCATTATCATGCCATTTTTTTGAAGGATTATTGTTATGCTACCTAGATCATTCTAAAACACTTGTTGTATTTGAAACCAAGTTCCAAAACCATTTTTATACCTTCTTATTTCAAATGTGTGTTTATGATACCCATTTTGGTCTAGCCCTTTTGACTTAGGACATTAGAGTCTTTTTGCATTAAATTTGAAACACAACCTTTTGAAGTACAAATACTAAACTAATTAGGTTTATGCCAAAGCCTCATCTAATTTGGGCTTAGGTTATCTACCTTTTATGTTTAGATTATGTTACTTGGATTGATTTCCTATTTGATCTAAAATACACTTTTCCCAAACCTAGCGATTGTTATTTATGTTGTGCCTTGTTTAAGAGTGTTTTGAGGTAAGTTGTTTTATGTGACTTGTTTGAAATTTGTTTTGACAAATTTTTAATGTCCTAGTTCCATTATTCTAAAAGTCTCTTGTGTATTGAATATTGATTCTTAGTGAGCCAATTATCGAGTGTTATTCAAGCCAATTTCCTTAGTTTAGTTTGTTTCCAAGTTCTTGTTTGGGTTCTTTACTTCTGTGTGTAATCTTATTTTTCACACTAATAATTATAACTACCTTTGGGCAAATTGTTGATACCCTTTCATCATAGTTCACAATTGTTTTACTTTGTCTAGATACTTTTGTCACTGATTATAATCACCTTTACATAAATCACTACCTTATCCATAGATGATTTTTGGGCTTTTGTGTTACTTTTGCCACTAATTACAATCCCTTTTAAGTAAATCAATATCATTTATTAGACCAGTTTTGCATTTGTTTTATCCTACCTTTTGCCTAGTTTAGATGTTTCACCCTTTCGGCCTCTTTGATAGAGCCAAAGGTTATTTATTTTTAGACCTCAATTTTTTGTTACCTTTAGACCATTTATTTTCATTAGCCTTAATTATAGATCTGAACATATCTTATCACATGTGTAAAAGGACTATGTATAATCTAGACTTTGAGAAATTTGTGACTAATGACCCTTTTGTTCAAGAGTCATATGATGATGTAACTTATGAGATGGATCCCTATCCATATTATAACATTCTATATGTTGAACAAAGGCATGACCTATTAGCACAATATTTGGTGACTTCACCTTCTTGTCTAGGCCAATAATAAGAACATGATGCCTAACATTGAACAAAGCTAACAACAAGAGCACTACTATGTTATAACACCAACATAGATAAGTTATGATCCATACTTATTTGAGCATCATTTATTAGACAATAAAGATGAAGTTCTTGTTAGAGCTATCAAATTAGGAGTCAAGCTTATACCATAATTCCCACATAAAAGTCTACGTAGTTTTATTATATATCCTAGTAGTGCACCTTGCATCCAATAGTTTGAATAGGCATCAATTAGTTATAGTCAATCTCTGGTCCAAATGCCATAGTAGAACCAAAGTATGTTTGCAAATGGAAAGGTCTTATGGATGAACAACTGGAATAAGTACAACAAGCATACAAAAACTATCTCAACCTAGCTCAGAATCTTAATACAAAGGCTTTTTCTAATATGTCTCTTATTGATATAGCTCCATTAACAAGGCAAAAAATAGATACTTTGGGTTATGCAAGTTAGAACTTAGACCCATTTAGAAAGATTATATTGGCTGGTGACATGTATAATGTCACTATTTTTACTAAGGAGGCTTTTGTTCAAATGGAATACCTCACTCAAAATGTTGTAGATAGCACACAAGTGCATTCTAATTTAAACCAAAATGGGTCTAATCTACCGCCAAGTAATACACAACATATTCCTCCAAATAATGCCATGAGTGGACTAAAATAATAGGGGATAAGTACACCTATTTCCCAAAATCAACAAGCAAACTCCACTCCTTAACCAACTACTTCCTCAAGTGTGAAACAAGGGGCAACAAACCAATAATAGACTAAATTACCACCACAATAAGTGAAAAACACTATGCCACCTCAACAGGTGAAAATGAATGCTCTACCATAATAGGCACATACCAATATACCTCAATAATCATAAATATGACCTAACCAACTAAGTATTTCTATTGGACAAAAAGTGCTAGTTGGTCAACACCAATAAATACCAAAACCCCAATAATTACCAAACCATCAATAATTACCAAACAAAAAAAATTCCTTATTCAATAATAGGTGCTAATCCAACAACATGTGTTCAACTAATAACAAGGTTCTTTTGTATAGCAAGTACTAGGCACTATGCAATAATTACCTTCCACCCAACAGGGATCACACGTGCAACAAGGTTCTAACTCTCAACAACTCCAATAATAGGGATCTAGTCAACAGTGTGTTCCCTATATATAATAGGGTTTAATAAATAGGCAACAAGTTCCCTCCTAAACCCAAAAATACCAACACATCCCATAGAGCCAAATGCCATTACCACAATCACAATTTACTATCTAGGGTTTTGTATCCGATCTTAACTAGAATGTCTTTTAACAAAAATGTATTCCATATCTACAATATAATATTAATACACAGATACCCATACCTAGTCATCTGACCTATTCAACCAATATTCCACAACATCCCTACCCCAGTTAAGGTAATCCACATTTGATCGTGGAACCTAAACAAAAATAGGCCACTCCTTCTGGCTTCCTTTCCCAAGAGTTGTAATAGATGAAGGATGCAATTCAAGCTATACAGATTGAAAAATAAACAAAGAAGTTCAAACTAGATGAAATATTCTCTTATTCATTCAACATGGAATATCTAAAAATACCATTTCCACTGGGTTATGAGCCACTTAAATTTGACAAACACAAAGGTAAAGGTGACCCTAAAGATCATCTGAAAGAATTCTTTGTTAAAAGTGTATATTTTTGAGTAAAACTATGTGTAATATTTTTGATCGATGAATTTTGAATCACAACCCATGATTCATCATCATGAATAACTCATGAATGAAACTGTAGTCTATTTTACTTATAAACATCAAAAGTGTGAAGATTCAAAAGATAGAACTAGTCACCAAATTTTAATAAATGTATAAAAATAGTCACACATAGATCACAGTTAGAAAATTTGCCTCAAAGAGTGTGAGATCCATGTTTAAATGTATATTAATGAGATAAGACCATTGAGAAGATTGATACAAATAAATAAATAAATTAAAGTTTCACATATGAATGTTACCCTAGTCTATAGGTGTTGAAAAGGAGTTTATGAATGGAATTATTTGTTGTGTGCTAAATAGTGGCATATAATGACATATATTTGCTTCTTCTCTTTCTAAGGAGCTTAACTAGATAAGCCTTGAAATGGACATTGAAATTATCAAATAATTATGTACCTCACTTTGATGAACTCTTAGATAAGTTCATATAACACTTTTCATATAATCTCGAGCATGAGATTATTTTTGTGTATTTAGTCTAAGTTAAACAAAAGATTGGTGAAAGCTTCACTGCATACTTGCAACATTAGAGAGCACTAATGAGTTGGTTTATTCATTATTTATCAAATAAATAGTTAGTCATAATATTTACTAGGAGCCTACATAACGAGATATCTTACCATATCAAGGTGCATTGTGACCATACATTTAAAGAGGTTATAAAGAAATGAATATATATTGAGAAATCCCTTGTTAACAAGGGATAATCTCTTCTAATCAAAACTAGAATAAAAATCAAGGCCAACAAAATTAGAACTAGAACCAAGACCAGAGATATAATCAAAACCTAATTCATATACTATCTTTAACACCACCTCGAGCCAATAACAATAAGATACCTAAATCCTATATCACAATAATAATGGTGTTGCAAATGAGGATACTGAATCATGCCATGTTTAGATAGTGTAAAAATTGATTGTATTTTTACCTCCAACCACTTAAAGAACCACATCTTCCATACATTCAACCAAGACCTCCACAAAATCAACTACCACATAATCAGAACCAATTGTAAGCCCCTCCTCCAAGGAGAAGACTACCTATTGCCAGACAGTTCAGTGACCTTGGTGAGCCTATTAAATTTGTGTTTTTAAGATTGGTTCAAAAAAATATGATTAGTTGGAAAATACCAAAGCCATTTCCTAAAGGGATTTATTTTCCTAATTGGTATAAATAACATGAATTTTGTGAGTACCATTATTTTAGAGGACATTCCATATGATGGTGTATCCAACTCAGGAATTTGATTGAGAATATGCTAGAAAATGGAGAGATAGAAAGAGACACCTATGCTCCTACAACCAATCATAACTTGGGTATCTACTAGGATGCATTTCCCCAACATAATAATAATAATAATAATAATAATAATAATAATAACCACAAGTAGTACTAAAAATAACAACAATGATAAAGAACTCCATCATAAAATCAAAAATAATGCCAACCATAATAATAATAATAAAATGGTTAGAACCAAGGGAAAAATAACCAAACCAACCAAGGAGGCCATCATGCCATCACATATACCTATAATAATGTTGTGGGACACATTTTAGGCGGTCATGTTACCACTATCACCATTAACCCTCAACCAACTACCAACAAACTTAGACTTTCACCTAACAATGCCTTATTGGAAGTATAATTACTAAGAGGGGAGGGGTGAATTAGTGTTTTAAAACTATCTTTCAATTATACTCAATCATTCATGAACTATGAAAGCAACATAGTGATCTAGCAAAACACAAAGAACCATTCAGATGAGCATGAAACAAGATAACATATATATGAGAGGGAAACCCTAAAGGGGAAGAAAAACCACTGTGATCTCTAAAAATGGACTACAGTCCTATAAAACAAAATATCAAATTTAGTTGATCACCAACTCAACTTGGAACACCAACCCTAATAAAGTCAAGCACCCACTTGACTAGGCTTTAACAAGTACCTACTTGCAAAGAAGCACCAAATACCTAAGTGACTCAACACAAACTCAAACACCTCATGATTATCATGCCTCTGCTCTTCTATTATGGTCTACAAATCATTTCAATACCTTCTTCTACTCAACTATGCATGCTTTTATTTATTTTTTTGCATACATTTAAATAGGCCTAAACTACCTTGTATATAACTAGCTCATGGTTACACACCACTTGGTTAGACACATAACTTAAACCTCTTAGGTCATCCATATAATAGGTCTTATAAGATATTATGAACATGTTTCAATTATAGTTTTAACCTCTTTTGTTCTACCATAACTCAATTAGGTCATACTTCTCTTTTAGGTCACATAGAGACCTAATTGCATTAGGTCTATCCTCTTAATGCCAAAAATTGATCTTCTTGGTACTATATGGATCTATCAAAAAATAAAAAACCATTCAAATACTTATCCAATGAAATCTTCTAACCTCCTCCATGATTTATTAGAATTGTATCCTTCATTCATACCATGAAAGCTCTTTTTGGACAAACTGCCCTATTAGGGCTATATACCTCACAAGTTTATCTTGAAATAGTGAAGCTTAAATACTCTTAAGCTAATCAAATATGAAAAATGAAACATGTAGATAGATTATCCATGACCTTATGGTCATCATGAAATTCTTGGAACACCTTCACTCAGTAGATAAAGGCTCAAGCACATCTCTGTAAATTGTTAACTCAAAACTGCCAATTCACCTCAAAAACTAGTCATGATGAATTAGACCTTTAACACCTATGTAGACACTTTTCATGACTATTGATTCATATAAATAGTCTTATGAGATATATAGAACATCCTTAGATATAAAATTCATATGGTCTAATGGCAAATATTGGTCTTGTAGACCAATGTCTTGACCTTATATCTCATAGTCTTATCTGAAACAAACATGCTATTTTGTGAGCAACTTTTTCACTATATACATTAATATCTAAAACTTCCCCAAAACATGATCATGACCTATAAGTCATATATAACTTCTGTATGCTCTTTTTTGCATCAATCTATCATGTAGATACCTTCAAATCTATTTTCCCATCTTTGTCTGGGTTTTACACTATTCAAACCATTAGGTCTATCTACGACTGGCTTACTTGGATGGCCAAATTAGAACACTTGAAGGCTATAACCTATCTATAAATCATCATGTATATGTAAAATGAGTCTCTATATTCTTTTCCTATCCATTTTTTCTTCTTGACCAATACAAATTTTGAGAGTTATAATAACTTCTTGATAAATAGGCTTGTATATGTACATTTTCTTTCTCATCTAACTAACCACCACCACTTGGAGGTACCTGGGAGAGCTAAAAACATGATCCGATAGATTATCTATGAATTTTAATCCATCCTAAGATTTTTTGAACAAAATATTTCATATCAAGTCCTTATTAGGGTTTTAGTAAGGTTTAACATGGGTTTTGGTGTTAACAATTATTCATAAAGGATTGCTACTTGAATCCAAAACCAATTCCTGGAGATCTTAGCTAAGACCCTTCCCCATCTCTCCTTAATATCTCAGACTCCCATGTAGAGGTTACACATGCCAATGAATGTTTGAAAGTGCTTCTTAGGTTTGAGACCTCATTTTGTGAGCTCAAGAAGGCCTAAAACATTGATTCATGTACTTTTCTTCCAAATCTTGACCTCAAAATTTATAATCATACCTAAAAAAACTTATCTCACCTCTATCTATGCTCACATGTGCATACTTACCCTAAAATCTGATCTTCATACCTCATTAGGTCAGGCAGGGTCTAATAGTGGTCTAGGTGTAGACTTAGATTAAAGGTCCTACCCTTATAGGCTCACCCTAAAACTCTAATGAATTCTTCTATACCTTAATTACATGCTCAAAAAGTTCCATACAACCTTCACATGCCTATGTTCATTCATTTTTCAATGCACATACCTCTTCATGTCATGATTAGGCTTCTTATGCACTTAGCATCAATGACCTATACCTTCCATGTAGATAAAAGACATTAGTTACCTTCAAATTCTCTCTTTCTCTTTCTCTCATGACAACACTCTCTTATGAAAACACTCTTCCATGCACCTTCTCACACCACACACTGCCAACTATCCTGAAATACCTTTGACATCAACCTTCATAATATGCACCTTTGACATTAACGATAATACTCAACAATCTCCCCCTTTATCATTAATGGCAACCACTTTTAGAAATATGATATTTCTCCCCCATTCTAAACTTTCCCCCCCTTTGAAATTAATGACAAAGAGATACGTACAAGTTCTTGGATCACACCTCTTATAACCAAAAAACTCAACACAGGATTATGAGTCAATGAAACATCATACAAACATGCTCCCCTTATCTTCATGTATACCTTCTTGGCACTAGTAATCTATTTTTGGAGGTAATGAACCCCCTGATTACCTCCCCCTAAGCACTTGACTTCCTTAATGATTATTAGGAGCAAGAATTACACCCATTTCTTATTTTAGATTTTCAAATGTTTTCTTTGGAAGTGGCTTGGTTAGAATATCTACAATTTGATCCTTAGTAGATACATAATCAATATTGACATTTTATTTAATTACCTATTCTCTTAAAAAATTATACTTGATGGGAATGTGCTTTGTCCTTGAGTGCATAATTGAGTTCTTTTATATACTTATAACACCTGTATTGTCACAAAATATAGGACTAGGACTATCATACTCCACTTTGTAGTCCTTTAAGGTCTACCTCATCCATAAGACTTGTGTGGAACATGAATTTGTTGTAATGTAATCATCATCACAAGTAGATAATGCCATTGATGGCTGATTCATATTTATCCATGATACTAGGCACTCTCCTAAGAATAAATTTCCTCCACTAGTGCTCTTCCTATCATCTAGACTCCCTACCGAGTCTGTATTTGTATAGGCTATCAAGTTAAACTCCTTATTCCTTAGATACCACAACCCAAACTCCATAGTCCCTTTGAGATACCTAAGTATCCTTTTGATTTCTTGCAAAATATTTTCCTTTGGTCTGCTTGAAATCTTCCCACAAGACCTACTACTTGTATGATGTTAGGTCTAGAGGTAGTAGTGTATAACAAACTTCCAATCATTGACCTATATGATGTTTGATTGACCTTTATATATCCATCTTCCTTGCTTAACTTACACCCTATGATCATAGGTGTGCTAACTTGCAATATTCCATCTCAAATTTATTCAACATCTCTTTTATGTACTTATCTTGAGAAATTAATATACCTCTTTTTGATTGATTGATTTGTAACCCAAGGAAGAATGATATTTCTCCCAACATGACATCTCAAAATCCATTATATCTATAAAGGCCTTAGTCACATTTTCACTATTTCCACCAAATATGATGTCATACACATAGACAACCACTATCAACTGATGATCATTTTCTATTTTTATGTATAGATTACTCCTTGTAACTCTTCTCTTTAATCCTTGGTCCAATAGGTACCTGTCCAATCCGTGTACTAGCCTCTGGGAGCTTGATTTAAACTAGAAAGAGATTTTTTCAATCTAAAAACATAGTCCTTATTACCTAACAATAATAAACCCTTAGGTTACTCTATATACACCTCATCTTCTAAGTTTTCATTTAGAAAAATTGACTTGACATCCATATGATACACCTTGAACCCTTTGAATACTGCATATGCTAAAAATAATTTGATAGCCTCTAATCTTGATACTAGAGCAAAGGTATCCTCAAAGTCTACCCATTATACTTAGGCATACCCCTTGAATACCAATCTATCCTTGTTCCTAGTGAATTCTCCATCTTCATTCAATTTGTTCCTAAACACCCATTTTGTGGCAATGACATTCTTATCTTTAGGCCTAGGAACTAGTTCCCAAGTCTCATTATTTTCTATTTGATCTAAATCCTCATTTATATATCCTATCTAAAACTTATCTTTTCTTGATTCTAAAAGGTTCTTAGGTTCAATATTATAAAATAGAGCAACATTCTCTTGATTTAGGTTACTTACTAGCTTTCTCCTTGTTTGCATACCTATATCCTTGTTGCTAATGATTTGTGATTCAGGATGGTCTCTCTAAATCTATCTTGAGGGGCCTTTTGAATCTTGTATTTCCTCAATTTCTTATTCTTCCTCATCTAACTCTATTACTTCTTCATTCTTGAATTCCAATTTCTCTGATGCATCCTTTGATTAAGAGTGTGACTTCATATAACTAGTCTAATCAATCTTCACATTTGTGATTTCCACTATCTTATACAACCTCTTATTATAACATATATAAGCTAAGGTTACTGATGAGTACCCCAAGAATCTTCCTTCATAAAACCTTGAATAAAACTTACCTAAGTCTTCCTCATCTCTTTTCATGAAGCATTTGCTTCAAACACTCTAAAGTGTTCCACATTAGCAGGTCTGCCTTTCCATAGTTCATAAGGAGTCTTATTGCCATTAGTCCTTATCTGTCCTCTATTCAAAATATAGACTGAAATGTTTATTGCCTCTTTCCAATATCCATTAGATAATATTGATTCATTTAACATAGTTCTTGCCATCCCTTGAACTATTATATTCTTTCTTTCCACTTCCCCATTCTGATAAGGTGTCCTAACTATTGAGAACTGTCTCTTTATTCCATGGAACTCATAGAAGTCATCAAATTCATTAGACCAAAATATCCTCCTCTTTTATATCTTAAGAACTTTATCTTCTCATTCTTTTAATTCTTAACTAGAGCCTTGAATTCCTTAAACTTATCAAGAGCTTCTATCTTTTCTTTCAAGAATGTTACCCAAGTCATTCTTATGTCATCATCTATGAGTAACATGAAATAACTATCTCATTGATTGATTTAGATTCTTATAGGTCCATAGATATAAGTGTGTATTAACTCTAAAGGTATTTTAATAGAATACTCCTTATAATTGAACCTCCTTCTAGTTTGCTTACCATGTTGACGTGCCTTGTAAAGTGTGTTTATAGGTTTAGTGATTTTAGGTAGATTCTTCAAAAGATTCTTAGAGCTTATCTTGACTAGATTACCAAAGTTTAAGTGGTCCAAACTTTTGTGACATAGATAAAATTTATCCATCTTTCTCATAAATCAACTCTCCTTCTTGATCTCATTAAATACATATAGATTGTTCTTAGTCTTCCTAGCATTCACAATTAGCCTTTCTGATTTGGTTATCCTTATATCACATCCTCTATCATGAAAGTTTAGAGTGTGTCCTTGGTTACACATTTGAATTACACTAATAAATTAATGTTTCAAGCCTTCCACATACAACATATTCTCTATTTTGGTCTTCCCATTGTCCAAACTCAAGATACCCTTACCAACAATATTAGCAGTAGTGTTATCTCCAAATCTCACTATTCTTACAACATTCTTCTTTAATGAAATGAACTTGATCTTATCCCCTATCATGTGGATTGAGAAACCACTATCTATATACCATTTTATGCCTTCATCTTGGATATGGAAGGAAGTTTAAGCTAACATAGACTCTTTTCCTTTAGTTTTATGCTCCTCTTTTACCTTGTCCATAGGGTCTAACTTCTTGATCCACTTCTCATTGGAATGAATATATAACCTTTTATGTTGACCGATCTTCTTCATATGCCTCATCTTGAAATAATTTACAATATGTCCTCTATGATCACAATTATAACACAAAATTTTGCTTCTACTATTGAAATGAGCATTCATCCTATTCCTTAATGAGGAATTGATTCTAGCACAATGTCTATAATCCATAACTCTATGTCCATATTGATTGTGTGAGAAATAATAACCATTGAAAGGATTCACATACCTTGTTTATCTAATGTTGAATGATGCACCTGTACCTTTGTTGTCTCTTGAAGGAGTTAAATTATTTGACTTGTTGATGATCAATTTGAGTCTCATATTTGAGATTTTCTACATAGGTCTTTACTCTATCATTACCATCACTTCTTGATAGTCCATTACCCTTTGATATTTTACTCTCCTTATTTTCATTTTGGTCTTATTTGAACCCTAGACCTGTGTTGTCATGTGGAGACCTCTACTTATTCAAAATATCAGCAAGGACTTTAGTGCTCTTTTCAAATTTCTAATGTGTCTTCAACTTTATTATTGCCTAATCCAATTCTAACTTTAAGGACTCCATTCCTATTCTAAACTTGATGCATTATTCTTCCTTAGTATTAAGACTTACAATGACAATCTCAATATGAGTTTCCAAATATTTTATGATCTCCTTATGTTCATTGGTGTTCTTACTTAGTCTCTCTTCAAAGAGATTGATTTTTTCCTCATAACTCTTAACCAATGATCTCAGATTCTGATTATTCCTTCTTTAGAACTTCAAATCCTGTAGAGCACTCATCAATTTTGCCTCAAGGTTTACTTTAGCCTTTTCTTCATCTGATTGTTAATCTTTAATAAGAATTTTCCCTTTTGAACAACCTTAATTTTCTATTGCTATGGCCATGAATAGAGTTTCATTTCTATCATGATCATTACTATCATCATCACTATTAGATATACTTGTGTGACTTATATTAGAGGAGTTAGTGTCTTCTTAGGTATAGAAACTTATCTTATTCTTGAATGATCCTTTCTTGACTTCATACTTTTTGAAACTCTTTTTACTCTTATCAAGATTATTTACCTTCTTATCATCACCATGATGTTCATCATGCTTTCCATCATGATAATTCTTATCCTTGTTAGGGGACTTGGATGCAAAGTGACCAATCTTATCATAGTTAAAACACTTATGATAATTTCCTTAGTTTTATAACAAACATGGATTTTATCTTGTCATCATAAATATCTATATCAACATCATCCTTAACCTTTTTACCTTATGACTTTTTCTTAGCTTTGATTATAACTTCCTTCTTGGAAGGTCTTCCATCACTTGTTCTCATTTCATAGGAAATCAAGATGCCATGAAGCTCATCCATCTGTAGTATGTTGAAATATTTGATCTCCTCCATAGTAGAGAAGTTTGTATCAAACTTAGATGTCAGGGATATTAATACCTTTTATATTAATATTGATTCTTTCAACTTCTTTCCTAGACCTCTGATGACATTTACCACTTCATCTAGTCTTAACCATTAAGATGCAATGTTTTCATCCTCTTTCATTATTAGAATTTTAAACCACCTTTGGTGGGTTTAAAATTTTTACAAATTGAATTTAGTGTCTCCTTCATAGATGGTTTATAACTTTTCCTAAATCCCTTTGTCTATATCACAATATATGACCTTTAAAAACTCTACGTCTAAAAGACCACATAGGATGGCATTCATTACCTTAGAGTTGTCTTCATTTGCCTTCTTACCTACTGCATCAGTTGGTGGTATAGGAGGTGGACTGAATCCATCAAAAATATATTTCCATATGTCATAGCCCAAAGAAATTAGATAAAAATATATTTCCATATGTCATAGCCCAAATAAATTAGATAGGTCTTCATTTTAATGTTCTAAAATGCATAGTTATTCCCACTGAAGAGAGAGCCTTATTAGTTGAGAAAACTGCTGGTCAAATTTGGCCCACATACCAAACATGTGCCCAGATAGGTTAGGTTAAAAATTGTCTTGATGTAGAGAAAGAAGTAGGGTTCTTGATTAATCAAATGATCAAAATGGCTTGGATAAATCTCTAGATGGAATGAACGGTCCAAAGATATCACATTGACCACAAAGCTTTTAAAACAACTTTAAGCTCACTTAAAGTGCATTCTAATCAATCCACAGAGTAATGAACTAGTCCCCAAGTAGGTGTCATGGTATTTTATTGAATTTAAGGTAATGAAAAAAGACTATATATGCCTTGATATTTTATTTAGATCCTTAGAAATTTTGTAAAAGTTTAAAAGCAAGATTTGAAGGACCAAACCATCACCAAGATGTCATCCAAGAGCAAGTGGAACAACCAACTTATGCATTTAGTATCTCACTCAAGAATCCTCATGTGACTAGTGGATCAAGAAAAATTATAGATTTACATGCCAAGATCATCCTAAAAAATTTTCAAACCCACATGAGCTATCTAGCTTAAGATATAAATCTTCAAAAATGGACTTATGTAGTAAGACATTCATGTTAACGTCAAGTTAAAGCCACTGCAAAAATCCATTAGAGTCTAAATTTGACATTATATAAGACTTCAAATACATCCATATGGATGTCAAATGATAGTCATGTATATGTCAATTTTAAGACATGGTAAATTGCCATTGGTTTTTTAAACCAAAACAAATCTAATGGTCTGCACTCGATTGTACATCTTGATCCAACGATATGAGATGGGTCAAACAGTAAAAGAACTCAAGAAGTCACCACATGGTGTAAGTGCATGAAATGACAGATTGATAGGATCTTGAGAATTAATGTAGGATTGAAAAGTGACACTAGTAAAGACAAAGTTGATAGTTTAAAGATAAATTAAGGGTTCACACTTAATTGCTCATCATGATCGAATAGAGCAAGGTAAAGTCAAACTAGTTAGTGAATCCAAAGAGCTAATGAGTCAAGGACAAGTGTCAAAAGTGTATGGATCTTGATAGAATATTGATGAAGAATGTGCATCTATGTACAAGTAAATCAATAAATCAAAGTGAGTCAAGTGTGTCAATGAGCCAAGTTGAGCATCGACAACTAATGAAAATTAAGGTCAAAAACAACGATGAGGCCAGGATTCTTGATGAGGGTTAGAAGGCTATTTTTGACCATGAAAATAAGGTTTTGCAGAGTCTTCCCAACACCATTAGAGATGGTTCAAATACCACAAAGCAGTATAGATGATGTAGTAGGATTTGAAGAATACAAAGGGACCGTTATTGGAGCTTATATTGATCTCTGGTTTGATAAGTTAGAGCTTACAAGGTTCTTTCTTATGACTAGTTTGCCAAGTTAAAGAAGGATCCATGTATAATGAATTCTTGGTCTTCATAGAGATATAATAGGTTTATTTGAACCTATTAAAATATAGAAGGTGTTAAATTATACATGGGTCTATTTTACTATAAAGACTATAGAAAACCCATGTTCTTCTATGGGTTTTCTGATTATAGGTGGGACCTATGATCTAAATATAGAAAAGGAAAAAATAGGAAATTAATACAAGGGTGCCTATCATCAATAAAGTAGGTACTCTACCACCCAAGACATGGCATGATTCTTAGTATCAGGACTTGAAGATTTGATCCTCATAAGCATGTCAAGTAGTCTTAGGGTCCCAAGTGATGATCTAGTATTTGGAGAGGTAGTTAAGGGCTTTGATTCTACTCAAATGAATTTGGTCATCATGTAAAAAACCCTTGTCTCTAGTGGAACACTCTCAATGAATGAGAGCAGCTTGGGGATTAGTGGGATAGAAAGAGGTCTATTTTTTGATCAAGACACACATGTAAAAGATAATCAAAGGTTGATACCTCACTCCTTAATCTAGAAGGCTTTCCTCCACTCTTTGAGTTCCAAAATCCCCTTTCTCTTACTCCCCTTATACTATAAGTATAGCCTTCAAGCTATTATTTTAGATCCCTCTCTTGGGCATGACTAGACTCTACCAAGATTGAGCCTTGTAACCTCTTGAGATAAATAAGATGACTATTTTTAGATTTTAGGATATTATTCTAATGTGTTCATATCAATTTTGATTTGCATAAGTGGTATAGCTTCCTCCCTTTCCAAGTCCTAATTTCACCTAGCTGGTAGATTATCTGCTTATGTAGGGTATGTCTAGTGTTTGATATCATCTGACTAAAGCCAAAAATGGACATGTTTACTAGATTAGTACCTTGAACCAGGCATCCCCATCATCTCCCTTAGGTTTCACTCACTTGATGAACCTCTGCATGAAATATTGATACATGATAGGAATTTGGAGTCATAGATTTTTTATTTATTTATTTCACTAGTGGTTTAGAGGCTCAAGTATGAGTAGATGGAAAATATTCATGGTGCATCACCACAACTTAGATTAGGTTTCCATTTATGCAACTCCTTCTCCCTTTTCACCCTAACCAGTCTTAGATTTAGAAGTAAAGGTCCAAATTCTAAAAATCTAAGGAGTTAGCCTCATAAAAAATCTTAGAGATCTGGTCTAGATATGGGTAACCCATACCCTTAGACCATTCCCATGTTAGTCCAGGTTTGAGGGTAGGACTTGAACACTCCTTCATTGAGCTATGATGAAACCTAGAGTGCTAATAGTTCTGGCACACCTAATGGGACCAAGTCTAAAAGAAGAGAAATTATTGGTGTGTCTTTCCTCTATCAACTTTTGGAAGCAAACACATTAGCACAAATGGTGACTCCAAGTTAACCTTCTAGCTATGATCAAACCAGGTATGTCTTAATGAAGTTTATAATCAATTTTTATATCTCATTTGTTATACAAGGTCAATATGAATAGATATGGTGGTTACTCCTATTATCCATCCCCTTATCAGTATCCCTAATATGATCCTCATGATCCATATGAGTCTTATCATCCCTACCATGAGCCCTATCAAAGCTATGAGGAGCCTTTTTAGGTTTCTCATGATCCTTATCATCAAGGATATTGCCCTAATCCTTCTTATAGATAACAAACCCATCATAATATGGTTCCTCATCAACCCTATCATAAGCCATCTATACCATCACTTAGGTGGACTTTAATAAGCCTTGATAAGCATGCACTAGAGTTGTGCTCCCAAAATTATTATGGTCAAGATGTCCTTACTCACTAGGTCCATCATGTGAGAGAGTCATTACAACAAATAAAAGAAGGATGGGCACTTATTGAGAGAGTAAATTGGAACAATCTCATAATTGAGATGATGGATGTAGGTAGTTACATTTAATAAATTAAAGACAAGATAAAAGTCCTTGAGGAATAATAAGTCCATCCTCACCAGCCTTATGTGTATGCATATACACCACCTCAACCTTCTTATGTGTCACCCATTCCTCCACAAGAGGCCATTCTAAGTAACCCTTTGAATGTTCTAAGTTCTTCATATGTTCCTCAGATCTTTCATTCTTGGAAATATATCCAAGAATAATACCAAAGAAAGAAAGAGATTACCTTGAAATAACTTTTTACAAATATCCATGAACCCCTTACAAAGTCCTTCAAGGTTCCAAGCTGGAATCAAGTGGTGAAGTCATGAGGTGGGAAAAGTAAGGTAAATCTAGAATTAAGTGCCCAAGATAAAGAATGATATGAACCTATATAAACCTCTCTCATCCCTCTTCAAGAGTCTCCTCATTTCCCTTACCTTCATGAACCCACTGACCACCTTAAAGAGAAGATATTTTAAGAAAATATTGATAAGCAAATTAGAGAGTTAGAGCTAGAAATGAGTAAAAAAGAGGAGAACCAGGGTCAAAAGGTCAAAGTAGAACCTCTACCTTTCCCATAATGGAGCTAAATCATGCATTCAAGTAATTCCAATGTCATTCAAACCCCATCCATCCCTCCTCAATAACCTAGGTCATTTCCATCTTGGAAATCCATTCAAAATAGTGGGTAGAAGAAGGAGGTGGTGATTGCTAAAGACAAAAAAGAGACCTTGTAGCCTCCATTCCTTTCCCCTAAAAGTACCATAGCCTTTCCTTCATGGAGATCTATTCAAGAGGCAAATAAATAAGAAGATGAGGTAGAGGTGAAGGTGATCTAAGAAGAGTAACTTCAAGATCAAAACTAGGTACCTATGGTAACTTCTTTGGACCTCTCTCATCTTGCTGAATATTTTTAAGGATCAGATATGCCACTCCTTGAGAAAGAGCCTCTCCTCTATGAGAAAAACCAAGAAGATGTAGCTAAAGAGGTAGAAAATTAAGGTGACCTGAGTGACTAGGAAGAGGAGATCTATATTGGGACACTACTTGGCAAGAGAAAGCATGTCTCAGTCTTTCATGATGTTAAAGAGGATGAATCGTTAAAGCAATTTCAAGATAGAGATGAGATCTAATAGAAGGAAGTCTTAGATGTGAATCAAGAGGTTTTTTTATCAAGAACCTCTTAATCATATATCAGTTATCCAAGATCAAGAGTTTTCTCAAGATCTTGTGGTAGTTGATATGGATCAAGTTGTAGACTCATATTTATTTGGAAGGTAGGCAAGAGGATAATTCACATAGAAGCATTACTGAGGTAGAGAGCATTACTAAATAAGATGACCATTGGAAATAACTATACCATGATTTCATGAGTGATATTAATGAGATAGAGAAGGAAAATCTAGATGATGAGATAGTATATTAGGTGAGATTTTTTGGAGATTCAATTAATGCTTTAGAGCATGAATAACACTAGCTTGATGAACTCATGCATCAAGAAGAGAAGGTTAAAGAAGTGGTGGTTCTATATGATAAGGAGGACAAAGATGATTGGTAGGTGTAAATGAATATTTTTCAAGAACTTGAAGATCTTGTTTGATTTGAATATCAAGTGCTTGAGAAGGTGGACATATAATTTCCCACCAAGGAAAATGATCATGATTGGGAAGAATATGTAGAGCTCTTTGATGAGCTTAAGGAACTTGAATCAAGGAAGAAGCCTAGTCTTATTGAGGATTATATATAGATCAAAGAGGTATGCCTTATTAAACCATCATTGGAGGTTGTAGATTAGGAGCCATATGATAAAGTTGAGACTGTTTGGATGTATGTAGCTGACCTATTTGGAGCTGCTTGGTTCTCATTGAGCATCATGCTAAAGAGGCTGACAATTTCACTAAAGGGGAGGTAAGAATCAAGACCAAGAGTCAAGGAACTCAATGTCTCATTCAATTACACATCTCATGAGGCAAAAAATTTTCCAAACTTTCCTTTTGATCGAGGAGGAAAGGTACACAGTTTTAGATTATAAATTTTAGGATAGTTTTGTTTAAATTCTTGTAAGTGATGCTTTAACACATTTGATTATTATCCCTATTTTGGGTTAGTTTCCTTTTCAATAAGTGTATTAGGTACTATATTCTCTTTTTTCCTTTTGGTCCTTATTTTTTTTCAAGAGAGGTTAGAGTAGGATTGGCACGAGGTCAATATGTTGGACCCAAGTAGTGACTCCATGCCCAATGGAATAGATAAGGCCAACTGGTCTTGGTTCTTAATCATAACAATCATGCTTCACTATGAGTCACCATAAATGTTGTCCAAATTTGGCCCACATACTAAGCATGTACACAAATAGGTTATGTTGTAAATAGTCTTGATGTAGATAAAGAAGCAGGGTTCCTAATTGATCAAATGATCAAAATGGCTTGGACAAAACTCTGGATGGAATGAGTGGTCTAAGGATCTCACAATGACCAAAAAGATTTTGAAACACTTTAAGCTCACTTAAAGTACATTATAATCAATCTACAGAGAAGGAACTAGTCCCTGAGTAAGTGTCATGGTATTCAATGCATTCAAGGTCATGGACAATCTGACATATGCCTTAGGATTTCATTCAAAGCCTTAGAAATTATGCAAAAGTTCAAAAGAAAGCTTTGAAGGACCAAACCATTGCTAAGATGTCATGTATAGGAAAGTATAACAACCAACTTGTGCATTTAGTAAATCACTTAGGAATCCTTGTACGACCAATGGATCAAGTTTAATTATAGATGCACATGCTAGGATCATCTTCAAAAAATTTTACACCTGTATGAGCTTTCTAGATCAAGATATAAATCTTAAAAGATTAACCTATGCAGTAAGATGTTCGTACTAACATCAAGTTAAAACCACTACAAAAATCCATTGGAGTCTAAATTTAACACTCTATGAGATGCTAAAGACATCCACATAGATGTTAAATAATGGTCATGTGGATGGAAATTTCAAGACTTGATAATTAACTGTTGGTTTTTTAAACAAAATCATATCTAACGGTCCACATTTGATTATACATCTCAATAAAATGGCATGTGATGGGTCAAATAGTTAGAGAGATTGAGAATTCACCACATGATGTAAACACATGAAATTATAGACTAACATGATCCTAAACATCAATGTGGGATTAAAAAGTGGCACTAATAAAGATAGAGTTGATAATTCAAATCTAAATCAAGGGCTCACACTTAATCACTCATCAAGATTAGATAGAATGAGGCAGAGTCAAACTGGTCAGTGAATCTAAAGAGCTAATGAGCCAAGGACAAGTATCAAAAGCACATGGATCTTGTTATAATATTGATGAAGTACGTTCATCCATGCACAAGTAGATCAATGGAATAAAGTGAGTCAAATGTGTCAACAAGCCAAGTCAAGCATGGACAACTAATGCAAATTAAGGTTGAAAGTAATGCCAAGCCCAAGATTCTTGATGAAGGTTGGAAGGCTATTTTTGACCATGAAATCAAGGTTTTATGGAGTCTTCCCAACACCATTAGAGCTGGTTTAAACACCATAAAGTGGTCTAGCTGATGTAGTAGGATTTAAAGATTATGAAGGGACCACCATTGGAGCTTATATTTATCTTTGGTTTGATAAGTTAGAACTTACATGGTTCTTTCTTGTGACTGGTTTACTAGGTTAAAGAAGGATCCATGTATAATGAATTCTTGGTCCCCATAGAGATATAATAGGTTTATTTGAACCTATTATAATATAGAAGGTGATAAATGATCCATGGGTATATTTTACTATAAAGAGTATAGGAAAACCCATGTCCTTAGATGGGTTTTTTGACTATAGGTGGGACCTATGATCCAAATATAGAAAAATAATGAATATAAAATTAATGCAAGGGTACCCATCATCAACAAAGAAGGTACTCCACCACCTAAGACATGGCATGATCATCAATATCAAGACTCGAGGATTTGATCCTCATAAACATGTAAGTGGACTTGGGGTCCTGAGGTGGTGAGCTGGTACTTAGAGAGGTAGTTAGGGGGTTTTATTTTGCTCAAATGGACTTGGTCATCATTTAACAAACACTTGTCTCTAGTGGAACACTCTTAGCCAATGAAAGGAGTTCAAAGATTAGTGGGATAATAAGAAGTCTATTTGTTGATCAAGACATGCATGTAAAATACAATCAAAGGCTACCACCTCACTCCTTGATTTGGAAGGCTTTCCTCCACTCTTTGACACCAAAATCCCCTTTCTCTTACTCCCCTTATACTATAACTATACCCTTCAAGCTATTATTTTAGATCCCTCTCTTAGGCATGACTAGACTCTACAAAGATTGAGCCTTGTAACCTCTTGAGATAAATAAGATATCTATTTTTAGATTTCAGGATATTAGACTAGTGTGTTCATATCAATTTTGATTTGCATAAGTGGTAGAGCTTCCTCCCTTTCCAAGTCTTGATTTCACCTAGCTGGTAGATTGTCTGGTTATGTAAGGTATGTCTAGTGTTTGATATCATTTGAATGAAGCCAATAATGGACATGTTAACTGGATTAGTTCCTTGAACCAGGCCTCCCCATCATATCTCTTAGGTTTCACTCACTTGATGAACCTTTACATGAAATGTTGATGCATAATAGGCATTTGGAGTCATAGATCCCATTATTTGTTTCTATCTCACTAGTGTTTTAGAGGATCAAGTATGAGTGGATGGACAATATTCATGGTAAATAACCCCAACTTAGATTAGGTTTCCATTTATGCAACTCCTCTTGTTTTACCCTGACTAGTCTTAGATTTATAAGTAAAGGTTCAAATTCTAAAAAATTGAGGAGCTAGCCTCATAAAAAATATTATAGGTCGGGTTTAGATATGGGCAACTCACATCTTGAGACCATTCCCATGTTAGTCCAAGTTTAAAGGTAGGACTTAAACACTCTTACTTTTAGCTAGGGTACAACTTGGAGTGTTAATAGTTCTTGTCTAGGTTCTCAATCATAACAAGCATGCTTCCCTATGAGTCACCATAAATGTTGGCTAAATTTATCCCACATACAAAGCATGTGCCTAGATAGGTTAGGTTTCAATTGGTCCTAATGCAGAGAAAGAAGTAGGGTTCTTGATTGATCAAATGATCAAAATGGCTTGGATAAAGCTTTGGATGGAATGAGTGTTCCAAGAATCTTGCATTGACCACAAAGATTTTGAAACACTTTAAGCTTACTTAAAGTGCATTTTGATCAATATACAGAGAAAATAATTGGCCCTCAAGTAGGTGTTATGGCATTCAATGCATTCAAGGTCTTGGAAAAGCCTATATATGCATAAAAGTTCAAAATAAAGCTTTGAAGGATCAAAGCATTATCAGGATGTCATGCAAGAGCAAGTGGAACAACCAATTTGTGCATTTAGTATCTTGCTCAAATATCCTCACATGACCAATGGATCAAGCACAATTATAGATTTACATGTCAGGATCATCCTCAAAAATTTTCAAACCCATGTGAGCTTTTTGGCTCAAGATATAAATATTCAAATATGGACTTGTGTAGTAAGATGTTCACACTTACATCAAGTTAAAGCCACTACAAACATACATTAGAGTCTAAATTTTATAGTCTACAGGACATCAAATACATTCATGCAAATACCAAATGATGGTCATGTAAATGTCAATTTTAAGACCTGGTATATAGCCATTGGTTTTTAAAACTAAATGATATATTTTTTTGGGAAATTAGATGTTAAATTCCTAAATAATAAATGGTTTTGAGTAGATAAAATCAGTAAATAATATGCAATAAATAAGATACTAATTTATGAAACTTGACTATAATTAGGGATTTTATAAAAATAGTAGTGAGAGAGAGAAAATTAAACTTATCTATTTCTATGTTGTTCTGACTGAGACAGGGTCTAGAAATCTATGTGCATGCTTGGGAGACTATCACAAACATGAATCTAGAGTTTGTTTCTTGATTGGATAGAAGCATTTAAAGTGGAACACTATATATTTTGGCATTGTAGTCCTATATTAGTGCTATTGTCTTGGTGATCTAAGCTTTTTTATTTTTGTGCATTAGGTCTATGTGATCCTACCTGTGAAATATTGAAGCGTAAAAGTCCATGAAGCTCATTGTGTACTTGATTTAGTGTTCAATACCCTAGGACCTCTTTATGATTGAAATTGAATGTAAAATTAAGAGAAAGTAAATGAGGGGTTAGTGTGTAAAGGATACATTGGATACACTTCACACCCTGTGTGTGGCTATGCTACCTACATACCAATACTCTAAGGAGGGATCAAGTTATATGTAGTTCACCCATTGAAGTGCTTAGTGCAATAATGTGATAAAAATGTAAGTAGATAAAAAATTGGGTGTACTTGGAATGACTAGGGACTAGTGTAAAGGTTTGAATAAGCTTAAAATACTATTGAATGGATATATGTAGAGAATAGGAAAAAGTGATTGAGTAGTCTTGCTTGTGTTCTTGCTTCTCTCTTGTAAATGAGTGCCAACCCTTCTAAATAGACTTTGAATGAAATTTTATAGGAGATTTAATGCTCATCGGTTAAATGAATTCAAGTTAGGCTAACATGAATCAAGATAAGGATTCAAAAGAATGTGACCATTAAAAGCTAAAATGTACTTGGACAACATCACCAAAAATAGGACACCCTAGGTTTTAGTATTGTAGTCCAAGTTTGGGTGCTATTGTCCATGGATGATGGGACCTGAGGGGATAAATTAAGAATGGAAAGAGAAATCTAGGTCGATAAGGGTTCAATTTGGGAGGCTATGGATGATTGATAATTAGTAAAAACATGCCTATGAGGGTCATGAGAGTAAACAATATGGAACTATGGATTGGGTGTCATTAACCACACTCAAGTTACCAAATTTTTTATTTTATATGACTACATCCCCCCTTTTATTCTAGTGATTTGGAAAAGTGAAATACTAGGATAAGATAAAAATAGAAAGCGTACCTAAACTTACCTGAAAAGGTGAAACTCATGAACCTGTGTGATGTTGGATGTGCATAGCGAGAGCACAATGTGAAGTGTGAATTTGAAATGAAAAACATAGAGTAAATTAGTCCTTAATAGATATACTATATCTAAAATAAGAACATACAAAATATTGGTAAGAGAGAGAGGAAAATAAAGGAATGAATACACCTCATTGAGTATGCGAACCAATACAAAACCTGTTATGATGCTGGATTGTGCTAGGTGTGTGCTATACCAAAAGTAATATTATGAATAGAGCTTAGTGCTTGATTCCCTAGAAGTGTCTCAAGAATACAAAGAAAGGCCCTTTGGGTCCATCATCACCTACTAAGTGAATCTAACAAATCATGCATTTGTTAATCAATGTTTGGACTGTGTGTCCAATCCCTCCGAATAGGTGGCTCAAGAATACAAAAGGCTAGCTAGTTCTTTAGCTCCAATTTTACCCCATGAATTGAAGCTATGAAGTAATACCAATATGGAATAGATGTTATATGAGATGGATATTGAATCCCATGAATGTACTATGATCTAATAATGTTGGCATGGATAGCCAAATGCATGCTGGAAACTAGGCCACTCTTGGCCATTTTGAAAGATGGAGTTTAGGCTTATATGAAAGCCACTTTAAAACTAGTACAATAGGCTTATGTGGAATCCAACTTGGGAATTTAGGTACTCAAGAAGCTAATATTTTATGTAATCCAAACTTGAAAAAGGATGCCAACCACCTATAGATGGAATAAGGCACATAACTACTAAGAAATGCTTGAGAAATAAACTAAACTTAGAAAAAGGGGAGGATCAATGTGCCACACACATTACCCCCAATCACTGGTATTTAAAACATGGATTATGACCTAGATGTTATATCAACTACCTAATCTAAAACTGGAAGTGAGAGCCATTATACCACTCATGATGCCCCATATATCTAGATTCTCTAAGAAAAAACTATATTGAAACATGCTAAATCTGGATCATACTGAGCTGACAAACCTGAGATTGAACTCACTTTTCTATTTATTTTTGGAGGGATTGATTTTTTTTCTATGTAGATAAGAACATTAAAAATAGGACACCCTAATTTTTGGTGTTATAGTCCAATTTTGGTGTTATTGTCTAGGGCCAAATTTGGTGACTATTCTGGATTCTTTGTTATCTGCCTAGTCTATTCTACCTGGTTTGATGTTTGGATTCTATTTTGAGTGTTCTAAAAATTGCTTTTTTGACTATTAGGATCTCTATGACAAAACCCTTGTTTGTTGCCCCCTCTTTTGAGGGTAAGAATAGGTACCCTACAATGACTGCCCGCATAAGTAGAAGCCCTACAAGTGTATTATGCTGCATAGATATATGATATAACAATGATAATTGATAAGATATCATGAGATATAGTAAGGTTTTAATTGATAAATTGTTAGATCAACAAGGGTATGTCTATATAGATATAATAATGTAATAACATGTGCCAAGTATTGAACTAGAATCAAAAGTGTTAGTTTTTGGTTGTTATCAAGGAGGGATGGAGCATGATGTCCATCATGACATCCAAAAAAGCAAGGAAAAATGCATGATATGGATCATGACTTTACAAACATGAAAAGTAATCAAGAAATAAGAATATAAAACAAGAAGCAATAAGCATGAAAGAGTGGCCAAGGGGCCAATCAATCAAGGGACATGGGCACATGCCACTCAAATTGGAAAACAAAAATACAAAGCATGTTTAAATGCCACATACACATACAATTGAAAAAAACAAGTTGGCATGGAATCCATAATCATGTAGAGGAGTACAGGTAAAGGACATTGACAAATGTCCTAAGGCACACAGATGAATAAAAGAGAAGGACATTGGCAAATGTCTTAAGGCACATATAGGAGACAATCAGGAACTAGAAATGCAATCCAATAAGCTATGCTAAGCAAGAAGAGAAAGCATGTAATAAATGGAAATATTAAATCACATCTAACTAATCAAAGTAAGAGTGAAAGTATACAAGACATGTTTAGCACAAGACTAGGTATATGCTAAGAGATACACAAGTTCTAGATACTAATGAAATGTCAATATAGTAATCTATGTAATCTAGTAAGTAATGCATATCAACATGATAACTTGGAGTGTGTAGTGTAGGAATGACATAACCTAGATAGTGTAGTCACGTGGAAGATGCCCCCAGTAGGTATGTATATCAAAGTGTGTCTTGAATGTAGATATAAGATGTCCCTTCAAATGGGTAGAGTGAAGTAATCAAAGAGCTAGATATCACTGCATGCACTCAAAGAAGATCAAGTGTAGCATGGTAATGTAGATAAATCAACAAACAATAACATAGTATAGAAAATGTAAGTCTAGCATAGTAGAAGTAATCTAAAGCATGGTTTATGCATACAATCAAAAGGATTTTGTGTTTTGGAATTATTTGAATGTTTTTTTTGTATTATTTTTATATTTTTTAAATAATCTATGTAGAAAAAAGATTGAGAATAAATGGTACTATCCAATGAGTCTTAGATGAGACTCCCTATCATGGTGTCCTATATCGAATAAAGGTATCATGAATGATCATGAAGCATGATGGAAAGGCTGAGACTGTGA
Source organism: Torreya grandis (assembly GCA_037957365.1). NCBI lineage: Eukaryota > Viridiplantae > Streptophyta > Pinopsida > Cupressales > Taxaceae > Torreya > Torreya grandis. The sequence continues at coordinate 2,006,087 of JARHVA010001640.1, forward strand.
CTCTAAAAGCTATGTGCATTGTAACTATTCTGATATCTCTAAAGTGGAAACCAAATGTGGGATTCCCCTATAACTCTAAAAAGTGAATGCAATTATCGGATTCTTAAGGACCCATCTAGAAGTAGGAGAAGGAGTTCTTTGAAAGTGTGATTTATGTTTAGAAGCATGAGATCTCAATATTATTGCTCTGGGTGTGAATACTGTAGTTGGAAGCTATCTAGAATCCTAAAGTTATGGAGGTGTATGAAATATCTATACTGATGATGGGTACCTCAACTGTTTCTAAATTTATACTAGAGGAAGAATTTTAATTGGTGGGGAAACTGAAATTGGTGGAGAAGCTGGAACTAGTGACTACAAAGGAGAAGGATTTAAAGTGGGGAGTGGTAACTCATATAGAAATCCACCAACTATAATAACCTGATTAATGGGAATGAATTTCATGCATCTATGAATTGTAGATGTTATTGTTCAAATTTTTTGAATTCATGGGTGACCAAGTAACATATTAAAAACTCCTACACTAAGACCTATGGTGAAATGTGTGGTCACATATACTAGACCAGTCTATAAAGGAAGTAAAATCTCACCCAATGAAATTTATATGTACTCATTGAATTTGTTGATAATTATATCTATCAGAGTGATATCCTGATTTGAATAGCTCAACTGTTGTAATAATGTAATGGTGCACATGTTGACACTAGAACCATTATCGATGAGAACACTATGAATGTGTTGATTATGAATATGTACTCTAATAAAAATTGCATTATAATCTAAATTATACTCAACAATCTCTTGATTTGAGAAGGATATTGAAGGTCTAGTTAGAGCCATAGACTCATACACACCTATCATACTGCTCAAAGGATGTGACTCAACTGAAGGTGCCTGATATGTAAATAGTGGAGGATATGCATGGTATGTATGGTGAATAGCTGATGTGTCCAATTTTTCTTGTTTAGAATGATATGGAAATGAGAATATTTTCAAAGCTTTATCTTGTATTGGTTTAGCCTGTGGAGGCTCAACTGAGGTGCCAAGATCAAGTATGTTATCATCTATCAAGTCCTGTATCTTATATCTCAAATTGATGCATCTATTTGTAGTGTGGCCTGGTGCCCTATGAAAATCAAAAAATACATGCTGATCATATCCCTATGGAAGAGGCTTTGTTGGGTCAACTTATCAAATAGGAGGGAGAGTGATGATGTTACATTCCAATAATTGCTGTAAAACTCTGGCTAGAGAAATTGGTAGATTGGTAAATGCACATTGAGGAGGTGTTGATAAAACCACACACTAAGGGGGATCTAAAGCTGCATTGACTATTTGTTGATTTTGATTCTCATTATCATTGACTTTGACCTTGTATGGGACTTTGATATTACTCTTGTTTATTGTGTTTGAGATGCTTGTATACTTGAATTTACCTATTTAAATGAGTTTTCCTTATCTTTCCTTTAGTGTATGACACAATTCAGTGAAGGAAGAGAATATTTTGAACATAATAGATTTATGAAATGATAATAGAAGGATATGTTTGGAGAGATCCTGTAAATCTTGATCTGCCATGGGACTAGTCATCTTAGCCAAGATGGTCTTATATCAAAGCACATAGTCTACGAGATGCTCATTTGATTTCTGTTTCTATTTTGTAATTTGTGCATAAGAGACCTTATCACCAATGTTGATATTGAAATGTGATAGGAACATGTTATCTAAAAGATTGAATGTATTGATCGACTAATTCGGTAGACTATAGAACCATTGTAAAGCATAATCCTTTAGGCTCTATGGAAATAACTTGGTTAGTAACCAGTCATTTGGCACATAATCCAAGCATGCTATGTGAAAATATATCAAATGTGTCTCTAGATCACCCTTGATATCATAAAGAGTAAGATTAGGTTAAACAAAACCTTGTGTCAAGGGTGTATAAGCAATATGATGTGCTAATGGTGTATGTAGAAGAATAAAAGAATCCAGATCCTGCGTAGGTCTAATGGCACTGTGCTCAAGATGTAACACATTGGATTGAAGAGATATTATCTCTTGCACAAGGGATACCACATCAGGGGATAGGGATGTACTAGCTATAACTGGTGGCATAGAGGTAGGTTAGACTACTATAGGGGGTTGTTGAGACACTGTTGTCCTCGTAGTGTCATTTTTAACTAGTTGGTTTATGGTTTGAGAAGATTGACCATTATTTATTCTTTGTTGATCCTCTTGTAATATTTTAAGCATGTCGTCTTGCATGTCAGGTTGTTTGGTTAAGATTTATTAAATTTTTATCTTATCAATTTCATCAAAACCAATGTATTGGGACATTGTTAAAGTAGGAAAATAATTGGAAATTACTGGAAAATTAATGGGAGCTAGTTGATGCAACTAGCATTTGAAATAAATATATTTAAAAATTTACTATTTTTTTTTTAAAATTTAATAGGAATTTTTAATTCTAATATTCAAGAAAAAATCAGAAATTATTGTGAAAAATTAGCTAGGAATTTATCCTATGGTTTCTAGGGTTTTTATGCAAAATTTGAAGTAAGTCAGGTTCACCAAATGATTTATTTTTATTGAGAAATTAGATGTTTAATTCATAAATAATAAATGGATAGAAGTAGATAAAATTAGTAAATAATATGCAATAAATAAGCTACTGACTTATGAAACTTGAATATAATTAGGGTTTTTCTAAAAATAGTAATGAGAGAGAGAAAATTAAACTTATTTGATTATGTGTTGTTCTAACTGAGATAGGGTCTAGAAATCTGGATGTAGGCTTGGGAGACTCACAAATAAGAATTTGGAGTTCATTTCTTGATTAGATAGGATCACCAAAAGTGGGACACCCTAGGTTTTGGCACTATAGTCTTATCTTGGCACTATTATCTTGGTGATCTAATCTTTTTAGGTTTTATGTGTTAGGTCTGTGTGACGCTACTTGTGAAATATCAAAGCCTAAAAGTCCATAGAGTTCACTATGTACCTAATTTAGTATTTAATACCCTAGGCCCTTTTTATGCTTAAACTTGAATGTAAAATTTAGAGAAAGTAGAGGAGGGGTTAGTGTGTAAAGGATACATTAGACACACTTTACACCCCATGTGTGGGCATGTTACCTACATACTAATACTCTGAGGAGGGATCAAGCTATATGTAGTTCTCCCATTGAAGTGCTTGGTGTAATAGTGTGATGAAAATGCAAGTAAATATGAAATTGGGTGTACTTGGAATGACTAGGGACTAGTGTAAAGGTTTGAATAAGCTTGAAATACTATTGGATGGCTATATGCAGAGAATAGGGAAAATTACTTGACTAGTCTTGCTTGTATTCTTGATTTTCTCTTGTAAATTAATGCCAACCCTTCTAAATGGACTTTGAATGGCCTTTTATAGGGATTTAATGATCATGGGTTAAATTAATTCATGTTAGGCTGACATGAATTAGGATAAGGATTCAAAAGAATGTGACTATTAGATTTTCAAAATACACTTGGATAATAATGCCAGAAATAGGACACCTTATGTTTTAGTGCTATAGTCCAAGTTTGGGCACTATTGTCCATGACTGGTAGGACATGGGGGGATAGATTAAGCATGTAAATATAAATTTGGGTCTATAAGGGTTTAGTTTGGGAGGCTATAAATGAGTGAGAATTAGTGAAAACATGCCTATGAGGATCATAAGAGTAAGCAAGATGGACCTATGGATTAGGTGTCATTAGCCACACTCAAGTTACCAAATTTCACATTTTATATGACTACACTAAGGTAGATATAATGGTCCATGCTTGATCATACATCTCAATCCAATGACATGAGATGGGTCAAACAATTAGAGAATTTGAGAAGCTACCACATGACATAAACACATAAACTAACAAATTGATAGGATCCTTAGAATCAATACAGGATTGACAAATGGCACCAGTGGAGATAGAGTTGATAATTCAGAGATAAATTAAGGGCTCACACTTAATTTCTCATCAAGATCAAATGGAGCAAAGCATAATCAAAATGGTCAATGAATCTAAAGAGATAATGAGTCAAGGACAAGTGTCAAAAGAGTGTGAATCTTAGTAGAAGATTGATAACACACGTGCATCTGTGCATAGGTAGATCAATAGAGTGAAGTGAGTCAAATGTGTTATGAGCCAAGTCAAGTATCAATAACCAATGAAAATTAAGGTTGAAAGAAATGATGAGCCCAAGATTCTTGATGGGTGTTGGAAGGCTATTTTAGGCCATTAAAGCAAGGTTTTGTAGAGTCTTCCTGACACCATTAGAGATGGTTCAAATGCCATGGTGTGGTATATATAATGTAGTAATATTTGAATAATATGAAGGGACCACCATTTGAGCTTATATTGATATCTGGTTTGATAAGTTAGAGCTTATAGGGTTCTTTCTTGCTACTGGTTCTCTAAGTTAAAGATGGATCCATGTATAATGAATTTTTGGTCCTTATAGAGATATAATAGCTTTATTTGAACCTATTATAATGTATAATGTGCTAAATGATACATGGGTCTATTTTACTATAAAGACTATAGGAAAACCCATGTCCTTAGATGGGATTTTTGACTATAGGTGGGACCTATGATTTAAATATAGAAAAAGAATGGATATGAAATTAATGCAAGGGTGTCAATCATCAATAAAAAAGGTACTCCACCACCCAAGACATGGCATGATTATCAGTATCAAGACTTGAGGATTTGATCCTCATAAGCATGACAAGTGGACTTGGGGTCCTGAAGTGGCGAGCTAGTTCTTGGAGAGGTAGTTAGGGGATTTGATCCTACTCAAATGAACTTGGTCATCATTTAACAAACCCTTATCTCTAGTGGAAAACTCTCAACTAGTGAGAGGAGATCGAGGATTAGTGGGATAGTAAGAGGTCTATTTGTTGATCAAGACACACATGTAAAAAAAAATCAAAGGTTACCACCTCACTCCTTGATCTGGAAGGCTTTCTTCCACTTTTTGAGTGCCAAAATCCCCTTTCTCTTGTTCCCCTTCTGCTATAAGTATAGCCTTCAAGCTATTATTTTGTATCCCTCCTCTAGGGCATGACTAAAATCTACCAAGATTGAGCCTTGTAACCTCTTGAGATAAATAAGATGACTATTTTCAGATTTTAGGCTATTAGACTAGTGTGTTCATATCAATTTTGATTTGCATAACTGGTAGAACTTCCTCCCTTGCCAATCTTGATTACACCTAATTGGTAGATTATTTGGTTATGTAGGTTATGTCTAGTGTTTGATATCATCTAATTGAAGCCAATAGTGGACATGTTGACTAGATTAGTGCCTTGAAATAGGATTCCCCATCATCTCCCTTAGGTTTCACTCACTTGATGAACCTCTACATTAATTTTTGATGCATGACAAACATTTGGAGTCATAGATCCCATTATTTATTTTTGTCTCACTAGTGTTTTAGAGGCTCAAGTATGAGTGGATGGAAAATCTTCATGGTGAATCACCATAGCTTAGAGTAGGTTTCCATTTATGCAAATCCTCCCTTTTCACCTTGATTAGTCTTAGATTTAGAAGTAAAGGCCAAAATTCTAAAAATTTGAGGAGAGAGCCTCATAAAAAATCTTGGAGGTCTGATCTAGATATAGCTAACCCATAGCCTTAGACCATTACCATGTTAGTCTAGGTTTAAGGGTAGGACTTGAACACTCCTCCTTTTATCTAGGGTTAAACTTGGAGTGCTAAAAAAACCTCCTTGTACTTGATGACTAGACATGCTTGTGATTCTAGGATCTCCTTTAATCTATTAAACCTTCTTCAAAGGACCAATATTTGATACCACTTTTTAGAAGTACAATTAATAAGAAGGGAGTTGAATCAATGTTTTAAAACTTTATTTTAATTATACTCAATCATTCATGAACTATGAAAGCAACATAATGATCTAGAAAAGCACAAAGAACCATTCAAATGAGCATGAAACAAGATAACACATATATGAGTAGGAAACCCTCAAGTGGAATAAAACTAATATGATCTATAAAAATGGAATATATTAATATAAAACAAAATATAAATTTAAATTGATCACCAAATCAACTTAGAACACCAACCCCAATAAAGTCAAGCACCCACTTGACTAGGCTTTAACATGCAGCTACTTGTAAGGAAGCACCAACTCCCTAAGTGACTCAGCACCAACTCAAACACCTCATGATTATCAATTTTTTTATATTATGTCATGGTATAAAACTAATTTAATGACCTTATTCTTCTCAACCATGCATGATTTTATTTTCTTGTTTTGCATACATTTAAATAAGCCTAAACTGCCTTGTATATATACTAGTCTCATGGTCACACACCATTTGGTTGGCCACACACCTTAAAAATATTATTTAGGACATAAAATAGGTATTAAAACATATTATGAACATGTTTAAATAATAATTTTAACCTATTTTTGTCTACCACAACTCAATTAGGCCTTACTTCTCCTTTCAGTCACATGGAGGCTTAATTGCATTAGGTCTGTCCTCTTAATGCCAAAAATTGATATTATTGGGCCTAGATGGATTTATAAAACAATAAAAAAACATTTAAAAAATTATCCAATAAATTATTCTAACCTCCACCATGATTTATTAGTCTTTTATCCTTCATTCATACCATGAAAGCTCTTTTAGGACAAGCTGGCCTATTAGATTTGTATACCTCAAAAGTTTTTTTTTGCAATAATGAAGCTTAAATACCCTTAAGATAATAAAATATGAAAAATGAAACATGTAGATATATTATCCATGTCCTCAGGGTCATCACCAAATTCTTGTAACACCTTCACTCAATAGATAAAGGCTTAAGAACATCTTAGTAACTCGCTTACTTAGAACTGCCAGTTCACCTCAAAAACTAGTCATGATGAATAGACCTCCAATGACTATGTAGACACTTGTCATGAATATTTATGCATAAAAAATTCATATAATATATAAAAAACATCATTATATTTAAAATTTATATGGGCTAATGGCAAATATTGGTCTTGCAGACCAATTTCTTGACTTTATATCTCACAGTCTTATCTGAACCAGACAAGCTATTTTGTGAGCAACTTTTTCACCTTATACATTGACCTCCAAAGCTTATATAAAGAATTATAATGAAAAAAAATTCATAAATAAATTATTCATTCACTTTTTTTCATCAACCTATCATACACATACCTTTAAATCTATCTTTTCATCTCTGCCTGGGTTTTACACTATTCACACCATTAGGTCTATCTACGACTGGCTTACTTGGATGACCAAATTATAAAAATTGAAGGATAGAAAATATACATAAATAATTATGGACATGTAAAATAAGTATATATCTTCTTATCCCATACATTTTTTCTTCTTAACCAATATAAGTTTTTAGAGCTACAACTTTTTGACAAATAGGCTTGTATCTATACATTTTCTCTCTCATCTGACTAATTTTATCTCTCATCTGACAAAATACCACCACTTAGAGGTAATTTGGATATTTTAATAAATTATTAAATATATTATATAGGAATTTAATCCATATTGATCTATTTTGAATAAAATATTTCATATCAGGTCCTTATTAGGGTTTTAGGAAGGTTTAACACAGGTTTTGGTGTTAATTATTGTTCATAAAGGATTACTACATGAATCCAAAACTAATGCTTAAATATATTATATAGGACCCTTAAACATCTCTCCTTAATAGCTTAGACTCCCATGTATAGGTTACCCATGTAAATTAATGTTTGAAAGTGCTTCTCAGGTTTGAGAGCTCATTCTGTGAGCTTGAAAAGGCCTAAAATAGTGTTTCATTCACTTTTATTTCAAATATTGACCTCAAACATTGTATTCATGACTAAATTAACTTATCTCACCTCTATATATGCTCACATGTGCATACTTATCTTGAAATATGATATTCTTACCTCATTAGGCTCATGCTAAAACTCTTATGAATGCTTTTATACCTTACATGCTCAATTAATGAAATACAACATTCATATGCTTGTTCATTCATTTTTCAATGCACATACCTCTTCATGTCATGGATAGGCATCCTATGCACTTGGTATCAATGAATTTTACCTTCTATGAGAATAAAAGACATTAGTTTCCTTCAAATTATATCTTTCTCTTTCTCTAATGACAACATTCTCTTATGATAACACTCTTCTATGCACCTTGTCACATCAAACACTGTTAACTATCCTTAAAAACCTTTGACATCAACCTTCACAATATGCACCTTTGAGATCAATGACAATGCTCAAAATTCCTATCAACTAATCAATAGCTATCAACTCCTTTATGTTGGTGATTATTCTACAAATCATGTTAACTTCCAGGCTCAATACCATCCTAGAATTATAATTTCAAACCTCATTACCAACATAGCCAACTACCCAAGACAAGTTCTATATTAAGATTTCATAATCATAACTTGATGAGCCAAGATCACTATCAAAGAGTTATAGTCGAATACTATGAGTGAGCCCATTTAACCTTTCATGCCTATCAGAAATAAACCAACTAATAAAATCGAAGGGAAGACCTATGATATTATGTAATAATTAAAGAAGACATATGTACATATATCCATCATTAATTTTTTTGTGTAGTCTACATCCACAAAGACATCCTAAATGAGTATTTAAACCAATCCCTCATGTCAAATGACATCACTCCAAAAAAATTCCAAGCCATGGTAGGACACTTGGCCCCTGGCTAATGTCTAACCTTTGACCAAAGTCACATGTCATCTATGGGCCCTTTACATAATAACACATTGTATATTAAGGTCATTATTATGAACCATAGGGTTAAACACATCTTTATAGACAATGATTTGGGCCGCAACATTATGTATCTAAAGTTGGTCAAACATCTTGGATATATAAAAGCTAAATTACATCCAGATACCATCATTATCAAGGCATATGATAACAAAGAACATGATCTCAAGGTACTATTAGTTTTCCACTGGTCATTGGGCCTTTGACCCATGATACCTTATGCCATGTTTTGGACCTAGAAATATCTTACAATCTGTTATTGGGATGACCCTAGATCCATAAAATTAGGGTTATACCTTCTACATTGCATTAGTGGATACAATTTCCACATTCAAGAAAAGAAGTGACTATACCAATTGATATTTATCCATATCACTATTATAAACATATTCAGTCCAAGTATAAAAGCTATCGATATAAATTTGGCATGAATCCTATGCCTAAAATTAGATAAAGAACCAAAAAAAGAAAAGCCATTGAATCAAGCCTAAAAGATAATTACATTGACCCAGATAAGTTAGCCTCTACCTCAACCATGCCTCCACCAGATATTTCCAATCACTTGTATATAAATAACAAAGGTCTCAGAGAATAAAATACCCATAGGGCATTCCATATTGCTAAATTTTCAAAAAATCTAAAATATTATAGAAGAACTAAGGCTAAACCTACTCGTATGTTGTGGAAAACCAAAGGAAATTCTCAATTAAATAATCCCATTATTTTCAAACTAGCCTCTGGCCTAGAATAGGACCCCTTGGTAGAAGATGATTCATGGATTTACACTGATGAGTTAATTAATTATTACCAAAGTTTAAAGTATCTTATCCCTAATCAAATTATGAATCACCTAGTTTATGAAGATAGAGGCTTGGGGCTACATCAACAAGGCATAGTCAAACTAATATCAATGACCAAGTATAAAGGAATCCATGGTATTGGATTTAAACTACATGGGGGTGACCCTACATACGTTATTCATGTTCTAATACCATAGACTAGCAAAGATAATGCCAATAACAATGTAGTGTCTAATTATAACATCTATGATGACATTTCCATTACAAATTTTTTAACCCCCATGCCATTTGTACTGTTAACCCTATTTATCAACCTTCGTATTTAACACTTTAATATCCATAATTGATAGACTGGGACCAACAAGAGTCAATGATTACATTAGATAAGTTTAAAGATGTTGAGGCTATATGCAAATTTCTTGGATTGAAGAATCACATTCCTCTTGGAGACCACAAGTAAGGCTTTTCTATTAAATTAGATCCTATTGCCTATTTCAAAGAGTGGGTGAACTTTCCTAGCCAAAAATAAAAATAAAATTAAACATTGAGGTCTGAAAGTGAAAACCTCTTTGAAGTGGTTTATAGCTAGGGAAAAATTAAAGAAAAAGGCAAGTCGCTTGGTGAAAACCAGTTTTTGGAGCCATTAGATGGAGATGTTCACCCATCTTCCTCTAAAGCATAGGAGACCTATAGCATAATGCCTATTTATGGATCAGACATTAGTACTAAGGAGTGGAAAGATTTTTCATAAATTGTTTAAGAGTGCCTTAAAGTATTTGTTTCATGGCTATTACTAGCATTAGGAGATTTTGATTCATCTTACTTAGGAGAATTAGACGATCTGGTCCATCTGGAAGACTTTGATATTGTTAATCAATTTAAGTCACTGACTATTTTATATTATGGTTCTACACTACTTATGGAGGACACTTCAAAGGTAAACATTGGGAATCTAAAGGACCTAAAGTGCATCAAACTAGGTGTATCCCTCATCGAGGAGGAATATTAAGTTTTTATAGATCTTTTGAGGGAATTTATTGACATATTTAAATGGGCCTATTGAAACATGCCATTTTTATACCCTACCTTGGTTGCACACCATCTCATTGTATATATTTATGCCAAGGCCATTAATTAGAATTTGTGTAAGATACATCCTCATATTGTTATGCTAGTCAAGAAAGCGTTAGATAAAATCTTAGATACAAAATACATCAGGCCTATTGACTATTTTGAGTGGATTTCAAACATTATGCTAATAAGTAAGAAATTAAATGGTATCATAATCTACATTGATTTCAAAGATATAAATAAATCTTACTTAAAAGATGAATTTCCTTTGCCTAAAATTGACATGAGATTCAAATTGATGGTTGGATATGAAAGGATTTCTCTCATGGTTGGATTTTTAGGTTATAATCAGATCAGAATCACACTAGAATATCAGTATAAGAAAATGTTCACCACTCCATGGGAAATGCTTTATTATTAGGTGATTTCATTTGGACTTAAGAATGTTGGATCTACTTACCAAAGAGCCATGACAATGAATTTCCATGACATGATGCATGACATCATTGAGAACTATGTTTATGCCATCCTGGGTAAATCAAAGACTCATGCCGATCATCTAACCATAATATGAAGAATGTTTGAGAGACTTCATGAGTATAATGTTAAGCTTAATCTGAATAAGCATGTATTTGGTGTAATTTATAGCAAATTATTAGGATTTATTATCTCTTGTAAGGGCATTGAAGTAAACCCAACCAAAGTTTGTCTAATTACAAAAATGCCACCATCATCTACCTTAAACTATCTCTATAGTTTTCAAGGTAAGATTTAGTCTATCAGGCATTTCATCTCATAATTAGCCAACAAATGCCATCCATTTATATACTTATTGAAGAAAGGAATTACGTTCTCCTAGAATGAAGAGTGTCAGAAAGAATTTGATTAGCTTAAGGAATATCTTGCCAACCCACCTATTTTATTGGCACTGATGCCAAAAAAGCCATTTTTTCTTTACATGTCAATAAATGAGAATGCCTTGGGGTCACTTTTAGCACAACATGATAAGTAAGGAAAAGAGCATTCCATATATTATCTGAGCCAAAAATTAGTCATGTATGAACATAATTATACGCTGATTGAAAAAGCCTATTTATCAATGTTGTTCACAGCCCAAAATTTACATCATTATATGCTGAACAACAAGACCATTGTTATTTCCAAAGTAGATCCACTTAAGTCTTTACCTTCTAAATCAGCTTTATAGGGTTACATGACAAAATGGATCATACGATTGAGTGAGTTTGAAATTTCATATGCCAATCAAAAGGTGTAATGTCCCTCTTTTTGGTCTAAGGCCCTTGGACATGCCCCCTAGCCTATTTTTTGGTGTTTCCCCTAGGGTAAGGGAAAGAGAGAAAAAGGAAGCACATACTACCCTCTTTGAAAGGTAAAAGTGAAGGGGTCACTTAAGTTTTTATATTTTTGCATTGAGGAGGGCCCTTTTATGACTTAAATGACATAAAGTATCTTTAAGTGGGTTTTAAAAGCTAACTAACCTTTATATACTCAACTCTACCTTCATAACTTAAAAGGGTGAGCTTATAAAAGGAGTTTGGAATTCATTGGAAGGATATGAATGTTTTGATAATGAATATTTTAACTAAGAATTTAATGCTTGGTAATGGGGATTAAAGATGTAAACCTTTAAAACTCAAAGGGTTGAAGATAGAAACCTTCAATCTTGAATTGACATCACTATTTCAGGTGTAGTAATTGCACTTAAAATTCTAATTTTGATGTGATAAGCCCTCTTCACGTGTAGCAAACCACTTGGGAAAGTTGACAAGGGTTTGGGAGTCTATTAACAGTGGTTTGGAGGTCATCCTTTGAGTGGATACTTGCATGGAGGTTTGAATACCCCTCTATGAGGGATGATCTATAAGGAAACCCTCTCCTAAGGTTTGGTTATTAATTCTAATTTATTATTGTTTTATTCCAAGTTGGGTGATTAGGTTTAGAGGATTGTAAGGCCTTTTGAGTGGCCAAAGTATGGCCTAATTTGATAATAATAATTTTGAAATTATTATTATATTTTTCTAATGTTTATCACATTAATTTGAGGTCATTTTGTTGTCAATTATGGTACATTTGATTCTGAATTTTATGAGCATTTCTAGATTTTAATCTAGGGCCTTAACTACATACTTTTAGGGCTTGGACTTGGTTTTGGGTGACTTCCACCAAATAGAAAATTTTGTTTTGTATTTTATTTGAAAGCTTATATTTTTAGCTTCAATTTGAGCTATTATCCAATTGGAGACCTTCCATTTTGAGGGAGATATTAAATTTCTTCATATTCAACAAATTCTAAAAAAGCTAATTATTTTAAATTCTAAATTTCATTTCTCTTATGAAATTTTATTGGGAGAATTATTTACAAAAATATAAAAGTTGTTTCATGCATTTTAGTTGGATTAATGTCATTTTATGATAAAAAACCCTAGGTGCTAGGTTTATGGCAGCAAACAAAATTTTTGGCATTCATTTCTAGTATTATGGCATTGATTTTTAGATTTCTTCTTAGGCTAAATATTGTGCATTTCTAGAAATAATTATTTGGATTAGTGGAAAACCCTTGTTTTGGTCATTTTTCCCAATTTGGGGACATTAGACAAGGCCATTAAAGGGAAATTACTCATAGATCAACTTATAGAATCTCCTCTTCAAGATACTCAGCCTCTTAATTTGGATTTACAAATGAGGCTATTATGACCATTGAAGAAGAATAATCACCTCTTAATAATGAATAGTGGAATATTTACTTCGATGGATCATTCATAGCTCATGGATTAGGTGATAGAATATTATTTGTTATGCCATAATGGAATCTCATTCTCAACTCATTTTATATTAGATTTCCCTATACCAATAATATGGCCGAGCATGAAACAATCATTACAAGGATTTATCAAGTACCATAATGAAAAATTCAAAATTTACTAGTATATGGTGATTCTTAATTAATCATTAATCAGGTCATAGACTAGTACCAAACCAAGGATGAGAAGTTGATACCCTATAAAGATATGGTCATACTTTTAAGCTGTAGATTGCCAACATCCAATTTGAAAGGATACATTGAGCCAATAATAGAATAACTAATGATATGGCCACCATTAGTTCCATGATTCAAATCATACATAAATTAAGGGATTACCAATTTATTATAGAACATATCTTAGTATTGACACATGAACAATTAGCCATCAAGATTTTTTATGATATTATTAGTCCCACATCTCCCTGGTGCTCAAACATAAATGACTATCTTCAAGACCAAATTATTCCTCCTAAATTATCACATAAAAAAAAACCTTCACCCATAGAGCCTCTTGCTACAACTGGTATTAAGGGAAGTTCATGAAGGAGTGTGTGGGACCCAAAACAGTAGGGAAATCTTAGCTAAAAGTTACTACATACTAGTTATTACTGGCCAAATATAGAAGTAGACATAGTTGCATATGTGAAAAGGTGTGTCAAGTGTCATAAACATGCCAATTTGATTCATACTCCAACCAAGACACTCAAAGCATTGACAATGCCATGGCCATTTTCAATGTGGGGACTTGACCTCATCAAGAAGATTAATCCTACATCTTTTAATGGCCATAAACATGTCTTGCCTACTATTGAAGTACCATTAAATGGGTGGAAGCCATTCCTCTCACTTACGTAACTAGTAAACAGATATCCAAGTTTATATTCAACCATCTCATCTACCCTTATGGCACCCCCTCTGACATTATCTCTGATAATGATAGATCATTTTAAAACAAAGATGTGAATGCAATTTGTACCCAATACCATATTAAATAATATTTTTATACCACCTACTACTCATAAGGCAATGACCAAGTTAAGGATTTTAATAAAACCATTGTCAATATTCTGAAAAAGATTATCAATGATGCTAGTCATAATTGGCACTTGCATCTATTTAACTCCCTATGGGCATACCATACCACATTCCATACTCTAATAGGAACTACACATTATTCACTTGTTTATATTAATGAGGCCATTCTTCTTGTCAAGGTCAAGTTGTGTCACATCCAAATTTCACCCTATAATTAATAACCTATAAAACCATGGATTAGTATGGTTAAAATCTGATTACTATTTCTTTGATTTTGAGCTTATGATAGATACTATAATGGGATAGTAACTTTGTTGATTAGAGTATATGTTGTGACAATTGTATGATATATTTTGTTACATTATGGATATGTATCTATTATTTTTTGCATCATTGGTGATGACTCAGACTAACTACATACTGTTGCGAGGTGGATGCAGGATAGGTCCTACCCTTAGAGTTTGATAAGGCAGAGCATCATCAAAGAGGATCAACTAGATGGAATTATTGGAGGAATATTGGTGAAAATTTTCTTGTGACTGTACACACGACCAATAGTTTTTAAATGTTATTTGCATAAAAATTTTAGTGCGTATTACTTGTGATTATAAATGTGTGTGTGGATTTAGTTTTAGTATGCATTAAATTTAATTAGCCTAATTGACTTGATTTTTGAATTTAAACCTGAAAAATAAATATTAGTACTAATAGATATAATTATTGTAGAAATAATTATCTTATAAATAAAGGTAATTAATGGCATAATTATCCTTGTAAAGATTATTTTCTTAAAATTAAAATTATGCATGATATTTATTTGAAAATTTAGAAAAAGGATTTTAATATTATTTTAGTTAAATTAGCATGTTTTGATATTAGTTAGTAGACTAAAGGGAAAGAAATTATTAACAAAAGTTAGTAGATTAAAATTGCATGTTTTATATATAATAAAGATGAAATTAGATTATTGTATTGACTTGCATGGGATAATGAAAATAGAGAGTCTTCATGTAAGGGTAGAGCATAGGAGTTAGAAGGAGAGGGAATTTTATAAATGAAGGAAAGAGATTTGTGAATTAAGACACATAGAGACAGAGATAAAGTAAAAGAATTTTGGAAGAAGGGAGTTGGAAGAAAAAGAAGATAAATCTTCAGCATAATATACAAGTAGGTTTCATAATTATTTTCTATGTGTGTGTCAAAAAGATGATATGGATATGTGTACTAAGTATTCTGTGGCCTTAGTTTTCAATTGTTTTTTACTTTAATAATTCATAATATATTTAACCTACGTTTAATTGCTTAAGCCACATTTTAAATTTGTGTTGATCAATGCTTTGCCATTTAGAAGACCTACACTGAGAATTATATTACATGTGTATAATATTTATTTTGACCAGCATTGAATATAGAAGGGATTGCATTGAATTTTGTCTAAAGGGATGTATTTCAATCCCACTAACCTATTTTTAATCTTTTAGATACCTTCATCCTTTGCTTATACCTGTGTGATGCATGTTAGACTATCATCTTATCATTTTAAATGTTACATCTTATTATTTTCCTAGCTACATTTTATTTATAGAGACCAAAATATAAATTTTAGAAAGATATGACTTTTTATTTCCTTTTTTGACCCTATATAATTTCCTTTGGCCAGCACATTGATCGAGCTTCTTATATCCTTTGGTAGGATGTTCATCTTATATAGATGTGTGTAGGATGTTGATTAGACAAACATTTGGTTTGAAGATTGTGCTCAAATTATTTAGATCCATCATTTCATATTTAATAGACCTACATTCTAACAACATTTTAATATAATAGTATTGAATTTTAAGCATTTTGGATAAGATGCATTAAAAATTTCTTTTTGCCTGCATAATGATTTAGATAACCTAGGTGTCATTATCTTATGAGACTACATTGGATTATATAGAGCCTCCTATTAATACATGTCTTCTACCCGTGTTTCTTCCCCTTAATGGAAGGCATTTTAATTACCTTAAGACTTTGTTTAACTCCTTCTTAGCTATGTATTACTATCTAAGAGGCTGCATTGGATACTTTTAAAGTCTGCTTTTTATATATACCAAAATTAGGTAGAATTTACTTGACAATGTGTATAATATCAAAGATTACATTTTGTATAAAGGCCTATACTCTATATCTGAGTTCGTGTATAACATTAAAGGTTGTGTCTATTTTACAAATGATGTGTATATTTTTGAAATGAATTCACTGTGTTCTTAATAAGGGAAAATTGTAATGGTTGGCTACATTTTATGTCTGTTGCATTGATGGTGTCTTATTTTGTATTATTGCATCCCAAATTTTTGGTTGTCTTACCAATTATGCTAGCATTATATACCCTATAAGCGGTGAATATAATTCATGTTAAACTACATTTTAATAAGACACCAAGTCACTATGTTGAGATGCCAAGACATTGTAAGGCACTTCATGTTTTTATTTTGGTGAGTTTAAGTACTAAATATTGGGTTAATATTTAATTATAAAGGGAAGAGTCAACTAAGCGAATGCCTAGTAAAAAGTGGAAATACTGAGTAGTATTATTAAAGAGATAAGTCACCTATTTAGAGTGGGAAGTCATATAATTAAAAAAAAAAAGATGTTTCCCTTTAATGCATGATCAAATTTTTGGTGGAACATAATTTTTCCCTTGGATATTCCATATTATGGTTAGCTCGAGTGCCAGGTCAAATAATGAGTGTAATTATCATGAGAATCTATTCAAGATACATTTTTGATTAGCAACAAAATATGGAATACTTTACACACTCCGATCGATGAGGAATAGTAAAATACAACTTTAAATAACTGAGATTTTTCTAATATACCTAGATTAATAATTATATGAAATACATGTATATATTGAAAAGTGCATATATCTATACACTAAAATATAGATTATTATATGTATAACTAGATGGATAAATATATATTTATATATACAAGATTTTAAAGTGAGCCATATGACCTAAGTATAATAGAAGCTCAACTAATTAATACAAAAGAAATAAATCAAGGTTGTTTGTTGGTACTTATCTTTTATAAAGAATAAGTAAAGTATCTATGAATTATAAATATTCTAGTAGATTCTTACCTTGGTTTATTGAGAGTTCCTTGGGCAAAGATGAGAGTCAAGCTTATGATAGATTGATCTTAGGTTATAGAGATGTAAATTATATGTTTATCACGGGTTAAATCAATTGAAATCCTTAATAACTCACCTATTAACCATAAGGTAGAGTAGCTTGCTTATCTTATAAATTGGTTTTAAGACAAATAAAGATTCAATAAAGGTTCAATAATGTTTTTTATGGTTAAGTGAGTATTAGTAGCTACTACAAAAGATTGTATGCATTTGATCTAAATAGTAGAATTAAATGCATGAACTTAGATTGTGTAAAGTCAAGAGACATAACAATAACTTGAGAATGCCTTATATGATGGTTTTGAATTTAGAGGTCATTTTTTTGTGTGTTGAGAAATATAGTAAAACCTTGACTTATGTCATAAATAACTATTAGTATATGTGTATGTTGTTAGTATTGAAACCATTTGTACAATACATATTGTGAAAGTATTTATATGCAAAAGTAATTAGACTGTTACAACATATAATAGTGCATGGTGTTGTACATATAAAGATTATATTTTCATTTGATTATATTTGTACTATATAATTGAGGGTATACCTAGGTGGTATAATTATGTCTTTACTTATAGCATGGGATTAATTATTCTTGGTTGAGTAGAGTGCTCTTGCACAATGAGATATGATAGTATGGGCTACCATAGAATTCTTCAACTTAAATATATATGCCTATATGATACATACTATTTTTGCATGCCTAGACTCTTACTTACATCGACTAATCTAATGTATGTGTTGGATAATTCTTGATCAAAATGGTTTTGTAGTAGTTAGTAGGATATCTTGTATGCATATAACATTATGAGTGTAAATAAATATTAGGTTATACTTATATGTGTATGTTGACTTGAGTTTTATATATACTTTCTTGAATAAGAGTTAATGATTCCATGATTTTGACTACTTAGTATGACTGATTATGGGAAACCTAGTAGTTATGTCTTAAAACACTAGACTATGACAATATGGGTTGTCATGAGGTGTAGTTACTTGGATATTATTATATTAATAGTAGTCTATAGTATACTTATATGTGTATGTTGAATTGAGTGTTATATATACTTTCTTGAATAAGAGTTAATGATTCCATGATTGTGACTACTTAGTATGACTGATTATGGGAAACCTAGTAGTTATGTCTTAAAACACTAGACTATGACAATATGGGTTGTCATGAGGTGTAGTTACTTGGATCTTATTATATTAATAGTAGTCTATATTTTATTATGTGTTTTACCTGGGTGGTATAAATAGTGGTCATTATTTTTAGTTTAGGATTGATTTTAATATAAGATTCATTCATGCATAGATGACTATGTGTATACCTTACTCTCTCCTTATTTAGTGTGTGATGTGATATTGTTTCTAGGAGGATAAAACTTGTATGAGTCTTTGAGTTATATACCATGTTATATATGCTTATTTTAGAAATCATATTGATGATACTAATAGGTAGTGAGATGGATTCCACTAGTCTAGGTAGTACCACCAATAGATAATATGATCAAGTGGTGTGTTATGAAATTGACTAATCTAAATGATTACATGATATTTAAAATTTTTGGCCAAAGTAATGTTAGATACACATTATCATTTCATATGTTTTATTTGCATGTTGTGCGATATCATGTTAGAACATATTTCTTTATGGTACACTACATGTTTTTAAAAATCTTACAAGCACATGGGGTACTAGCATGTCTCACTAGATTCTCACACCATTTTATCTACCTATCCATGAAGGGAGGGCCATTTCCTGATAGGGGATTGTGTAGGAGATTGTTAGTCTATGGTTGGGGTGGTAAAGTGCTCAAATGATTCTCTCCCTCCCCACTATAGTACTACTTGGAGATGACACTTGAGATTTTTAGTGATACATGAGTTGGATAGACTCGAGCTCTAGAGAGCCTGGTATTTGTTTATTGTATTAGGCTATATGCCTACAATAATGCAATTGTATTATGTATTTATATATTTGAACAATAATTAATATATTTTGAGACCAACCATAGCTATATCTTATGGTATTTACTTTCCTTAGAGTTGTATAAGAATAATATGGTATGCAATATTTAATTATAAGTACTATTGTTCTTAGTTATGATTTAAATATGTTGTATTGTTTATTTTTGTGGAATGAATGTGAAGTTAAAATCAATTGTTTTTATAAAAAATAAATTTACTGTATTTTCTAATTACAATTTGAGAGGTTATTACAAAAATATACATAGCCTAGTTGAGTAGAGTTCCCTTATCTAAATCATAACATGAGATTAATTGTTACAAAAATATTTCCATGCCTACTTATCTAAATCATAATATAAGATTAATTCTATCTTGGTTGAGTAGCGTGCTCTTGAAAAATGAGCTATGATAATATGGGCTATCATAGAATTCTTCAACTTAAATATATATGCTCAGATGGTACATACTATTGTTTCATGCTTAGACTTTTACTTACATTGACTAATGTAGTGTATGTGTTGGATAGTTCTTGATTAGTATGGTTTTGTAGCAGTTAGTAGGATATCTTGTATGCATATAACCTTGTGAGTGTAAATGAATGTTAGGTTAGACTTATATGTGTATGTTGACTTGAGTTTTTTATATACTTTCTTGAATAAGAGTTAATGATTATATGATTATGACTACTTAATATGACTAATTATGAAAAAAATTGTAGTTATGTATTAAAACACTAGACTGTGATGATATGGGTTGTCATGAGGTGTAGTTACTTGGTTCTTATTTTATTAGTAGTAGTCTATAGTTTATTGTGTGTTTTAATTGGGTGGTATAAATAGTGGTCATTATTTCTAGTTTGGGATTGATTTTAATGTAAGATTCATTCATACATAGATGATTAAGTGTATAACTTGCTTTCTCCTTGTTTAACGTGTGATGTGATATTATTTCTAGGAGGATAAAATATGTATGAGTTTTTGAGTTATATACCATGTTATATATGCTTATTTTATAAACTATATTGATGATACTAATAGGTAGTGAGATGGATTACACTAGCCTAGGTAGTACTATTGACACTAGAAAATTGCATGGTTCTAGTCCTCGTAAGATACCCCTTGGCCCTATTGGGTTAGGATTAATTATTAAAGTCCTTTAACACATCCATTCACCCCCTTTGGCTAATTTATTAAAGTTAATTAATTAAAAAGGCCTATTTACACCTCCTCACCCAAACCCATGGCTGATTGATTGACACCTAGCCTTAGGAATAATTCCCACATAGACATTTAATGCCCTAACCCTCTAGACTTATTCCTTATGCATCCCAATGTAGCCTTTATTAACCTCAAACCATTTATATCAATTTTAACAACCAATCATAAGTATAAATGCCTATTTTTGGAAAACTTGGACTTATTCTCCTTGACTGATGCCAGTCACCCCTAGATCAACACCAGTTGACTAGGACTAGTGATAGTTACTTAATGTAACCCAAAAGCCTTGCCTCAAGAGGTTGAATTTATCTTTTGCATGAGAATATTAAACTCTCAAGTGAATCAAAATCTCCCAATAAAACTAGAAACTAGACTAGAGATATCCAAGTGCTTCAAAAACTCACCATGAAGAGCTCAAGTACTGTTACTCTACCTGTATTGCTCTAGGATTACAAGCAACTTACACCCAACCTCAAAATTATTCTAGGCTAAAAACCTCTAGAGCTAAGTATCTACACTTGTATTAAGTTCAATTTTTAGTTTCAATAGTTTTATTTTCTTATATCCATTTACCATCTCCCATCATTCCATTCTTTGTGTTAGAGTTATGCAATCCCAAACACTTCACCTTTCACCTAATCACCCTCAGATGATTCCCAGTCACCTGACCACCTAATTCTTAAGTTTGACACTTTTGAGAATCTATTTTAACCTCACAACCAATATTCAACCCAAAAGCCACCCACACAGGCCTTCTTGTAACCAACCCAACATCCCTTTTTACCCAAACCAAAAATTATAGTGACCGACATTGATCATCTCTAAATTACATCAGTCATCCTTCGACCAATGATGGTTGCCTTAACTGGAACTAGTTTCATAGTGATCAGCACCAGTAATTATGGGTTTTATTTTCTCTAAAACAACAAGCAATTTACACCTACTTACCTTCATCAAAATTCTAGTTTTTGAGTTTTTGTAACACCACAAAGGCCTAAACTATTTCTTGAAATAGGTTTGAACATTTAAGCATTAGTTTTTTATAAGTTATTGCTATTTTAATCAAAATCACTTGTTTCTCTTCAAAAGCATCTCTTGCATTAAGTTTTAATATTTTCTATTATTTTATGTAAGCACCTATTTCCATTTATTAGAACTTAATTATCTTAAAGAGTGGATTGATAACCTCCAAGGAAGTCTAGTGATTCTTGGATCTAGCTTACGCTAGGAAGTCCATCCATCGATCTTGCTAATCCACCCTTCTCTAGTTGCTTTCTTATCTACAGGTCATCCTCTTGATCCAAAGAGGAGTATCTACAATCAATTGGATTATGAAGTATACTATATCCAGGTTATTATTACCTCACCCTTATTTAAGTTTTACTATCTTCTAAAAGAAAATAAATATGAAAAAAATAGTGAAACATTATGGCATGTCCAGTGGGACCCTTGAGTTTTTTTTGGGTTCGTAATTGTTTAGGACATTTAGTTGCATTAGTGAAATTTTCATCCTTATAAAATTTCATTTCTAAAAATTAAACAATCTTTCTTTATTATCTACATTGAAAATCTTAGTTTTAATCTCTTCTTTCCAGAGCAAGTTTTAGTCTCCTTTGCATTCTTAGGAAAGGTTAAAATTTTCATATTTTTTCCTTCATTTCTAAAAATAAAAAAACATTCATCCTAGGATTAGGACTTGCATCTTCATACTACATTTAGTTACATCATAGTTGTTGTTGTACTTATTGAAAAGAAACCAAAATTTTTCTTTGGTTTTAAAAATAACTTGCATCCATTACTTGATTGCTTTTTTAGTTCACATAGTTTAATTTAAAAAGTGAAATTAATAATATCAAGTCACTTCTTATCACACACATAATACCAAATCACTCATTCAAATTAAAAATAAAACACTGACATAAGGCCTAACTTGGATTTCATCACCTAGCGATAAAACTTTCCCTTGGATATCCCACTTGGACTTCACTACCAAGGGGAGAAACCAAAACTCAGTTCACTAGCTGAGTATAATATTTAGAAATTTGGTATATTTTGGCTAAGCACCCGACACCCTTATCACTATGGTGTGTGAAGTGAGGGCATAGGCCCTAATATCAATCCACATACCAAATTCTAATATGGATTTTTGAGAGCCTTTAACAACCTGAAACCATATTTAGACATTTTTTCTAGTTCCCACTCTACAAGCCCAAGTTGAGTCTCATAACTTCTTAAAAATTGAGGCATAAGCCCAAAGAGAGATATAAAGTATTCTAGGACTTAAACTTACTCTTAATGTATGTTTATTTTCCTTGAATATTTTATTTTGTTTGCTTCTCTTTTGAGTGTGTGAGATCGCTTTCACCGTTCTTTCATCTTTATTTGCATGGTTTTGACAAGACAACAACTTAGAAACCAAGAAAAACAATATCCATCTCCCAACTGCCCATCTTATTCTTCCTCATCCATAAAGTACATCTCAAATGTAGAAAGTTCCCCCCATCACTCTAGAAGTCCTATTATACCTTGGACAAATGTCTAAGGAGATACAAATTTCATCACCCTTCTTGATAAAAATGCCATAGCTCTCCAATACCACCTTACCACCATGGCTCACCATACCTCTACTTTGGTTCCTTCTATTGAGCCACCCTATGACATGCCACCTTATCTTATGGGTAACACCTCAATTGCCACTATCTCCACCCAACCTTTGGTGACCTAAGCCTCTTCCTCCACCAATAAACCTTCCAAAACCACCACCTAAAACCAATCCATTCCACCAACCAATACCTAAACACCATCTACCCCAACCAATAACCCTTCCAACATAAGAACAACCCAATATTTAGTAACCCATACACCACTTACCATTGGAGTACCTTCCACTAGTGTTGTTACCCATCCACTTATCATTTCCAACCCACCATCTTCTATGCCTTTATAAATTTTTTTAGTTTCCATACCCTCTATTCTCCCACCTATTAGCACTAAGGTCACTACCCACCTTCAACCCACTAATCCAACCACACCTTTTACCCAACCAATATCTATTCCACTAAACCCAGGGTATGTCCCAAACCCACAAGTGTACATGCCTCCAAATTCTTCCCAACATTCCATGCCCACTTACCAATATGTGGAATCTTCCCAAACTTATATGCCTACTTACCGCTATGTGGCATCTTCCTAACCTTTTATGCCCTCTTACCAATATGTGGCATCTTCCCAACCCTCTACTAGTTACCCATATGCTGCACCTTCACAACCCCAATATAATATATCTTATAATTATGGGGGTGCACAACTAAAGACTAATCTTATATAAGATGTTTATGGATAAGATGACCAATTTGGAGTCATCCATTTCTGGTGCCCATAACCTCTTATCATAAGATTAAATTTGCAATGCGCTAATCCACCCATCCATCCCAATCTGACCATACCCCGTACAATGGGAACTTCTAAAATTTCTTGAGTTTCAAAGCAAAGAAGATCCCCAACAATATATTAGAGTGTTTAGGCATTCATGTTAGTTGATTTCTTATGATGATGCTCTCCTTCACACTTTCCCCATCTCCCTATTTGGACTTGTATTAGATTGGTATAGTGCTATTACCAAGCACTCCCTCTTCTCTTTTGCCCAAATTGACCAAACTGTATTAGATCAATTATATATAAAAATTTCTATTATCAACCTATATTCCATTAGGCAATTTGAGGATGAGTCAATTTTTGATTTTTGGTCCTGTTGGAGAAGTTTGATTAACCAACTCTTCTTCTCTTTTCCCCAGCTCAATTTGATTGAGCTTTATCTTTAGATTATGCCAAGCACATATCCTCAACCTTATAGGTTCAGACTTTTTAAGCCTTTGATGATACATTCAACATGGCTTAAAAATTGGAGATTAGAGCCATTGATGAGGGAAAGCTTAAATAGAGGAATACAAATTCTAGTTTCAAGTCAAATGAAGCTTCTTCCTCCAAAACCACCAACCACACCAACACCAAATATAAAGGAACCACAAACACAATTGTGATTAAAATGGCTCCTCTTCCAACTTTCAACCAACCAAATTCTTCCACCTCTTCCAACTAAAATGTCAAAACCCAAAACTGCTATGTCCAAAAATAATATACTCCACTAAGGGAGTCTTACACTTGAGTTTTGGAAAAGTTGTTAAAATAATATATCATCCAACTTCCTTTGATTAAACCACCCTAGTAATTTAATTCCTCTCACCCTATACCAAGTTGGTATAAGGAAAACACATTATGTGCCTTCCACCATGTCATTGGACATGATGTTAGTAGATGTAAGACATTAAAAAACATCATCTAAGATTTGATCGATAAGGGGGAACTTGTGATGGATAATCTGAATGCACCCCTGAATCAATCACTTAACAATTTTAGACAACCATTACCCAACCATTC
The DNA here is from genome assembly GCA_037957365.1 of Torreya grandis. Classification (NCBI taxonomy): domain Eukaryota; kingdom Viridiplantae; phylum Streptophyta; class Pinopsida; order Cupressales; family Taxaceae; genus Torreya; species Torreya grandis. The sequence continues at coordinate 2,031,443 of JARHVA010001640.1, forward strand.
ACCTTCCTTGAAAAATGAAAATAACAATGTGAAATATTCTCACAAACATAAGTTTCACATAATTAATTTTGTTCTTAGTGAAAGAATAGTTAATGAACCTGTGTCCCAAACTATCATTCCTTCTCCACTTATTGAGGTAGTGAAGTCACCTTCCCTTTATTTAGAAAATAAAATAAAGGAAGAAATTATCATTCCCTCTTCACTTATTGAGTTAGTGGAATCACCAACCTCTCCTTTGGAAAGCATATAAAAGGAGGAAACCATTACTTCCATCCCTTTTTCTTCCATGATAGAGCTATCCACCCTTCCTTTAGAAAGCATTCCTAAGGAAAAGATTACTTCACCTACCCATTCTATAGAAGAATCATCCACCGAGGTCTTGGAACCTTTGATAGAGAAAAAGGAAAACATGGCCATTCCTATTTCTTAGCCCTTTGGTTTATCCTTTGCATCCAACACTGAAGGAACTAAGCCCATATATAAGACCTTTTCTAGGTTGGTCCAAAACTTAGAGTTTCTATCCAAACCAAACCTTGATCAGGCCACATTTTGGCATCAACTTAGGATCCCCTATCCAACTAGGAAGGAGCCATAAAACTCACCCTTATCTACCCAACCATCCACTTCCACTAATGAAACCACTCTCACCCTAACCAAACCAACTAAAGCCTCCACCTCCCAAACCTTAGATGAACCATCTAACCCAAATCCATCTAAAGCAATAAAAATAACTTATACTATCCCAATTAAGCCCATAAAGAACATAGGTGTGATCGCCACTTAGAATCTTGCCCATCCTCTATTGAAGTTATATTTGACACTACCAAACCCACCTAAGAAACCACAAGTCAAACTAACCAAGAAAGTGGAACCATCTAGGATTCTAAAATCCAAAACCTTACCTCCTATTTCCACTTTTCCTTCTATTTTAAGATCACATCCTTCTTCCATCTTATGACTTCACCCCTTCACCTTGATTAAGAAACTAAGTCTCCCAAAGAAATCCCAAACCCCACCTCTAATTCTAGATATACCTCCACTCCTAACTACACCTCCACCTATTCTTCCTAGGCCTTCTACTTCCAAACCATCTACAACCAAGCCTTTTACTTAAAAACCATCTATGACTAAGCCTTATGCTTCCAAACCATCTACAACTAAGCCTTTTGCTTCCAAACCATCTACTTACAAGCCTTTAACTTCCAAACCATCTATCTCTAAACCACCTACCAAGAACATTCCATCACCCAAGGCTCCAATTGTCAAGCCTACCCCTAAGAAGGCTTCCACCTCAACTGTCAAAGCCAAAACTACCACTACCTTGCCACCTTTTCTAGAGTCCTACTCTACCATATTTCAAAGGTTTCTCCAATCTTCCTACTTGGTATTACCTCCTATCAAACCATTTGATCCCCTTAGTCCTAAGCCACTTTGGTTTAATGATAATTTGATTATGCTCATACCATAGGATGCCTAGGCATGATACATATAACTATAAATCTCTCTAAGTCATAGTCTATAAACTATGTGATGAGGATGACTTATTGATATAATAAAATAACATTATCCCAACACCAAGACAAAATCTAAGAGAAACCACCCCACACCTACCTACCCCAAAAATTTCATATGAAAGTAAGTAGGAATCAAAACAATCTATTGGCCTAACTCCTTTCTAAATCCATACCATTCATGTGGTCACCTGATCACAAGCCCAAAAAAAGGATAAAGGGAAAGAAAAGGTGTCCATCCCATGGTCATACCCTTCTTCCACCACCAAAACACTCAACCAAGCCTAAACACCTTCACCCAAGCCCAAGATTTCTATCTTGGGTGCACCCCAATCCAACCCTTCCATGTCAATACAAAGAGTAGTTCTATAACAAATTCACCAAACAATAGTGAAGATGGATTTATATGAGATAATAAATACCTCACCCCACCACTATTAGGCCATGATGGAGGCCTTATAGTCCGTATAGGTTCAATATGAAGATCCACAACCTCTAGTAGCCATCGTCAGAGCCCTTCAAATTTTCACCCTCATTACCTTCAAGGATTCGGAGATACCCCCTATTCATCTAGATGATCTAGATCTTCCCATTTTAATTACTACCTACATCAATAAAATTCATATCAAGAGGGTTATGATTTATAGGGGAGCTAACATTAACACTATTTCTTCCCATACATATGGCTAATTGAAGCTGCTTGAGAATATCATGTTAGAGACTATAGTTGTACTCTATTCCTTCAATGATACCATGGCATAAACCTTAGGTATAGTCATCCTTAATATTATTTTAGGACCTCACACTCTTCCTAAGCTCTTCTAATGGTAGAAGTTAAGTTCTAATATACCACTTTTCTTGGATGACCTTAGAACCATTTTATGGGTTGTGGGCCATCTATCTTACATTGGTGTATCAAGTTTGATTACAAGGGTCAAGTTCACACCATACCAACCAACTCTAGTCCTTTCAAGTCATGTAATATGAATTATCAATCTAATGATGATCTCTTCCCAATCAAGGATGAATCTCATTCCTCTTTCATCAACCAAACTTCCACTAGATCATCCATACCTTCCACCCAAATCCCCATGAAGGACCCTTTGGAATCAACATTCCAATCTCTCTCAATTGGGGAGTATTTCCTTTTGACCTTAGACACCTTCCCTACTCCCTAAGAGTATGGGAATCTTAACCAAAAACCTAGCTATGATTCCAATATTTAAGCCATTATTCATTTTAGGCCTCCTAGTGACCAAACTAATCTTGTTTATGGGGGACTTGATCAACCACTTTTCACCTCCATTACCTCCTCTTCTCCAAAACCATTCACCTCTAATTTCACCTACTTGGATAAACTAGAGTTTGCCAAGACATACCTCCATAGTTCTACTTGGAAGGGATTTAGTCTAAGACACTATGAACATGAACCACATGAGTTAATACCATAAAAAAACCAAAAACCTCATGAATGTTTTGGTCTCAGATTCATTCCACCAGAGGAACCAACCAACCCCCCCATTACCATCATTGAGGAAGAAATCCCATCCTCACCGACCCCATCTATTTCAAAATCTAAAGATCTCTATATCATTACATCTAATTTGTTTTGATAAATATGATTAGTTTTGGACCCCTAAATTATCAAAAGGATGGGATAACCATGACCATTCCTTTGACTCATCCCAAGATGGTAGAAGATGATTCTCCTACCATTAATACTTTTCAGTGTTAGGATGATGATTCCCTTCTCACCTATCTTGATGACGAATGTTCCTCTATTTATAAATATCTTACTCTTAAGACTTCAACACTATTAAATGAAGCCACTATTGACATTAACTTGGGTACTCAAGATATCCCCCACATAGTCAAAATTGACCAATCCTTAGATTCCTTAGAATGTCAGGATTTCTCTTCCTTTCTGCAAGACCATAACATAAAATTTGCTTGGTCTTACAGTGACATGCTAGTTATCAAACCTTTCATAGTCATTTATAACATCATTACCACCCTTGATGCCAAGCCTACTAGGCAAAAACTTCATAAGATATACCCTCATATAGCCTTTCTTGTCAAAGAAGAGTTTCAGTGCCTCTTGTTTGTCAATTTCATCCAACCCAATTACTATCCCCAATGGGTCTCAAATGTCATTCATATCACTAAAGTGATAGGGGGACTTAATATTTGTATTGAATTTCATGATCTTAACCTTTTTTGTCCAAAATAAAACTTCCCTGTGCTAAACATAGACCAACTTATTGATCTTATGGCCATCCATGAGATGCTATCTCTTATGGACAGGTTCTCAAGATATAATTAGATCTTGATTGCCCCTGAAGATCAACATAAAACTACCTTTATCACCCCATGGGGAACCTTCTACTATAGGGTCATGCCTTTTGGTCTGAAGAATGCTGGTGTAACCTACCAATGTGACATGACATATATCTTTCCTAACCTTATTCATAAAACCATGGAGGACTATGTAGATGACCTCCTTGTAAATTCTAAATATCATAAGGATCATTTATCTATTTTTAAGGTTATCTTCGAGTGATTTATCCATTTCCATACCCACCTTAACCACAAGAAGTACATCTTTAGGTTCTTGTCAAGAAATTTTCTTAGTTTTATTGTTTCTCTCTATGGAATATAAGTTGATCCCACTAAAGTCAAGGCAATCCTTGACATGCCTCCTCTGACTAACCTCAAACAACTCTACAGTTTGTAGGGGAAGCTCCAATCCATTCACCATTTCATCTCTTAACTATCTAATAAATGTCAACCTTTCAATTACCTTCTTAAGAAGGATATCTCTTTTAAGTGGAACACAGATTATCAAAAGGCCTTTGACTCACTTAAAGAGTATCTTATTTGCCCTCCTATTCTTTTTACTCCAAAAGAGGACCAACCTTTCTACCTTTACATTTTCACCACTAACCATTCCTTAGGGGCCATACTTGAACATCGTAATGATCAACATAAAGACCAAGTAATCTAATATATAAGTTTAACACTTATAGAGTATGAAACTTGGTACACCCATACCAATAAATTATGCCTCACATTGGTATTATGGCTTCCAAACTCTTTCATTACCTTCTTAACCACAAAAATTTCATCATAACCAACACTGACTCACTTAGGTATATGCATTCTAATCCATATCAAAATCAATGAATGGATAAATGCCTCATGCTCTTATTTGAGTTCAATCTTGAGTTCCTCAAGCAAAACTCAATGAAAGGGCAAGTCATTTCTGACCAATTGGCTGAAGCACCTTTAGAAAACAACCAATCTCCTCTTATTAAATTTACTGATGAGTCCATTATAGCTCTCTTTCAAGAGGATTTTGCTTATCAAATGACTATGTTTTTTAATGGATCAAAGTGTTAACATGGTGGGGGAGTTGGTATCATCCTTATTTACCTTGATGGTGATGCCCTTCCTTTATCCTTTAAAATTGATTTTGATTACACCAATAACATGGCTGAGTATGAAGCCCTAGTGATAAGTCTCCAAACAACTTTATGCTTGGGAGTAAAATCAATAAACTTTTTTGGTGACTCCCAACTCATGGTCAGCCAAATCAATGGTTCTTACCAATGTAAAAATGACATATTATAATAATATAAACAATTGGTAGATGTACTTTTGATGTCATTTGATCATTGCCTTATTCAAGTCACTCCACATTCTACTAACAAGTTTGATGATACCATGGATTCTCTTGCATCCAAAATCCCGTCTGTGCCTCTTGATTCTAAACTCTTTGTCACTATCCATCACCTTAATGATTCCTCTTATACCAAATTAGATATCACTTTCATTTTTCATGTGGAAAAGTTTTAATTTGATATTTTCTATAAGCAAATCATTGACTATCTAAGCCTAGCCATTGTTCCCTTCAATCTCTCTAGAAATGGTCGAAGAGAGTTTGTACAAAGTACCTCTCATTACACCATACTATGGGGAATTATTTATAAATGAGGCTTTGACAGTCTCCTCTTTAGATGCCTACATAGTCATGAAATCTCTCACACTATCAAGGAAACATATGATGGGATTTGTGGAGGACATTTTAGTGGTCTAGCTGTCACTAAGCATATCCTTTGCCTTGGTTATTATTGGCCTACCCTTAACCAATAATATTGTGATTATGTAAATAAGTGTGTTAAGTGTCAACACCATGCTAATTTTCATCATGTACCTAGTCATGGTCTTTAAGTCTTTAAGGATTTATGGCCCTTATTATAGTGGGGATTAGATCTCATTGATGAAATTAAACTTCATTCTTCATAGAGACATCATTATATCATTATTATGACAAATATTTCACCAAATGGGTAGAGGCTATTCCCCTCATTTTGACCAAAGTTGATAAGATTGTCAACTTCATTAACCATCACATTATCTGCCACTTTAATGTTCCTCACAAAATTATCACCAATGATGGAAAATCATTTAAAAATAAAAAATTGCAAGGTATTTATGATATATTTGGAATTAATTTAAGGTTCTCATCACCTTATCATCCACAAGATAATGGAAAAGATGAAGCTTCTAACAAAACCCTTAATAAAATGATAACTAAAATGGTCAATAAATCTATTTGGGATTGGCAATTAAAAATTCCCTTCACCTTATGAGTATATAAAACTAGAATTCAAACCCCTATGGGTGCTACCCCTTTCTCTCTTGTCTTTGGAGCTAAGGTTGTCTTGCCTCTTGAATTCCAAATTCCCTCTCTTTATATATCCCTATAATACATAATTTCTAAGGGTGATTATCATCAAGAACGTTTAGCCCAACTTGAGCTACTTGATGAGAGTCATTTAGCTACCCTTAACCATATTTGTGTCTATCAAGAGTGAATCAAGCATTCTTATAATAAGTAGATGAAGCTTCTAACAAAACCCTTAATAAGATGCTAACTAAAATGGTCAATAAATCTATTTGGGATTGGAAATTAAAAATTCCCTTCACCTTATGAGTGTATAAAACTAGAATTCAAACCCATATGGGTGCTACCCCTTTCTCTCTTGTCTTTGGAGCTGAGGTTGTCTTGCCTCTCGAATTCCAAATTCCCTCTCTTTATATATCCCTATAATACATCATTTCTAAGGGTGATTATCATCAAGAACATTTAGCCCAACTTGAGCTACTTGATGAGAGTCATTTAGCCACCCTTAACCATATTTGTGTCTATCAAGAGTGAATCAAGCATTCTTATAATAAGTACCTAAAAGAATGGGAATTCAATATCAGAGACCTTGTCTTAAAGGAATATTAGTATATAACCAATATGGAAAGAAACAAGCAAAGCAAGTTTGCTTTTAATTTGATTGGACCATATATCATTACACATAAGTATGGGTCAGGAGCTTATTAGTTATCATCTCTTAAAGGGAAACCAAAACCTGAGCCCCTCAATGCTTCGCATCTACATCCATTTTTTTAAAAATAGTTCAAACTCAACTTTTGTCTAACTTAAGCTCATCCCTTATTTTATGAGATTACTATATTTATCCCCTCACTTTAATGATAACTGATTAAAGTATATAATGTATATAATCATGTGATTATCCATCATAGTTTTGGCCTCAATCCTAAATATATGTATCATAGCTTTACCCATGGTATGATTCTCATGGATACTTTCATCCCTACTAGGATGGAATCCCATGGTCATTATCTCTTAAAGCATCCTTTCACCTACTCTTAAACCTTCTTGTGCTATAGTTTTTCCTTCATAAAGGTAAGCCTTAATCCTATATAAGCAAGTCTATGTCTAGCAAGAATAAAAAAGTATAAAAAAGTTTCATTTTATAGATCATCTCTATCATTACAAACTGCTCCCTCAAAGGATAACTACCAAAACAACTTATCAATTGCTTAAATAATGTAGGCTGCTCCCTTGAAGGATAGTTATCCAAGGCTAAAACAAATCACAAAGCTTAGGCCACTCCCTTGATGGATGAATAAAGTCCAAAATTTGTCAAAGAAATCAATTTCATGGAAGCTTCTCACATTGATCAGCTTCCCCAACCTCTCAAAAACATCAAAAGACCCATTTTAAAAATTCCAAAAAGTAAAAAAATTGGGAGCTACAATCAAATTTCACAAAAATCACAGTATTAGACTTAATGCATCGATTAGTCTACACCAAAAATATGATATAAACTTATTTATACTGGCTCTTTGACAACCTACAGAAGGGGCAAGCGAGCCCCATAAGAAGGTTCCATTATCATCCATATCCATTTTTACCCACCATAAAACAAGGGATTTTGAGCTTACTTGACACTATGTGATCAATAAACTTCTTAGCAAATTAATGTATGCTAATGTGAATCATGCAAAGGGCTTATGTTCATAAGCCAATCTATTTTCCTCTTTTTTGGTCCTCACCAATAATAGAACATCACATCTCTTTCTTCCTTTTTCATACCTACTCATTGAAACATTTGTCTTTTGATTGTTTTAAATTTCTTCTCTTTTATTACATATATTTTTTGTTGTCCAAACTTAATCTATATGTTAAGCTTAGTTGTTAACATCTTTCAAATCAACTCTCATCCAAATAAATGAAATCATAACATTTAAATACATTACATGTTTTATTACATGATTGTCACTATCCATTCACATCATTTGTCTAGGTGTTTTTAATCATGAAACCATTCTAATTAAAGATCACCATCATCATATGTTACATTGCCATCACATCTATCTAAGCAACCATCTCATCAATCAATTTTTTTTATCACATATAACTTTTATCATAAAATATCCACATTAATCAATTTTAATAAGTAAATGAATAAATATATTATGTTATCCATCACATAGTTAGCTAAGTATGAGATCACATATTCATAACATTCATTTAAATATCCACATTTACAACATTTCAATAACCATACATCTACTAAGCAAGAAAAATGCTACCTAAATACCATAAAGCACCACATGTCATAACATCATATAAACATCCTATATAACATAAACAACATCATCACATGAGCATAATTAACCATAACCATAAGCATCATAAATAACCATAAGTAATACAAATCATAACTTGAATCAAAATAATCATATATATAAATGTCCATGTCTCTCAAAATGATATGTACATCTCATTATATCAACTCCCAAGATAGAATCAAAATCATAATAATACTAATGAGTCCCATTACATCTATGGTGCAGGGTTACTACTACCCCTATAACATGATCATCTCTAGGACCCATCTGAGCACCTATAGATGCTGGCCACTGACTAGGAGTTGTGTTGCCAGCTCTCCCTCCCATAATCCACTCTGCTACATACTTGGCATACTAGGGTGCATCTAGTAGCTATGTGAAGATAAGTGCCTCATAATACCTTAACTCCTCTATGGTGGCTATATACCTAGACAATGGAATAGTCTGTGCTAGTCTTGTAGGTGCCCACCCTCCTGCCTATCCAAACACATCTATTTTCACATAAATTAGGGTCACATGTGCCTGTAGCCCATCCTTATCCTGTGTGATGGTGGAAACCTATCCCTATGCTATATACCTCTCCTTAGTAATTCTATCTAGCTAAGCTCATGCATGATCTCTCTCCTATTTAAGAGTAATAACTTGTCCCTGGAGAGTATCTCTCTCCTGTGTCCTCAATGCTAGTTGACCCTATACTATGTCCCTCTATAAGGTCATGGATGCTAGTACTACCTATTCTATGGCCAATGCTACTCTTGCATAATCTCTCTCTATGATCACAACCTATCTATCTAGGTCATAAACATCCATCTAATCACCCGTCTCCTCCATATCTACATTGATAGCCTACTACTATTCACCTGTACCTCTAGCCTGATCTTGTCTCCCATCTCTATTAAAATCCATAGTATACTGACCTTGACACCACATGATATAGTCTTGTGTCACATCAACATTATCAATATTTATTGTAACTAATAGCTCCTCATACAAAAATTCCTCTTTAAATAGATATGGTGGAGGCAATGGTGCCTTTGTATCTTCTTGCCTATACCTAGGGAATGCTCTTGAGACACCTTATACCAATCCAAACTATCTTCTCACTTGGTCAAAGGGTGTCAAATCTACCTCCTACTACCACCTCTTATGTATCCATCTATAGCTCTATAAAGAAAATGAATGTTTGTCAAGACCCATCTTTGAGGGGAATCATATGTATGGTTGCCAAATCACCTCCCCATCTACTAGTGCATCAAAATTCTCTCTAAACCAATATAAATCCCATCCCTCTACCCCTATTGGTGATAGTGCATGATCTTCCCTCCAATTTTGAACTTGGTTTGTGCCCATGTGTGTCATGACAATCTAACTAAAGGCAACATAGTGATATGCTTGTATGCCCTGTAGTGCAATACAAAGCCTACAATCAATCCATAACATATACATACTCGATAACCTGAGAGCTCATGATAGATCTAAAATAGTATTACTAGGGCCTATGTAAACACTATTTGGTACTCAATCATATCCACCAAAACACCTAACAATGCCTAGGGGAATCTACCTTTACTTAAGTTCATTAGCATGTGACAAGTCACAAATATAATCATCATCATCATGAGCCATCTCCCTGACCTATCCATGTGTTATAAATCTCTAAAGTAAAATCCCATTACATGCCATCTTTCCTATACAAAATCCTCTCTAAATAGCTAATCCATATAGGCAACCTACTCATTACTATAGATATGCTCTATCGCCTGACCCCATATAGGCAATCTTAGGATCATATGGATGTCATATAATAAGATAGTGATCTCTCCCATTGGTAACATGAAGGTGTTAGTATTCAAGTCCAATCTCTTGATGAGGGATACCATCATCACAACATCTCTAAGAATGTGCTGATAATATTACATACTACCCAACCCAACTACTACCTTGTGATCCTAATCAGCTAGGGTCATGTCCTTGTACACATCATCTAGAAGCAATGACACTCAGTCTTTCATCACCAACATCACCCTCACCTATAAGGTTCACTCACAACTTTAGCTTACACTTTACAACCTAACACAACTATTTCACCTACACTATGGCATTAACCACCCCCTATTTTAACTATTTTAGTTACCCTTTAAAATAGGCCTTATCCCCTATGCTAAGCCTAGCCAACCTATAAACTACCTTAAATTTGTAGTCTACTTTATTTAACACATTCCACCTTAACCTTTCCTTTAAATATTGATAATGGTTGAGTCTTAATCGACACTGATTCCTTATGTAACCACTATTAATTGACCCTTGACCAACACCAGTTGGGTCTCAAGGATCAGTGTTGATCCTTACCTTGAACAACATTGATTCCTTTTCGATTGATGTCAATTGATGATGATTGGTGTTGGTCATTATGTGCCTAAATATCAACCTGCAAACCCTATATTTCCCCAAAATTCCCACCCAAATACCTCCAATAACCTACTCTAATCCCTCCCCTATCCTATTTACTAACCAATCAATAAAGTAACTATAGTTTTTTACCCCTCCTACATATTTCAAATAATGACGTCCCCTAATTACAAACCCAATAAATTAAAGTAACCCAAACAAAGCACAACATAAGATCCTACCTCATTTTTCATCCACCTCTATGATAGATCCCACTAAACCACCATCATTCACTCTCCTCCCCTTGCTCATCCACTAATTCACCACACACTACCACCTTCTATCTAATCTAGTTTGCACCTACCACCTGGGCACCTACTCCTCTCATACTTTGCCAAACCTCTTAATCAACCTAGGGCAAACACTCAACTCATGAGATACTTCAACCCTCTCTATCATTTTCACTTCAGATGAAAATCCATTCAAAATGCAATATGTGAAAAGAATAAATATTTGACCTTTTAGGTCACCATCAACCCTTTTTAGGGTTTGGCTAGTGATCATCATTGATCACTAATTGGGGTTAAGCTGGCCATTACCAATTAACCCTGATCAATGTTAGTTGAGAATTTTAGGGTTATGATCCCTAACCCCCTATTTCACCACAACAAACCCCATTTCAAGATTACTTAACCAATTTGCTCATATAGGATTTTATGTTACAACTTTGAAACACTTTACATACTCACCTTATCATGATCCATGACATTCTGCCAACTATGACCTTTTATGTACAAACCTTTTAGTTACCTTGGAATGCATCAATTTATAGTTATGACACCTAAAAACACTTTCATTTACTCAGGATCACCCTCCTTTTGGCCCCCTAATAACATGGATAGCTTTGCTTAGATACTTTCATTTATAAGTGAACCCATATCTGCTATGCCTCATGTGGTGGCCTAGTTCACTTGTTACTTATCCTAATTATAGTAGCCTTATTTGCCACTTTGTACCATCCTACCCATTATTCCACACATGCACACTTATCAAACTTACACCCAACTCTATTTTTACCTTATCACATCCTAGTTTGAGGGGTAACACCTCCTCCCATACTCGAGGCATCCAACTTACCACTGCACTTATTATTTTTGTTTTGTAGCTTGAGGATGCAACCTACACAATAAAAAGGGGCAAAATGTAAACACTGGAAAACCACATGGTTCTAGTCATTGTAAAATACCCCTTGGCCCCCTTAGACCCATTGGGTTAGAATTAATTATTAAAATCCTTTAACACACCCATTTACCCCCTTTTGGCTAATTTAATTAAGTTAATTACTTAAAAAGGCCTATTTACACCTCATCACCCAAACTCATGGCTAATTGAGTGACACCTAACCTTAAGAGTAATTCCCACCTAGACATTTAATGCTCTAACCCCCTATATTTATTCTTCATGCATTCCAATGTAACTGTTGACCAATTTTTGCCTGTAGGCAAAATTGTGGTCACCTTCTTTCCCCATGTGCTTCAAAACCAGTCATTTCGAGTTGTAAGTCCATCTTCAAGTTCAAGGCCGCTTAGTTCAAAATCTTGGTTCAATAATGGTTGAACCAAACCATTGAACCAATTTTTGGTTCAACAGGCTTGGTTCAAGTCAAAGATTCAACGTGGTGGTTCAAAGCAAAAGAGTTCATCGGCTTTTATGCCTTTTGGTTCATCAGCGCTCAGTTGAACCTTGAACTGTTGAACCAATTTTTTGTTCAACACTTTGGTTCAAGGGTAGGCCCTTCACCGAAGGGTAGTCAAATAGTCAAATTGCCCTTTCAAAGGGCAGGCACATAGCTTTTTCATGGAATAATCGGGCGAACACTTTAAAGACTTTTCAAAGATTTAGGCGCAGTACAAATGGTCAAGGATTGGTCAAACAGAATTTTTGCAAACATTTTGTCCACGGGAATTGTCTGTGGACATTTTGTCTACAGAAATACATGGTAAAGTGACCCAAGAATTAACCCAGGGAAATTGTTTGCAGATAATTTGCTTAGGAGCCCGAGAGGGCAATTTAAATATCAAAGGGCCCATTGAAGTTCCCCAAAGGGTAGGTACCCTTGTAGGGGACTTCTGGCCAAGTCCAAGGACTTTTCAAAGGGACAGGTGCTAGGAAAATTCAAGGATGGATAAGTGCCTAAGAGGATGCCATGTGGACCTGACTGATGCGGCAATGGATCCGATGACATTTTAGTAGGACCCGATGACGTCCTGGTGGATGTCAAGTTTAGCAGAATGGTTTAGCCATTGGTTCTCAAGCTATGATGCCTGAGAAGCCATCAATTTCAAGAGGATAGAATATCCATTGGTTTTCAAAGCTCAATGGCTAGTTGAGCATCAAATTTGGCAGAATAGAATGGCCTTTGTTTCCAACTAAGAAAGTATTGCCAAGGAGCCTAGAATGTAGCAACCTACTGAAAGTTCACCCCTAGGGGGTGAACAAGCTAGATAGAGACAAAAATTGATAAAAGACAAGAAGACATACATGGAATGAGCAAGCAGTTAAGTCTAAGTGGTGCCAATTTGAGAAGTGACTCCAGTAGGTGAAATAATTCCTTCAAATTGATCATGAGAAGACGTAACAGCTTAGTAATGTAACCGGTTTCTTCATTTTACATTTAATGGGTGGACAAACCACGTTTTGACATTAAAAAATGTGGACTTCGAGCAGACAAAGCACATGGCTCATTAATGTTTTGAGCAACTTGTTGAAGGGACACGATGGCCACTTTTTAAAGGAATGCCACATGGGCTTCCTCATTTTCTCATATATATTTGATACTTGTCATTTTTGTAAGGATCTTTTTCGCAATTTTACAAGGCGCAGCCCTGCTAAAATTTCTATCTAAATCTATAAAGATAGTTTTTACCTCTTCTTGGATGGATATTCTATGTATGTCCTGAGTGTTTGAGTTGTGTCCAGTCATTGTCTTTTGATGCTCTCATAGGTTCAACACCAACACACCAGTTATCTACAAGGTGCCATTGTCTGCAGTTGATAGGAGAAGAGTTCCATTTGGAGGTATAAAATAGAGGAAGTCATTTATATTATGTATTTCACAGCATCTTGGTGAGTCCCTGTTCCTGTGTTTTCATAAGAACCTCCCTGCCATTTTCCTATAGCCTGGTCTTTCTACCAAGTCTGAGTGTATGTTTGTTGTCTTTATCTAATTCTGAGAGTGGGTGTGAGAAGGTCATCTTGTTTTGGTGTATCACCTCTTTAGAGTAGGTTTGTTTTCATGCATCTTCCTCCCTTTTCATCCCCCCCAATTTATCTATATATCTATATACCTATATTCTGTACTTGCTAAAACAAACATGATACATCAAAGGGAGCTAGCCCTTATCTAGAGACTCTCCCCTCCAGATTCGCTAGTCCCATAGGCAAGAGGGGAGTTTCCATGTTGCAAGGAGAAGGCAGGAGTTCGACCTCCTTGCCCTGGGTACAATTTCCTGCATCAACAGTAACCTTTATTAACCTCAAACCATTTTCATTAGTTTTAATAACCAATCATAAGTGTAAATGCCTATTTTTGGTAGACTTGGACTTATTCTCCTTGATTGATGTCAGTTATCCCTAGATCAGTGCCAATTGACTAGGATTGGTGATGGTTACTTAATGTAACCCAAAAGCTTTGCCTTAGGAGGTTGAATTTATCTTTTGTGTGAGAATATTAAACTCTTAGGTGAATTAAAAGCTCTTAGGAAAACTAGGAACCAGATCAGAGACATCCAAATGCTTAAAAAACTCACCATAAAGAGATCAAGTACCATTACTCTACCCACATTACTCTAGGATCCTAAGCAGCTTGCACCCAACCTCAACACTCTTCTAGGCCCATAAACTCCAGAGATAAGTATATGCACTTTTATTAAGTTTAGTTGTTAGTTTTAATAATTTTATTTTCTTGTATCCATTACTCATATCCCATCATTCCACACTTTATGTTGGAGTTCTACAACTCCAAGCACTTCACCTCCCACCTAATCAACCTCAGACCAGTCATAGTTACCTGACCACATAAATCCAAAGTTTGACACTTATGAGAATCCATTTTACCCTCATGACTAATATCAATCTAAAAACCACCCGTATAGACCTTCTTACAACCAACCTAACATCCATTTTTACCCAAACTTGAACTTGTAGTGATCAACACCAATCATATTTGACCTACGTCAATCATCCTTTGATCAATAATGGTTTCCTTAACCAATACTAATTGTATAGTGACTAACATCGATCACTGTGTGTTTTATTTTCTCCAAAATAGCAAGCAATTTCCACCTACTTGCCTTCATCAACAATTTTAGCTTTTAAGTTTCTGTCACACCACATAGGCTAAACTATTTTCTAAAATAGGTTTGAACATTTTAGCATTAGTTTTTTATAATTTATTTCTATTTTAATCAAAATCACTTGTTTCTCTTCAAAAGCATGTCTTGCATTAAGTTTCAATATTTTCTATTATTTCATGTAAGCACCTATTTCCATTTATTAAAACTTAATTATCTTAAAGAGTGGATTGACAACTTCTAAGGGTGTCTAGTGCTTCTTGGATCTAGCTTATGCTAGGAAATACATCCATATATCTTGCTAATCCACCCTTTTCAAGTTGTTTTCTTATCTGTAAGTCATCCTCCAGAGCCAAAGAGAAGTATCTACAATCGACTAGATTACAGAGTGCACTACATCCAAGTTCTTCTTACCTCACCCTTATTTAAGTTTTACTCTCTTTTAAAGGAAAACAAACATGAAAAAATAGTGAAATACGTAAAACCAATAGATAATATGATCAAGTGGTGTGTTATGAAATTGATCAATCTAAATGATCATATGATATTTAAAAACTTGGGCTAAAGTAATGTTAGATACACATTATCATTTCATATGTTTGATTTGCATGTTGTGAAATATCATGTTAGAATGGATTTATTTATGGTATGCTACATGTTTTTAAAAATCTTACAAGCACATGGGGTACTAGCATATCTCATTTTATTATTGCACCATTCTATCTACCTATCCATGAAGGGAGGGCTATTTCCTAATAGGGGATTATACGGGGGTCATTGGTCTATGGTTAGAGTGGTAAAGTTATCAGATGATGCTCCCCTTACCCACTACAATACTAACTAGAGATGACACTTGATATTATTAGTGATATACAAGTTGGATTGACTTGATCTCTAAAGAGCTTGGTATCTATTTATTGTATTAGGTTGTATACTTGAAGGAATGTAATTGTATATTTGAATAATAGTTGCTATATTGTGAGACCAGTCATAGTTGTGTCTTGTGGTATTTACTTTCCTTAGAGTTGTATAAGAATAATATGGTATGAAATATTTAATTAGAATTACTATTATTATTAGTTATGCTTTACATATGTTATATTATTTATTTTCATGGAATGAATGTGAAGTTATTATTAATTATTTTTATAAAAAAAATTACTACATTTTGTAAGTACAACTTGAGGGGTTGTTATAAGTTGAATTCTCTCTAAATTTCACTGCAGTACATCAATGATGATGAGGACTATAGAGTAGCTCATTATAGGAGCTAGACCTACTTGATGGAAAATGCTTGTCCACCCTGAGTAATTTTTAGGCTTATCAAAATAGATTAAATGGCCAATTTAATAGGCATGTTAAACATCATGAATTTGAGCTTCATGATCTTGTGTTAAAAGAGAATCAAAAGAATATAATTGATGAAATGAATAAAAAAATAAAATTCCAACCAAACTAGTTAGGGCCCTATGTAGTTATTGCTAACTATGGTTCTATAGTATACAGGCTTGCCATGTTAGAGGGAGATGAAATTGATGAAATAAAAAACATAATGCACCTAAAATATTTTTATGCTTGAGGGACTTATATTATTTTCTACAAGGATCATTTAAGTCATGCCACATTATACTTATTCTTATTATTATAGCCTTTTACCATTCTACCATGCCCTTAACCCTTCGCCAAACAATTATTTTTACATAACCTTGCCTATCTCATTTGGAATTGGTTTTTATTTATTTATATTTCAATTATATTCAGTGGTTGATGATAGAATTTAGTTCTAGAATTTTTTCCATAATCAAATATTTGAATGGAAGTATATGAAGTAGTATGACAATGTCCTGATAATTGCATTCTTCATTTGTTGTTACATTCCCACCTCATGCTACTAATTATAAATGCCTATGGGTAAATTAGTACCACTAAACTTTTACATTATTTCCTAGTTATAACCAATTTTGGGTAAATTAGGAACAACATATTTTACCATGTATTACTACATCACCTTGCCATCACTATTGCCATACCTTACCATTTGACTATACTTGAACTTGATGGTACTTAGTTGGATGCATTTTGTGTGGGAAAAAATACAGTGACTTGAGGTCCTACGAGACTATGTAGGCAATACTAAATTCATGTTGAGGTCATCTCAGTCACCCCTTTGCCATGCTCTCATCATTTTACAGGCATTTTAAGATTATATGCTCTCACCATGTTGTGAGTAACCTAAACTACACTCTTGCTATTTTATGAGTTGGACCATTCTGTATCTGATAATTCTAGATCAATTTGAGATGCCTAAAAAATTATAAAAACATTTGAATAGTTTGAAAACCCATAAACATTTCTAAAAAGACCTAGGAAAATTTTAAAAATCACAAAATCATGAAAATTGGCTTAGAATTTCCATGAGAAATATAAAGTCATCAAAATTTTATAAGATGGACCATCTTATTTATTTAGTTTTATTTCTACACCACCTTGGTATTTTTCTTCCCATTTCTAGGGGAACTACATCATCCTGAGGTCTATACAGACTATGTAAGCAACACTTGGATACATGGGGTATCTTAGGTTAGCTCAGTCTCAACTTCCTTTCTTTTTTGACCACTTCTTTACCTTAAAGATCTTGGGGCTCCTAACTATTTCACAAGTAACTATTTGTCATTTAGTTTCCCTATCCTTATTAGCTTTAGCCATACACTCTCACAATTTTATGAGTTAATGTCATGAACATTGTGTATTCAAATCTAATACACTAATGACCACTTGGATTTTATTACACTCTCACCATTTTGGGAGCATTTTCTATTTGAACGATCTCACCATTTTACAAGCTCATTCTAATTCCAAGACTTAGATGCAATAGACATTATGAATTCCTAATTTAGTTCATTTTTAAATACTCATCTCTTGAATTTTAGTGTGGTTTAGCCTAAACCATACTCTTATGCTTATGCAATTTGTTTGTGTTGACATTTTCATTATTGTGAAATGTCATCCCCTCATGCACTCACCATTTTGTGAGATCTTTCCTATTTTACTCTACAAGTCAATAATGTTTTCATTATAATCATTTTATTCTATCCCATATCCTAGGAGAACTAATTTTGGCTTGAAGTTCAAGTTGAATTTTGTGTCCATGGAACTATGTAGGTAGTGTCCACTTATCTAATGCATCTAGAGTCAACTCAGCTATCCCTTCCTTTTCTTTTATCCCCCCCCCCCCCCCCCCCCCCCCATTTTATTTGTTTTATTTCATTATATCTTATAGCTTAGGGGTAATGTTATTTTTTTTGTCTTGTATGTGTCATTTCTTCTTATGGTCTAGAGGCAATGTTCGTCATCTTATTTGTGTCAT
Source organism: Torreya grandis (assembly GCA_037957365.1). Classification (NCBI taxonomy): domain Eukaryota; kingdom Viridiplantae; phylum Streptophyta; class Pinopsida; order Cupressales; family Taxaceae; genus Torreya; species Torreya grandis. The sequence goes on from JARHVA010001640.1 coordinate 2,050,054, forward strand.
TGTTTTCCTATAGCCTAGGGGCACCCTTGTGCTAATTATTCTAATTTTGTTTTGCTTATGTCATTGCTACCTAGCTTAGGAGTCACCCTATCACCAAGAGTAACAATATTATTACAAATGCACAGATAATTTATTTTCTATTTATACTCATATTGTGATTAACCATTATTTGTGTATTGTTATTTGTTTAGCTTAGTTTATTTGTTTGCAATTGTGTGTTTAGAATAGTTTGCTTATTGTGATTTTCTTTACTTTGGATTGTTTAGTTGCTTTGTTTATCTTGTTTAATTGTTTTGTTTTTTTTGTTTATAGCTTTACTTTGTTTATATTATTAGATTTTTTATTTATTTTATGTCTTTATTTATTCTCTTTGTTTTGTTTTATTATTTGTTGATTTTTTGTGTTTGTTTAGTTATTTGTTCACGTGTTGTTTATTGGTGTTTTGTTGTTTCTTTATATAGTTTGTTTATTTTATTGGTTTTGTTTTTTTATTTGTATAGTTTGTTGTTTATGTCTATTTATTTCATCTTTGTTTTTTATTTATCTTTTTGTCTCTATCAATTTCCATAATATTAATTTTTAGTTTTATTTAAACTTAAGTCTTGATTATCCATATCATATACTTACGTTGTGAATTTTTGTATTTAGTCTTACACTTGGCTTATTTTTTATATTTACATCTTGGATTTGATTATTCATATCTTATTCCTTGGTTGTTTATATTTATATTTAAATTAAGTTTTACATGATTATGTTATATATGGCCACTTTAGTTTTCCATAACTATCATGGATAATTTCAAAAGATAAAATAAAAATATGCACACAAAGCTTATCATAAAAATGCAATGGTAGTACTTCTTTGATATATCAAAACTAACCAAATACCCAAGCACATGTCTAAATCCATGAGTAAAAAATAAGAGTAAATATGATTTATTAGGTGTTTATATAGACGTGCATCTCTAAACAAGCATACATATGAGTCATACAACATAATCAAATGAACAACCAAAAGAACATCTCATAAACATGGAATAAATAATAAATGAATAGAGCATACATGATCATAAACATAAAAAATGTTACACATCCATCATCAATGCTAAACATGAGATAAAAAGATAATAAAAATATGGCATCGTATATATATCATAAGAATATCATATACATGTACATTAGCCTCAAAGGGCCCAAAATTGAATGCCAATGTATTTTAAATGTAATATACATATCATAATGGTGTCTTAAAAGTATATCAATATGTTGATAGAATGAGTATATGTCATATGCCAAAATAAAGCCAAAAATGTGCCAAAATACCAAAAATGTCAAGATCCCTGTGATCAACTCTAGCTTTTTGTATTCATGGGACATGTAGCTGGAGGAAGCCCTAGTGGTGGTGGCCATGGTTGATAAATAGATTGAATTGAGGCACCTATCACATGAGTCATTTTTTGAGACCAATTAGATCTACTCACTATTCTTTATGCTTCCTAGATGTCAAATGTAATAATATGCTAATCCCTAGTCATCATAGACTCCTAGGCTCACCTATAATATGATGCCTCATCCTTTATCTAAAGGCACTCCCTAACCATGTTCAAAAACCTAACATGTGTAATGGATTGCTGAGTCACATCTCACTCCTACTTGAGCCTGCCCATAGTAGCTAATGCTTGATCTTGCTCACTAATGGCCTGATCTCTCTCTATCATGAGCTAGCCTTGGACCTATACCAACTTGTCTATATTAACCTTTAGCTATGAGATCTCTGATTGAATTAGTTTCATAACATCATCTCACATATCTAAGGTTCTCTACAAATCAATCACATGCCTTTATAAGCCTATAATCTCTCACACTGGGGTAATGATCTCTTGCACTAACATAATGATATCTCTACCAATTGTAGATATGATGAAAGGCCCTACTTGGACTAGATCTACATATGTGCTTGAAGGCTTTTTCCTAGCCTAAACCAACCTATGACATTATAATAAATGTCATGATAAGATCTAGCACCATCAAATCTAGACTATCATCTCCATCTCCATCCCTATCATATCCATCTCCCCCTCCATATCCATCTCCCTCACCATCTCCTCCATCAAAGCCACCACCATCAACATCATCCCCAGCCTCACAACCACTAACCTACCAAGTGATACCACTACCACTCGATGTGTCAGCCTCCATCTCCTTAATATCCATGGGCACTTATCCCCCTACCAATATTAAAATTTTCAAACTCAGAGGGCATACGTATACCCACCAATGTGTATAAGCCAGAATGACCCATATCTATAATTCCTCTTACATAAACCTAGGCAACTTGTGGTATACTAATATATCTAGTTGTGGCCTCGCTCCTTAGAATCATAAGAGTATCTTGAATGATCTCTCATGTAATGTGGGTAAAGCCCCTTAGGAACATATTATGTGTATATAAATTACCTAAGTACCTACTTAGAGAAATACTCCTCTATGATATGGGATTGTCTCCTAGTTAGGAAAGATTTGATATTCATAAAATCCATATACTAGTCATCCTTGAATCCCTGTAATTGATATGTGAGGTAAAACCTTGATATAAAAGTTTGTGGTTTCAAATCATCAAATATCTAACAATAAAATGGGATGTACCCCTATGGCCATGCTTGCCTACTCCTATTTGAGCCCAATCATATGCTACTTGTTCCTCTAGATTTCCCACCTTACACATCCTTACTAGTCACTCAATCATGATGTACTCTCAACCTCAGATCATCAACAAAGTGTAATCCTTGATGTTTCATCCACATTATTATGCTATCTTGTGAAGATATCTATATAGTTATGCTAGGACAATTTCCCCCCAAGTAAAATGTGTTAAATCCTCCAACATGATTTTCACTACACCTCTAAGGCCCATATGGATATATCAACCACTCTTGTCATGCAATAAGATGTCACTGATAATGGCCATGAGGATAATAACCTCCTTATTAATAAGAGCTAATGGTGATAGATCCATTCTAGGTAAATCATTTAGATGAATGTTTGTATAAGTCTTAATGAGGTCTATATCAACCTTCCCTTATAATATGGGCATACCCTAATATATTTAAAAGTCATCAAGAAACACCTACTGCTATGATGGTGGTGGCCAAAATAATCTTCATCCATTCATAGGCAACTTGAGGATATTGTAGGTATCCTCAAGTGTCACAATAGCCTCCCAAATAGGCAATTGAAATGTGGATGTATCACTGAACCAGTACTCAACTAACATGCTCAATTATGCTCAATCAACTTGGATGACTAGTATCTGTGCCATGTCATGAAGATCCAACATCTAAGAGAAGCCAACCATGTCTTCAATCTAGATCTATGGGGTTTATAAATAGTGTGATCATCAATCTTAGAATGTTAAGATAACCAATCACTCTTATAATAGAAAATTTAGTGTCAATGTAACTATATGTAACTACTTGATCCTAAGCCTAGCTTACTAAGTCTAATTGACCCTCTTCTAGAAGTTGTACCCCCTTTAGGTCCTCAAAACTAGTTATTTTTGGCTTTCAAGGTGAAACCACTATTTACTAAGGGAAAAGTCATTATTTAGGTGATATCACACATTTTTTTGCAATATCACCATTTTTATTTTCACAAAAATGGTGACTTCACCTAAAAATGGTTGAAATCATCATTTTGGTGATTTCCACCTAGTTTTGGTGTTATCACCATTTTTAGGAATGATGAATTCATGCAAAGTCACCATTTTCCTTGGTGAAGCTACTATTTACCCTAAAAAACAAATGGTGACTTCATCATTTTTAAACCTACAACATTTAATAAATGTTAAAAAAATTGCATTAATGACAAAGTTGAGATTACTTACCAGTGGCCCATTATGTGGTGGCTGCCTATGATCCTTCACCTACTTAAAACATGATGCTGAGCTCCTTGGCCCTTTTTATCAGCTTAATAATTAGGAAAATATATCTCATATTCTTAATAGGCTAGGGTGAAAATGAATTATTTTTCATACTAGGGGTAAATATATAGCCAATTTTTTTGAATTTTTACCCCTGAGGTCATATAGTTCTTTCTATGTACTTCAAATAGTGTATTTTTCACATCCTCACTTTGTTTTATGCATCATTTGAACCTACACACCTTATTTTTTAATTTTATTATACCTAGACCATCTTTTTGGGCCTCTAATGAGACTCATATAACAACATGATTTTTCAACCTATATCCCATGTTTATTTAGATGTGCATATTTGAACTCATATTTAGGATATAAATGTGTTGTTATCCTTTGCCTACTCATCATAAATTAATTTTACATATTTTTTGCATAAGTTACCCTTGCCAATTTGCTCAGTTGTGATAAATTCTTTTTTTTGATTGATTAACAATGTATTCTACCTTTCTAGGGCAAACTCATTTTAAATCATGATTTAAATGTACAAATGATTATAAGTTACTTTGAGAAAATCATTATGTTTTCAACCAATTTAATGATTATAACCCTCCATGGGTAAATCATTATTTTTGGCATCCCATGCTAATGATTTTAATTGACTTTGAGCAAAACATTATTTTTTCTCACTCCATCTACCATGCTAGGGTAAATACCCATGTTACTGATTATAACTACCTTTGAGAAAATTAGTGTTCCATATTCCATTACTAATTATAACCACATTTGGGAAAATCAATGTTTTTCATTTTATTATTGATTCTAATTGACTTTGGGAAAATCAATATTCATCCCACTACCCTACTAGGTTAAATATTTGTGCCACTATTTACAATTGCGTTTGGGCAATGTAATGTCACCCTTTATTATTGAATACCCACTTTTGGACAAATTAGTGACTCCAAAACCATTAATATTGATAACCACCTTTAGGCAACTCAGTAATTCCACCATGTTACCATTTAGATCACATCATTTTCTTTATTTCAAGGGAACATCTGATGACTTTATTTTGTTACCCACTCCCTCAATGGGCATCAAGGGATTATCAACCACCCTTTGAGGCATGAACCATTCAAATTAATGAATTTTACATTCTTTGAAAATACATTATTATGTATGCATCTTTTAATGCCTTATCAAATAATGGTAAACTATAAACACTTAATTTTGGCCACTTTCATGCTTAAACTAAGATTCAATTTAATTTCTAGAAAATAACATAATCTAAGCCTACAAATCACTTGAATTTCCCATATTCATCTACGTAAGGGATTTAATTGACAAAAAACATTAAGAGGGTATTTTATTTGATGTATTACCCTACATGCACCAATAACCTATTTTGATTTTAATCCTAGTCAAATTATGACTTAGTAATTTGACACTTTTGGCCTATCGAGCTATTAATTGAAAACATTTAAAATAATTTCCAAAAACCAAAAATCATTAAACAAGATTAATCACATTAAAAATCTCAATTAACTTGCCTAAAAATAAATTCCAAATCAAATTAGTGAATTTCATTTATCAAAAAAGGAATTTTTAACCAAATATGAAGTCAAAGGTCAAAAAAGATAATAAAGTGATTTACTATTTTCTATATATTCCAAAATTATGAGTCGCAACCTCACAAATATCTAAACTGAGTTGTCATGCCTAAAAAATATATGAAACTAAAGAGTCAAGATTTCATTAGTGCTTTGACCCAACCCAGGGTTAACCTAACTCAACCTAGGTTATTTTAGACTCAAACAAAGTTAGAATTTAACCTACCTCCATAGGGTTAGGGTTAATTCTTAAAGATATAAATACAAATTCCCATAACGTATGCCAATAAGCATTTATGTGTAAGTTTATTCTACTAGAATACCTTTAAGAATCCATTGAGAGTAGTGTTATACCAAGATTCACATCAAGCCACATGTGACCATTGGAGAAGTGTTACCACAATGGAGAAGCATTTCTAAAAGACTCTAATTGTCATATACCAAACATGAACATCCTTACTCCAACAAGTAACCATCAAATTTGACAAGGGAGTTAAATTAATTGTGTTTTTTTTATCTCTATTTTTTGATCTTTTTTACTATGTTATGCTCTCCATAGTTGTTAGCCAAGAGTGTTTAGTCCTAGTGTATTGTTATGCTTGATTTTTTTTCATTTGGACTAACAAGGGACTAATCTAAATTTTGTGTACTCTTATAACACCAAATGTACACATACTAGCAAGTATCTAAAATTCATGTTTATCCTCTATTATAGATTATTATTACTCTGTGAGTATAGATTCAATATGTAATCCTCCTTTCCATATTTACCATACTACAAAAAATTAGAATTTTCTTGATCATATTCACCCTACTAGGGGGAAGATGAATTGTATCACACTTCCATCCACCCTATTGGGGTAGACCACTGTGCCAATATTTATAACCATCTTTGGGCAAATCATTATTTTTTGATCTATCCACCTTACTGAGGCATTTTTCATTGTGCTAATGATTATAACTACCTTTGTGAAAATTATTATTTTTACCCATCTAACCTACTGGGGAACCTCACTATGACATTGATTATAAATGCCTTTGGGAAAATAAGTATTTCCACCCCTATTACCTATAGGTCACATTATTTCCTTCTTTTTGAGGAAATATTCTCTGACCTTACTTGCCACCCAATCCCTTGATGGGAAATCCAGGGCTCATCCATCACCTCCTAGGGCATTAGCCAAGGCATTAACAAATTTTTTATTATTTGAGAAGATGTGACTATGCCTGTGTCCTATAACATCTTCCCAAATATGGGTAAGTTATAGACACCCCATTTTGGCCATAACTATGTTCCAATCAGACATTAGATTGATTTCTACCAAAAAATGTAAATTAAGCCTAGGAATCATTGAATGTCCAAATTTCATCTACATATTAGACATTAGTGTTAAAAATCATGTTGAGGCATCTCTATTTGGGATATTATCCTATATTCAATAGTAACCTCTCATGAATTCATCTTCAGTCAAGTTATGATCTAGCAAATTGATAGTTTGGCCTTTGGACCCATTATGTAGGGCACTTAAACAATTCCTAAAATGCAAAAGTGCTAAACATAATGAATTAACTAAACAAATCAAAATAAATGCTGAAGTGAAATTTCCATGTGCAATTAGTGAATATGAATTTTGTAAAATGGAAATTCCAATAAAATAGAGGTAATGATGATGTCATCATCCTCAAAGTCAAGGAATTGAAAATATCTCCATCAAAACCTTAATTTTGGAAATGGAGATCCATACTTAATAAATGGGATCTCTATCCCAAATATTAATTATTTATCCCTTCCTTAACTCAACTAGGGTTAAAATAAACCTAATTATGGTTACATCTAACCTAAATGCACTTGGGTTAGAGTTAGTGGAAGGCTTATAAATAAAAGTGCCAAGGTCATTGTAAGAAGAAGATTTTTTGTGTAATGTTATTATGCAAAAAATCCTTCAATGAAGATCTCAAAGCCAAAGTTATAATATTCAATTTTAGAGAGACAAAAATTTATTGTTGATAATTTTGACCTCACAGGTCAAATTGACATGTCTATTACTTGCTATTTAATATTAGTTTGTCCTTGTAATGACCTTGAGATGATCATCCAAAGCCTTATTTAGCAGAGTCGAAGGTAAATTTGATGAGTTTAAGGTTTTGATCATCATGACCATGTGATTATATAGCCATATCTTGACCTATTTTAGGATAATTCAAGTGATGAAAGTAGTCCAAAACATTTTAATAGGCCTCATGGATTGTGTTAATATCATGTCATGCTTTACAATTGATCAAACTGGTTGGTTATATGCTTGATTAACTTCATAACCTAGTTGACTATATTTTATATCACTTTCTAGCTTCTAAAGTAGGTTTTATGATAATGTTAGTATAATATCAAAATAAGGACATGGTGTTCCTATTAAAGCATGAAAGGATATAATTAATATATTTTGTAATAGTTTCATCAAGTTTCCCAGGTGGTTATAATAGTTTTGGTGCCAAAAGGCTTATTTTGAGGCTATCCATAGAGTTATTCAAGGTGAAATTGATCTTAAACCATATTTAGGAACTTATATATTCATGAAAAAGTCAAATCCATGGTCTGGACGGCGTTTCATGTGTCAAAATGAATAAAATTGACTTAGCTCTCATATCGACCTCCTTGGTAGCTCTAAGAAGGCCATCAATTTTTGCTTAGTATAAGCAGAAGAGAGAGAGAGATTCAAGTCCAAATATCTTGGTAATTATAGGGATATTAATTAAATTAAATTTAGTGGCATTTTTTTTTATATTAACCCCCTATTTTTATGAATAACTACTAAGAGTTTAAGGGGGTCATTATGACCTAGTCATCTAGACATGGTCCAGGTTTATCTCCATTTATTCACTTCAGAGATTTATGGAGAAAAATGGTTATAAGAGGATTATTTAAAGGTTAAATATGACATTTTTAATTTTTTAATCATCAAATACTTTGCCTTGATAAGGTGTTTTTTGACAAAAAACTATTTGCCTATCTTGAACTTGAGATATGGCAGTTTTCAAGCATGTTTGATATGTCAGTTGAATCTATTAATTTTTAAGGAATTTTAAAGTCCATGTTTCAGGTAAAATACACCTCTTTCATCCAAGAAAAATTATCATGTGCCTTAATCTTAAAGAGGGTCTTTATTGAGGTAACTTAAGTGAAATGGGTCTTTCCGTAAGGTATAGTTACAGGTCTAATGAGATTTTAAGTGTGTAAGAGTATCTCAGTCACCTCAAAATTATATTGAAGGATTTAAAAAAGGTTAGGAATTGTGGCTTTAACCTTTATAAAATAATTAATTTGAGGTCTTATGACTATGATTTCTCAAATCTCAAAAGAGCACTTGTAGGCCTAATGAGCAAGTTAAGACAACATTATGGCAAATGACAAGAAATGAGGACTCATGAAGATGTAGAAGTGTGTTTTAAAAGTCATGAGGTTGTTTATAAAATTATTATGAGAGAATTAAAGGTGGATAAGGGTACTATGAGATCAAGTGGATCCAATTGGACCTATTTATGCTTATATAACATAGCCAAGTCTATGTATGATAATATTATCAAATTGAGAGACCTACAAAGCACTTGGTGCTTTTTAGAAATGTGTTATGAAGAGTTGGGTGAATAGGTATGGATGATTTTTCAAAAATAAAGGATATTATAATGATATAAGTGTTACCAAGATGAATCAAAATAATAATATAAATCCACTCAAATCACTATTTAGCAGAAATTGAGGTTCTTTAATAGTTTTTAAGGTAAGATCATGTTTTGATTTCCTTCTTGATTAACCTATTTATATGCTTCTTAAATGGAGTTGATAAGGTGAATTATATTCAATAAATAATTTTGGAATCATGTTTATCATATCACCAACCTTGTCATATGTCTTTCCTCAGTCCGTACAGTGAGTCAAAGACCATCAATAATAGTCAATCAGGCTACTTCAAGAAGTATTTTGTTGAGTCATGAAAGTAGGTGGTTGTCAAGTTAAGGTTCTACATGATATAAATGATGATAATTGGGCTTATTAAGAGCATAGGATAGGTACCATGGAATTTTTAAATCTATAATCTATACAAGTAAAAGTGTACCTACAACTAGCTTAAGGGGACCTAACTGAGTTGTGAAGACAATAATATGAAAGAGTTCCATGAGAGTTTGAAATTTTAATGATTAGTTAAGATTAATATAATCTTGTTAAGTTAGGTATAAGATTATGAAGAGTATTTTAAGGTAATAAAATTCCCAAAGAACACTCACAAAATTTAAACCTATAGTCAAGTACAAAATGTTTACCTATAGCCATGATAGTTAGCAATTTTCTATGTAACATGGTATTTTTGTGAAGGTCAATGAAGTAAGGAGAAGATGGATACGATGGGTGAATATAATGTAGATAATTATTTTAATGTTCCTCATTGAAGACTAAAAAGAGTCTTAAGAAGGGTTAAACAACTAATAAGGTCACCTATGTGAGATCATATAAGGACAATGGGTAGACAAGAAGAAGAAGATGAGGTGTCACATTTTAAGAAAGATGTCATGAGATAAAATAGGTCTATTCAGACATATTCAAAGACATATGTTTTTCATATTATTAGTAGAGGATATTTTAGGCCTCAAAAGACCACCTACAGCTCATCCTAGCTCAGTGTAACTGAGTTTGAAGGATAATGAGGAAGATGTGGAAGAGTGTAATGATGAGATTAACTATGGATGAGCATGAAAATGCATAAGATATTTTAGAATTAAACACAAGGTTATAAATAACCTCTAAAAATAGAAGGTCTCTCAAATAAAACCTACAATCAAGCCTTAATTAAAACCTACAGCTAAGAAGGTATTGACACATTCACCTATGATAAGAGCATGAGATATATTATTTGAGAGAGTGGAGGACTTTAATATATTATCACAAGATGTTATATGTTTTTAACCCATATTACAAACCTATTTAAGGTTTGATTATGGTCAAGTTCCTCGATTTTCACTTATAGGGTACTTCAAATATGCATTTACAAAATATGTATCTATAGGCAATCTTTATGAAGAGTGAGATTGTCAGGGTTACACTTGTGATAATATATTATTTTTTAAATACCTAATTAATATAAATACATAATTATTAAAACATCAAAATCACTACCTACTTGTGTCAGTCAACAAGGTTATAGTGTAAATAGGATTGTGTAAGTACTTGAGAAGAGCAAATATACTATATATAGTCTATAAGAGGTTTGGTGAATGAAAAAACATGTTATAAATGGTTATATAAATTAATGGAATATTAAATAGACACTTAAATTTTCATCTTATACCTAAGCTATAACTCAGTTCATCCTACAAGTTTGTCATAAGGGGCATGAAGGAGAACACCTATAACTAACCTATTTATCATGTTTGCTTAAAGTCTTAAGAAGGGTAAAATGGCATTCTCAGAGCCAATGTAGGTTAAAAAAGGGTTTTTTAAATTTGATTTACATTCTCAAAAGGTTTATAGAGCTCTAGGAAGGTCCTAGTAAGATAAAAGAGCAAGTACAATCATCAAGGGTAACTTGTAGTATTTTACTCACAAACCCTCAATTTCAGTCAAAGAGGTAAAGAGGAACAATAAGGTAGAAATGATGAATGATAACAATTATATAAGGTCATAATGTATTTTTAAGACCTCCTTGAGGTCTTAAAACTCAAAAATAAACTCCAAGATGCCAGAACAAGCTCATTCTCTCTCCTCAACCTCACAAAATGTAGTCAACCTAGCCAAAAAGGTACCTTTGTTTGCTCATATATTGCATGAGGTTTTACATGGGATAATAATATATTTGGAGGAGTTAGGTTACCTTTTTAACTTAAAAATTGTAGAATTTTTTTTTGGTTAAGGGCCTAGCCTTTATGAAATATCCTTAAGAAGTTGAGTCACTCACAGGCTACCAGAAAAGCCAATTTTGACTAGTTTAGAGAAATTGATCTCAAAAGCACATAAAATGACTTGGAATGCTTATGAAACCTCTTAAAAATTTATTTAGACTCCAAATACGTTCTCATCATGAGTTTTTGTTGTAAATGTAGTTGTACGAATGCCTTGAAAATTGTACTTTTACAAGATTTTGAGGCAAAAAGGGGGGGTGTTGAAGTGTGTATAATGATTAAAACCATTAGGATAGGTGAATTGGGATGTATTTCACCTTTAAAATTCTAAAAAAACATATAATATAACCTAGAAATGATCAAACAAACTTGATTTTTTAAGGTAGTCCAAAACAAACTTAAAGAAGGGCTAGTTTTTTGGTCATTTCATGGTTTGACTACTTTCACAAGGTTAAAAAAGCCCAAAATTGTCATGGAGTATTATATTAGGCTTTTTAAATTTAATAAAACACTTTTTTAAAGTTTGAGATATGTGGGTGGTCATTTGGGTCAATTTTATCTTTTTAGGCCTAATTAGAGAGAGAAATCACAAAGAAAGATATTTTCTCTTAGAGTTGGCTCAGTAAATTTTGTATTAAGATGTAAGGGGATAAAGGGTACTAAATTTTTTTCCCAATTTTCAAATATGATCCATTTATGCTTTTGGATAAGGAACTTTACCAATTTTTAGGGCTATAAGGGATGGTTGTTTTAACAAGCAAATGAAGCAAAATGGTATATTTCAAAAGGTTTGATGGATCCAATTGAATTGTTAAAAGTATGAATTTATGATGAGAGTACATGTATGGAGTAAATTTTATTGGTTTAATGCAAAACCCATTTTATCTCTCCTATGCCTCTTTGCCCATGAAGGAGTCAAATGATCAAAACACCAAATTGATGTATAGAAGTTATTCAAGAGACTTTATTGATGTTTATATCTTCATCCTACATATAATCAAGAATGAAAAATTCAATTTAAGTTGGAATAAGGATTTAAAGGTTGAAAATGTCTCTAGGACTCCTAAGAAGACCCTCCTTCCTTTCAATGCCTAGTCAAAGAGGGCAAAGTCAAAACAATTGAAGAAACCTTGTAACAACCCAAGAAAGATGGAGAGACCTCATATATAATTGGAGAATGTTTTAATGGAGAGATTAAGGAAGACTTGACCAAGCTTTTAAGGACTATTTTTAAAAAGGTGACTTCTTCACCAAGAATATAGGCATATGCAAGAAAATATCTATGAGATTGTATGGGTCAAAGACCAGAAATGAATTTTAATGACTTATTAAACTTTACAAACTAGTTTCCCTCAACATTTACACCAATTTTTTGAAAGAATATGAGTGATAATAAAGGAACTACTACATTGGAATTGGAAGAGGACCTGATGAATGTTTCATCTCCTAGTTTTTAGGCTTTAATTTGTCTTTCTCTCTCATTTCTCATTTTTATCTATATGTAAGCCTATTTTTTGAATTTGAAAAAATAATTAATATAATTTTTGGCAAGGCCATTCTAAAAAAAAAATACTTGTACTTGTCTCTTTAGAATGAATAAGACTAATGTTTGGCCTCCTCAAAGCTTGTGACTAGTGTATGTTCATGGTTAGTTGATACATGATAGTGATAGTGCATACTTCCTTTCATTTTGTCCTTTAATCTTTACCTATTTTTAGGTGTTATTTCATCCTTATAAGTTATATAGTGTGTTTTAATCATCTTGTATGTATGGCAAATGTGATATTTCCATAGTGTCTTTGAGAGATCTATTTAATAACTACCTTAGATCATTCATCAAGCTAAGCCTTTGTGTGAAAATTTTATGTTTAGAGACTTTAATTTTCAAAGTGAAATCAGGTCCATGTCTCTATTCATCCTTATTAGTGCATAAGATACAAGTGGAGGACATATTTTGGTGTATCACCTCAGTTAGATAGGTTTTCCTTCTCTTTTCCCTTACAAGCTAGTAGTGTAGAGTAGAGATCATAAAAGATGAATCAAGGGGAGATAGCCCTTAAAATATAGAGATTAAATCAATATATTAGGTCACCCATAGCCTAGGATTATCTCCATGTTAATTCAGACTATGAAGGCTTGAGACTACCTTTACAAGGGTACAAGTCGAGTAGATAATAGATTTTAAGACACTCAATGGGACCAAATTAGTGTTGGTCTTGGTGAAATTGTAGTTTTAGGAACATTATTCATGATGTATCTAGTGAATCTAAGTTATATCATATAGTTCTATTATCCCAGGCACTGGTTCAACAAAGTTGTGTTTTGAATTCACTATCTTGATCAAGTTTAATGGCTGTATACGAGGAGAATACCTATGTTATATTTACTCATTAGCATTACAATGAGCTATATGATCTTTTTCATGATATATATGAGCCTTGTTATTATCCTAATAAACCTTAACAAGAGTATTATCAATCTTTTCAAGTCTATGATGAGCCTTATTAGTCTTATGATGAACGTTACCAGTAGTATCTTAATTCATATCAACTTCAATATGACCCCAACTATATAATTCAATAGCCTTATAAATACTTAAAATGATCATACTCACTTCCTCCTACTCCATTTACAACTCAAAATCATGCTTCCCCTATAATATCCCTATTGGAATTTAAGACAAATATGCTAAAGTCTGAAGGGATGATAAAAATATGGGATAAAGAGTTAGATGTTATACCTTTCCACCTCATGAAGAAGATGAGGAAAATAATACAGATGTTGACTAGTTGGTGGGAAATAGTTGGAAAGTAAAATTAGTATGTTATGACCTATGAGTTGCATGAAATGAAAATTATGATCCAATGGTGGGTAGATAGGTTAGTGAGGTGGGAGAATCAAGAAATCCAACCCAAAAAAAATCAACCATATCTTGTTACCCCTGGTTAAACTTCTTGTATTCAAAGTTTCTTTCTAGCTACACCTACCCTTCCTTTATAAAATGAGCTCACTTCATCTTGGAGGCCTTCTTACACTATGATTATTAGTTATGCCATGCCAAGTCTTATGTATGAATCTCCTCCCATCACTTTTCAAGAACCCTCTTATTTACCTTATCATCCCTCTTATGCTCCTTGTCCTCATGAAGTCTTTAAACATTCTCAAATGGAGCCTCCATGATAGCCAATTCAACCTCCAAGTGAACTTAGTAGTTTTATATTCCTACCTTAGAACTAAGTAGTTAAGTCTTGGGAGAAACAAGAGTAAAAGAGTCAATATTTAGAATCAAAGACATTGTAAGACCTTGTGTCTATTCAATCCCCATTTCCCCTTCCTCAAGAACCTAAAATTATTCCATCTTGGAAGAACCTACAAGAAGGCTTTCAAGACAAGAAAGAGGTCTTAGTTGAGAAGGCTAAAATTTAGGTTTTAGCTGAGATGAAACCTCAATAAGACTATAATAAGATTGAAATGGTTGCTGAGAAGGATGAAACACTCATAGGCCAACTGAACTTACTCTCTCTTCAAGGATTCCTAAATGAATCTTTCATTCATAAGACCTCAAATTGAAAAAATAATCCCTTTATTCCCAAGTAAAATCAGGACCTTATTCATTACCCTCCCACCATCTCCCTTCTTGAAGAGGAGCTTGTTCTATAAAGGATAAATGAAGAAGTTACAACTACATGTAATTTCCAAGGGGAGTGTGGTGAAGATGAAGAAAGTGTGTATTAAGAAGAAATATTTATTGGTACTCCCCTTGGAGAGAGAAAAGGTAATTTAATTTTTAGACATGATGAAGTTTTAGTAAAAGATAAAGGAGATATTGACCTACTTTAAGAGCTTCCTTTTGATGTGATTGAGTATGAAAAAGAGAATAGTAAAGACTTGTTTAAAGTTTTGGAATCGGGTAACTCACTTCTCCCAGGTTATTATGAGTTGAGTAAGGCAATACGAGGCAATTTTGGTGAACCAATCAACAAGATTGAGAGAGCTAGTCTTGAAAATATGCCTTTTCTAGAGGTATCCTCACTAGATGATATTTTTTTGAAATACTCAACATGGGTTATCATCCTTTCACTTCATTTACAGACTTTGGTGTACTCTTGGAAGACCATGTGGATATTTTTTGGCCACAATTTCTCAAGGAAAAATAAACTCTCCCTTTTATAGATAATTATGGATAAGTTGGGAGCCTTCAATAGGATACTAAGGTCCATTTATGTTACTTTAATTAGTCATTTGAGGTTCATGATGCAACAAGTCTGACAAACCAATATCTGGTGATATTGGAGACCATTGACAAAGAAAAATAACAAAGAGTAGAGGTTGAAGTTCAAGACTAGTATGTGTTCATTGGAGATATTTTTGATAATAAAAATGTATTACAAGGCATTTAAAATGTGTTAGTACTCAATAAGGATCAAACAAGTAAGAGGTAAATCAAGTGTGATTTTATACACCATTACATACTTCATGAAGTGATCTAAAAAACTTTCTTTTTGATCTTGGAGGAGGATTCTTTGCAAGTTATTTATAGTTAGTTTAGCTTTCTTCCAAGTGATATTTATCACAATAGTTTTCATTTTTTTTTTAATTTCAAATAATTGTTTTGCTAACACATGTGTTTGGTTAGTCTAGTTTCCTTGCTTTATTGTCTTTTCTTTTCTTATCATTGAGGAATAAAACAACTGTCTTATATTGTGTCAAAACCTTGTAGTCATTGATTAGTTTTGTTAATATTTTTTTAAAAATGTAAGAGTGATATTATGAACTTCCAAAAGAGATGTCAATGGTCTAGTTATTAAGCATACTAAGCATGCTTCCTAGCTGGGTCACCAAAATGTTGATAATTTTGACCTCATAGGTCAAATTATCACCCCTATCAATTCAAACTTTTCTTGACATGTTGTTTGCCCTGATGATTGTTATGTTATCATTGTAATGAAATTTAGATGATCATTTAAATCCTTATTTAATATTCTAAGGTAAATTTGATGAGTTTAAGGTTTTGATCATTATGATCATGTACTCGTCTAGCTACCTCTTAACCTATTTTAAGTTGTTTCAAGTAATGAAAAGATTCCAAAACATATTAATAGGACTCATGGCTTGTGTTAAAATCATGTCATGTTTTAAATTTGATCAAAATATTTGGTTATTTTTATATCTAAAACTGTGCACCAATGGATATTCTATGATATAGGGATATTTTACAGTGGGGCACTAAGGGTGAATGCCCTACACAAGACGTAATGGTATCTAGTGTTGGGTATGGAAGTATTATGATTCACCTATGCATGCTAGACATTGGTTGTCTCATCACAATGATGGGAACATCCCCAAGGTGTGGTACCCTTCCACTCCTTGGGATGAGCCTTTGGAGTAGGTTGAATTCCTTGTATTCTAAGTACACCTAGTTTAAAATAGTGCACAAGCCTAAAGAGTAGAAAAGTAAATATACTATTAATCTAAACCTAACATTTTGAGGTAAAAGAGAGGGAGAAGGTAAGAGAGTGATAAAAAAAAAGAGGTGATACACTGAGAATAGAGTGAGTGCTCCTACTACCATAAACACACTACAAACCTTTGAGAACAAGATGTTTACACATAGACTTTGTCAAGGATACTCTAAATGCATAAGTATTTTGTATAGAGGCACAATACAGTAAAAAACTGAGAGGGATGATAAATTATCCATATAAAATATCAACATAAACCCTAATGTGTATAGGATACAACCTGCAAATGAGTCCAAAGTTCCATACAGAGGTGCTGGGAATGAACAACGATGAGAGGGGAGAATATTACCCATAATTAAAGATCAACAAACACAAATAACACATAGAATATAAGAATAATAGAGAGAGGTGAAATTAATTATCATTAATTTTACAAGATTAAACCAACATAAGGGCTCTTGGAGGGCAAATTTTAGTAGCATGGGGTTGATAAATTATGTTGACCCTTTTTACAATGGAAAACTAAGATTTTATAATGAACAAGCCATTTTACAATTAAAGTGACACTTGGAGTAGCAGGTGAAGATTTTAACTATTTTGTGGCATTACATCCATGATTTTTGAATTATATTTAATGATTCAGATCTATGGGTTGACAATAGAGATCTCTTAGAACACGTGTGTATCAAAGGATGGAAGATTTCCCTAAAATGGTTAGAGGGTGGCATGTATTCATATCTTGATGTCTACTAACCACTTATACATTTATTTGCTCTGATAGGGCCTTAGGCTTCACTCCACTACTTCTCTAATTAGATTTTTATACCTTATTACCACTTGGTAGCTGTTGCATAGGTTTCCTTTTTAGCTTGCCATGTCATTACTATATATGGTGAAAGACTTGGCACACACTTCTTTCTTTGCATAATTTTTGCATGCTAAACTATGCATGTGCCCTTATTTTAGAAGTAGTTCTATGATGATCAAGGGCATAGATATAGGATCCTATGCATGGGCATGAAATTACATTAAATAGGCATGGGGAACTCTTTGTGTAAGAGTGCATACAAAGACTAAATATCTTAGGTGCATCCTTCCTAATTTGTAACCACTTTTGTCACACTTTATTTACTTGGTCATTAGGAATCTATACCCCTATGTAATTTAACCTATACACCCCTTAAATTGTGTGTTGAAGGATCCTACACACTAGTGCATGTCAAAGACTTATAGTGGGCACAAATCATCATCTTATTGTTACGTAGACCTACACATGACTATTTTGGATGAAAGTATATATAGGGGATACCTGTGCATATTTTAATTGGAACGCATAAGACCTTATAGGTATGCAACACTTATAGTGGACCTTTTTGAGCTCTATAAAAATTGGGGGTAACTTAGAAAGTCAACACTTTCACTGACCTCTACAAGCCACTTGCCTGATAAGTGGGAATCTAGTAGCCTTTGAAGTGATCCATTTGGCATGGAGTTATTGAAGCTATAACCCACTTGTCCTATGTCTAAATAAACTAAATTGAGTTCTACCCTCAAAAAAGCAAAGGGAGAAGAACAAGTAAAAGATGCACAAAATGTACTAAGAAGAAAACAAAACTAAATTAAGACTATATAATGTACCTGTAGGCACTTAGAGAAATACAATGCGAACTAATATAACCTATTATATACATCTATTTTATTATTATTGGGAAACTAGGGTCTAGTTCCTAAACAATAAAGGGTCTGGAGTAAGGGACAAATCCAATCAAATATAGTTAAATATAAGTTTTTATTAATTTAATCAAATTAATTACATATAGAAAGAAATAAACTTATCCAGAAAAATAGGCTAAAATGAATGACTTAGGGGTTGAAATCTATTGCACAAGACTAGGAAGATGTCAGGAACTTGGATCTATATTTCATTTTATAAAAGGATAGGAGCATCAAAATAGGACACCTCAGGGTCTACTGCTATAGTCCTTTTCTACCACTATTGTCCTAGAGACCTAATTTTTCTAGGTTTTGTCCACTGTCTCTATGTGAGCCTATATATGAAATTTTAGAGGTTGTATGCCAACAAAGTTTGCTATAGGTTTGTTTCAATATCCAAACCTTGGGTATATCTATACACATGAAACAAAAAATACATCAAAATCATAAGGGGGGAAAAATTGGGTTAGGGGAAGTATGATTGCATGATCTAGAACCCCCACTATCCTGATCGCTACCTATATTAACCCTCAAGCTAGGGCCTTCGATCAAAGGTAGTTATCCCTTGGGGAACATGCATAGTCAATGCACATAGTAGATGCAAGAATGAACTTTAATCTAGGCCTTTCCTTGATTAAATATGCAAGTCTATGTGTGTTGCAGAATGTTGAGCTATACTATTAACTAATTTTTAATTATGTATTGTGCTAAAGTAGTAAGTGCTAGATATAAAATGCCTTGTGTAGTAATTTATATAACAGACTCTTTATTTCAAATTTGGGAGCTTTATTCACATTTAGACAACATTAGGAAAACTTAAGGATGAATTTAAGAAGGGATTGAGACTCATTAAATGAGGGAAACTGACCATTGGAGCTAAAAATGCCTTTGGATATGAGCACTAGAAATGGACACCCTAGGGTCCAACACTATAGTCTAATCCCAATGCTCCTATTCTATAGGCTTGAGACATGGGGGATGGAATTATCATGGGAAATATGACCTGGCTAAGCTGGAATAATCGTTTGAAAGGCTAGGGATTATTGGGAATGAGAAAAAAGGTGATTAGAACAAGAGACAATACCAAGATGAGTAAAACCAAAAGATATGGCTAATGTGAATAAGGCTTATATTCTCCAATCAGAGTCTCCTATGAAAGGACTATGAAAAGACATGATATGTGTGGTTGCTTGAACAATTTAGGGTGTATACATTTCCCCCCCCGCACCTTTTTTTATAGTGATGTAATGAAATAAAGTACTAGAGTAAAATAAAGAAAAGAAAATGCATACCTGAACCTACCTACGTGGAGATGAATGTGCTAAAAAGGGTCTAACTCACTTCTCAGCTTGGGAAGTGAATGGAGAGTCAAATGATACCTATAAAAAGAAAAAATACTTGAAATAGATGCCCCTTGTATTGAATCTAGAAGTGGAATCTATATAACATGGAGAAGGAGGGCAATGTTTGCCCCTTGTGCTGAATTTGACTGGAATGAGAAATGCTCAGAGGCCTAAAACCAATGTCTTCCCTCTATCCCACATAAACTCATGTAATCTAGAATGTGTGTAGAGAATTTGTATTCTATGAAGAGCAAAATATGTCATGTCCCCACTCTGAATATCTGAACTAGAACTGAGAAATGCTCAAAGGCCCAAAACCAATGTCTATCCTCTGTTCTACACAAACTCATGTAATCTGGGTTTGGGTAATATAATGGACCAACCACTATAGATGGTTATGTGTTTTAACCTGGTGATAACCTAGGTATAGTTGGGTGTAATATTAAACTAAAGTAAATGTGCAAGAAGATAATGGCATGTCTTACCGTTCTAATATATATAATCCTAGATGATGAAGAATATGAATATCTATGCCATGCCCCTAAATATGGTATGTGAGTGATGCATATGTATAATCTGGTAATATTTATAACAACATGTGATATGACCTATCATTTCATGACCTATGTGTAAAACTAGAGATCAAAACACTATGCTTATATTATACTATCTAGTCCTATAACTGTGTTATACTATATGAAGTTGTATGTGTGAGATATGTAGTAATGTACATGCTCCCAAATCTAGTATCTGAGTCTTAATCAATATCAAAGTCATTGTGAATCCATGTAATTTGAACCACTATACCTAAATAACCTATATATCTATAAAATAAAATCATTTTGGATCCATATGATCTAAACCACTATATCTAAATAGTCTGTGTATCTATAAACTAAAGGTGTATCCCTCTAAATGTACTGAGTAATGTTGAATGACCCATGTAATCTGAATCACTATATATTTTGACTGATCTAAGTTAAATTTTATAATTTGACTGCTAGATGTGTATGAACCATAGTGTATCCATTGACGAGAGTGGATAAGCATGCTAGGTAAGTGTAAGAATAGGAATAGTAGGAATGATGCCCCCCTTTTGAGGATAGGGATGAGATCATGTGATAGAAGATTTTGAGCCAAAAATGATGACTAGTAGTGTAAGAATATTTGTAAGGTTGGTATGTGTTGATTTGATTAAGAGGTTATTTAAGTCATTAGATTGAGTTGTTGAATTTGGAGAAAGTTTTGATTGGTGATGATCAAGGCATGTGTCTAGGTGTAAGAGAAATATAGAGATGTACATGTCATAATAGGCAAATGAAGTAGTAAGAAAGAGAGGCTCACATGATGTTGAAGGTACCATTTTCATGATTCTATGGAAGAAAATAGTTTACAAAATAGAGTTACAGGGTTCTAGTTATGGGCAAAATGGTATTTTGATTTGGATGAAAAAGTTGTTTGATATAATAAATTTGGATTGATTCTTGATTCCTTTATGTATTGACTAGTTTGAGATTTGGAGCTCTAGAGTGAGAGATATGCCAGGGAGATGAACACCTACCATGACCTAGTTTGAGTAATTGGTATCCCATGTTCAGGTTGGTAGTGATGTTACCCTGGTAAGAAGCTAAAAAATGTGATTTTGGCCTATTTGAAAGTCTATTTTTGATGTTTTTGAGCTGTTCAAAGTAGCCTAGAACATTTTCAATAGTTCTAGCACTCATGTCTAGGAGTCAATGCTCCTTTCTAAGGTTTAACACTACTATCCAAGTTATAACACTCCTATCCTTTCTATAGTGCTATTGTCCACTGGGCTTGATTTTTTGAGATTTTGATTTGTTACCTATTATTGTATAGCTTGGCTATTTACCTGGCATGGTTGATTGATATATATGCTATTTTCTAGTGTTTTGTAGGGTGAGGTATGGACGAGGGAGTTCCATAGAGGTCAGGTGATGGAGATATTGAGGATGTTACCATTATCTATTGATGAGAGAGATGTCATGGATAATGTAGGGATGGGTCATGTGTGTGACCTAGGTACAATGCAGTGGGATAGGTATATGATAAAAACCTTATGTGAGAAGTGGAATGTAGATACATGTACTTTTTGGATTCCTACAAGGGAGATTATTATGAATTTGGAGGATGTGTATCATATTTTTCATTTACTGATTAGTGGATGATGGGTGACATTGTAGGATGACATGGGTGTGAATGCTATTGATTGTGCATCCTTTTATTTTTTTGGTGTACCCTCAAGTATACATCAAAGAGGTAATGATCGTGATGTGCTGATATCAATTATAGTACACTCTAGTGTTCCATTCTTGTGAAAGTGGTTGGCCATGTTGTTGGCCTTATTTATTACTATGGATGGGAGTGGAGTGTCGATTACATATAAGATGCATAGGATTGTTCATAGTGTTGAGGTGTATGGCACTATGTTCTCATGGGGTAGGAATATGCTTTCCCACTTATACATGGATCTTTATAGGTTTACATAAGAGGCATTTAGTGGAGGTGTGAGTGTAACTACCTTATTGCATTATTGGGCTTATGAGCACATTGTAGTTATGTGACTGATTAGGTTACCTAAGCTAGAGTTGACACCACTATGACCATTTGGGGAGTAGTGGATGAGTACCTTACCTATCCAATATCCTGGGATAGATCATTATAGATGAGTTTTAGATAGATTAGTAGCTTGTGATATCATATAGAGACCCTATAAAGGATTCTCTAGATGGGCTAAGGATGGAGTGTAGTTGTGGTTTATGAGGGTTAGTTTTTGGATACATGACCACTGGGTTGGAGTGTACTAGCACTATCAATATGAGCACATGACTAGATAGTTTGGGGTACTACAAGATCTACCCCCTATAACATGGGTATGGGTGAGGAGTGCACAAACACCAATGAGGGTAGGATCTTGTATGAGGTTTACTGAGGCTGAGTTAGCACCATTACCTTTAGATACATGGGATACATATATAGATATTTTAGATGTAGATGATGTTGGATTTATAGAAACATATACTATAAGGTGGGATAGGCATCAGTGAGATCCATTATATCCTATTAATGAAGGGGATGCTCTTGAGTATGAGGATCCTATGTTGATCTAGATGATGGGAGGTAAGTAGTAATTATATTTGAATTGTGTATACGTTTTTGATTGTGAGTTTGAATTAAAAGTATATAAATAATGTAATGTCATAATTTGTGTGTAGGTGGAGTGGGAGGTATTTATTATGAAGGATAGGTTAGTGCAAGGAGTGAAGATGATGAGTATAAGGAAACCATCATTGAGTCAACA
The DNA here is from genome assembly GCA_037957365.1 of Torreya grandis. Taxonomy (NCBI): domain Eukaryota; kingdom Viridiplantae; phylum Streptophyta; class Pinopsida; order Cupressales; family Taxaceae; genus Torreya; species Torreya grandis. The sequence continues at coordinate 2,073,302 of JARHVA010001640.1, forward strand.
CTCTAAGAGCTTACACAACATGTACCTGATGATGCTATGGAAGAGGGTTTGATAAAGTGAGTGATAGTTACAAATAGTGTTAATGCTTATTTTTTTGATAGAGCTACTATATCTATAGCTACATATGTTAGGGTAGAGAGGGAGAGATGAGTTGAGGGATGAGCTAGATAGGCATAGGATGCCTCGACCTAATTTTAGATTGGTGAGTATGAGGATTATATATGAGTACATAGATATTCAAAGGTGGTATGATAACTTGTACAAGGAGCATGGTCAACTAGTGAAAAGAGAGAGTCATCTTAAGAGGCATTTGAGAGTTTAAGGAGGCATGGGGTCATCAAGTGCTAGGTTGGATTGTGGGATTAGTACTAGTGGGGAGAGTGAGACTGAGAGTGAGGACATGACCCCAATTCATGATTGATTATATCTTGATATGATGTATATGTTTTAAATTTTTTGTTATATATATGGATATTATTTTGATTTTGACTCATGCATACTGTGTTATGGATTTTGGAATATATTGGTATATTGATTTGTAAATGGTTGATTAGAAATTGTTAATTTGGTATTGATTTTGAGGTTGCATATGTTTTGGTAAATTTTTTTTTAGGATGTGATTTGATTGTTCATGATATGTTCAAGTGTGATGCTAGGTTTGATTTGTAATCATCTATGAGCAAAAAAATTGTTGGCTTTGTAATTGGTAAACTATTTTGATAAAGTGAATTGGTTTAAGATTGGAAAAAATAGGATATTGGTAAGGTCTAAATTTGGATAATTTGGTTTGGCTAAGGATGCATATTTGGAACTAAGAATGCTAGTTATTAGTATAAGGGGGTGCAAGAGAGCATTCTATTCTCAATTCCTTGAGAGTGGCTCAAGAATATAAAGGTTGGTCCTTTAGCTCCATCATTACCCACTAAGTGCACATATGCAATCATGCATGTACTAATCAATGTCTAGACTATATGTCTATTATGCCCTTAACCATTGGTGTGTCTAGGGATACATGTGGCTGATGTGTGGCTTACATACCTCTTTTATCTTTTTGTTACATTTCTCTATGTTCTTAGATAGGTCAACCTATGGAATAACCTTAGATAATTAGACTATATATAAGAGGTAGTGGTTAGTATTTAATCATCATGTTAAGTATTCTTCTATTAGTGCATTATTGTATAGGTTACCCCCTCAAAGTGGCTTTATTATATTATCTAATATTCTATTTTTATATCAATTATCACTATGTAATCTCTCATATTTTCTTATTCTACGTAATATAAAATAATTCTATGTGAATGTCTAAGTAATTTAATTACAAGTGGTATCCAAATTTTGATTTAGGCAAGTTTCCTACCACATTTTTTTTAGATCTAGTGAGGCATGGCTTTAGGGAGTAGTGAAAGTGAAAAAACTTAACTTGCAATCCAGGAAGAATTAATTTTTTTCATCAGTGCAGTATTGCTCAAAATGTTTTTTTGAAAAAAAAATATTTAAAAAAAAGTCTATAATTTTATTTTCCCCTTGCACACTTTTAGTCATTGGATTCATCTTAGTGAGATGATTACAATAGTATATACAGTTGATACACTTTTTTGGTACCAAAAAATTTACTCTAGTGTGTAAAGGTAATCATTAAATTCATCTTGACAAGGTGATCACAATGGTACCATTTCTTGGTACACTTTTTTTTGGGGTCAAAACCCTCTTAAGGTTTTTTTATGGTAGGTCCTTCAACTCAGGGAAGAAAAGGGGCACCAAAAACTCCTAAGACTCCTTTTACTGATGACATGGAATCTAGAACTTCAGATTTAGTGATTTTTCAGTTTCAAGAGGACATAAAAAACTTGGTGAGGCATGATGACTTTATTTTAGTCCAAGCTGATGTTTTAGGGATTCAAAGAGAGATTAATAGAGTTCACAATGAATTTTAGCATATCAATACATAATTGGCTGCCCTCACATCTTATTTTTAGCCTAACAACCCTCCACTTTAGCATTCAAATCCTCCTCTCAACAACTCCCATGCTAGTATGAAATTGATGTTGCCAAATGTGGACATGCGTAAGTTTAATGGTAAGGATCCTCTCACTTGGATTAACCAAATTAAGAATTTATTTGATCTACATCAAATCCCTAGTTCATAGAGGGTGATGGTGGCATCCTTGTATATAGAACCTAAGCAATTCATTTGGTATCACTGGTTATGTGCTTAGAAGAAAAATAATGCTGCTCCTATTACATGGACTATTTTTACTGAGGAGTTGACAAATCACTATCAAAATAATATCTTTGAGAACTATTTTAGCTAATTAGCCAAGCTGTGACAAACAGGACCTGTGAAGGATTATATTTATCAATTTCAAAATTTCTCTTTACAGGTGGAAAATATCATTGAGAGAAATTTGATGGATCTATTTTTGGGTGGCCTCAAAGATAGAATTTAATACGAGGTTTGAATTTTTAGCCCAACATCTATATTAGAAGCTATCCCTAAGGGATGCATGATAGAATAAATATCGATGGTTAAAAGGAAAACTTTCACTACTGGTCATGATCACAACTTTCTAGCATCATAATTTCCATAGCCCACTAGATTAACACAATGAAAAATTGAAGAGAAGTGAGCCAAAGGGTTGTGTTATGGTTGTGATAGTAAATGGAGCAAAGACCATCATTATGATAAAAATAAGCTATTTTACATTGAAGGTGCCAATGATGATGAAGATGATGCATAAGTACATGATGCAGATGTAGAAGTTCCTAAGGAGGAATCTGAAGACTCTCAGCCTACTATTTCATGCCATGCCCTATTAGGTATTGGTATTCCCCAAACTCTTAAGTTGATGGGTTTCATTAAGAAACATAAGGTCACTATCATGATTGATTTTGGGAGCACACACAACTTCATTTATAGTATGTTGGCTGGTAATTTGAACTATTTCATTTATCTAACTCTAAAATTTTAGGTTATGATTACAGATGGTGATACTATTAGCTATTCAAGAAAATTTCATAGTATCAAGTTGGCCATGGGAGACTACTTATTATATTCTCCTATGTTTTCTATTCTAATGGGTGGAGCTCATATTTTTATAGGAGTCCAGTGGCTCACCACTTTGGGGACTATTGAGATGAATTTTCAAGAATTATTCATGCATTTTCATTCTAAAAAAATGACATTTGAGCTAAGAGGTTAAAGGCTAAATCTCCCCAACTTTTTAGCTCTCATCAAATGACAAAGATTCTCCATAAGGGTGCTGAGAGATTTATAGCTCACTTGTTTTCTATGGAAGTATAGCCATCTCAACCATCTCCACCTCTTGATCTACATCAAATAATTCATGCTCATTCAATTGTTTTTGGAGACATTCCAAAAGGACTTCCACCTAGTTGCATGCATGATCATGTTATCACACTTATTCTTGGTAGTACAGCACCCAACATTAAGCCATACAAGTATCCCTATGCCCAAAAAAGTGAGATTAAAAAGTTGGTACAAGAGATGTTGGATGAAAAAATCATTTGCCATAGACAAAGTGAATACTCTCCACCATTTTTCATGGTGAGAAAGAAAGATGACACTAGGAGGATGTGCCCTGACTACATATAACTCAATAAGTACACTATCAAAGATAAGTTTCCAATTCCTATCATTTATGATTTGCTAGATGAATTGAATGGTGCTATTTATTTCACCAATTTAGATCTACATTCTAGGTATCATAAAATTAGGATCCATGATGAAGACATACCCAAAACTGCTTTTAGGACTCATGAGGGTCATTGTGAGTTTTTGGTTATTCCTTTTGGCCTAGCAAATGCACCATCTACTTTTTAGAGTTTGATGAATACTATTTTAAAGCCATTTTGAGGAAATTTGTTTTGGTACTCTTTGATGATATCCTCATTTATAGTAAAAATTAGGTAAACCATTTGTAACATGTGAAACAAGTACTCTCCAATTTGGAGAAAAATCAATTATATGCCAAACCTTACAAATGTACTTTTGGGGCTAGTGAGGTTGAATATTTGGGTCATTTGATGTCTTATGAAGGATTGAAAGTGGATCTAAAAAAAAATAAAGCAATGGTGGACTGGTTAATTCTTAAGACACTCAAGTAACTTCAGGGATTTTTGGGGCTTACTAGTTACTATCATATATTTGTCAAAAATTATGGTAGTATTGTATCCCCACTTACCATTTTTTTTAAAGAAAGACTCATTTTAATGGATTGATGTAGCTACCTGGGCATTTGAATAATTAAAATTGGCTATGTGAACTACTCTAGTATTGGCCACTCCTAATTTTTCTAAGACTTTTATGGTTGAATGCGATGCATCTGGGTATGGTAGGGGTGCCATACTCATGAAATAAGGCATACCACTGGCATTTTAAATTCATCAACTCAAGGGTAAAAATCAACACAAGTCCATCTATGAGAAAGAAATGATGGCCATTTTTCATGTAGTCAAACAATAGAGACCCTATTTGATGGGTCATCATTTTCAGGTAAAAATTGATCATGATAGTCTTAAATATTTTTTAGAATAAAGGTTGTCATTTGAAGAACTAGAAAAATGGGTAACTAAGATTCTAGGGTATGATTTTGAAATAGTTTAAAAATAAGGCAAGGACAATGTGGTAGTAGATGCACTATCCAGAAAAGATGAATCAATTGAGGCATTACTATGTGCCATAACCATTTTGTAGGTAGATTAGTTGGAGGAAACATGATCAGAATGGGAACATGATAGTACTGCTCATGATTTGATTCAAAATATTTAACAAGGTTTAGGTGGATTTGAAAAATTCACATGGAAAGGTAATGCATTATGATATAAAAATAGATTGTACCTATGTAAGAATTCTCTTCTTAAATAAAAAATAATTCAAGAACTTCAAGCAACTCCAATTGGGGGTCATTTAGGATTTTTGAAAACCTATCACAAGATCAAGTAGGATTATTTTAGGAATGTCTCATGGGGGATGTCCAGAAATATGTGGCTGAATGTATGATCTATCAACAAAATAAAGGCAAAACCATCAAAACTCCAGGTATCTTACAACCTTTATCTATCCCCAACCAGTGTTGGGAAGAGGTATCTATGGATTTCATTATAGAGTTACCAAGATCTGATGGTCAAAATGTTATCATGGTTGTTGTATATCATCTCAATAAGTATGCTCATTTTTGTTCATTAGCCTAGCCATTTGTTGCTAGTACAATATCTTTTGCTTTTCTTAATATAATTCAGAAAATGAATGGGACCCCTAAGATTATTGTCAGTGATAGAGATCCTATTTTTACTAGTAAATTTTACACTGAGTTATTTAATGTTTAGGCACTCAATTGGCTCATAGTTCATCCTATCATCCTCAATCTGATGGATAAATTGAGGTAGTCAATAAATTTCTAGAAGGATATCTCTATTATTTTGTTTTTGATTAAAAAGATAAATGGGTTCATTGGATGCTACTTGCTAAATGATGGTATAATACTTCTATTCATAATTCTTCGAAAATGTCTCTTTTTGTGGCACTATATAGATACCACCCTCCATCCATCACTTCAATCTTGAAGGTCCATCCTAAGGTTTGTGTAGTTGAAGAACATATTCACCATCAATAGAAGGTCCTTGCAATTTTGAGTGAAAATTTAGCTATGGCCCAAAATCACATGAAGCAACAAGTAGATCAACATAAAAGTGAGATGCATTTTAACATTGGTGATTGGGTCTTTATTTGCTTATATCCATACAAATAGATGTCATTGAAGTAACAAAAAAAGGATAAGAAGTTGTCCCCTATGTATCATGGGCTTTATCAGATCTTGCAAAAAATTGGTAGTGTGGCCTCCAAGTTAGATTTACCTTCATCCACTCACATACATCCAATATTTCATGTATCATGCCTAAAGAAAGTCATTGGACATAGAGTTACCATTCAAATATAATTACCATAATTGGATGAGGAAGGTAGAGTTATTCTTGATCCTGAGGCAATCCTTCAATGGTGCACCAAGAAACTATATTATAGATCAATTAAAAAATACCTAATCAAATGGAAGAATTTGCCATGTGAAGATGCCACTTGGGAGGATGAAGCATTTGTGTAGCAACATCCAAAGTTACCACAATATTGTTTCAAAGGGAAAGGGCTTGTTATGCCCTTAACCATTGGTGTGTCTAGGGATATGTGTGGCTGACTTGTGGCATAATAACCTCTTTTATTTACTTGTTACATTTCTCTATGTTCTTAGATAGGTCAGCCTATGGAATAACCTTAGCTAAGTAGACTATATATAGGAGGTAGTGGTTAGTCTTTAATCATCATGTTAAGTATTCTGATATTAGTGTATTCTTGTGGAGGTTGCCCCCTTGAAGGCTTTGCTATATTATCCAATATTCTATTCTACTATCAATTATCACTGTGTAATCTCTCATATTTTTGTATTCTATACAATATAAAATCATTCTATGTGAATATATAAGTAATTTCATTACAGTGTCTAATCCCTCTAAGTAGGTGGATCAAAAATACAAATATTGGCACTTTGGCTCCATCATTACCCTATGAGGTGAAGCTATAAATTGATGATAATATGAATGCATATTATATCACTATCTAAACCCTGATGGCCAACTGAACAAGTGCCCATACTGCTCATGCTATGTTAGAACATATGCTATATCTAATACTATCTACAATGCATGAACTATAGCTATGCATGAAGACTCTACCAAATATAACCTTATTGGATGTGTAACTAAAGCTATGTGATATGAATAAGGCTCATCTATCCATAATTGTAGTGGATTGCTAAATGAAATAATACCCTGTGGCCTCTATTGTGATGCATATGACTAAGTAATAGATTGAGATGAAACTGTAACCTATGATGGGGGCTCATCTAATCTTAACTGTAATGGGTTGTTACATGAGATAGGACCCAAAAAACTCAACTATAGTGAATATCTCTCTAGAGTAATACTCTATGATGTGGGTTCATTTAATCATAACCATAGTGGGTTGCTATGTGAGACATGACCTAGAAAACTTAGTCATAATGAATATCTCTATGGAGTGGTACTTTATTGTGGTGTATATAGAATAACACTATGTACTTCTCAGATGATAGTGCTATATGTAGGCTACTCTCACTGTACTAGTTTCCAAACCTTGTAAATAAGTGGAATAGGAGATCTCCTATGAGTCTCTGTCTTAGAAGCTGCATTACTCTCATGATGAGTAACTGATGATTCTAGTGAAGGAATGTCTTGGGATGACTCAACCATGGAAGAATGAGGTCTAGGAATCTGTGATGGAGTAGAAATTAGTGCCCCTTTTGTGAATGTTATGATGTCATTATCAACACATCTATTAATGCAATCCCTGAGTCCATAACAATCATTATCTCTATGTCCATAAATATGATGATAGTTATAAAAGGGCCAATGTGGCTATCTATGTAAGAGATGTGGATATCATTGATGAGTAGAAGGTAATGTGATTAACATCCTATCTAGTAGTGCTGATAATATGACACATAGGCTATCCCACTCTGAATCAAACTATATTAGTGCCTTGATACTGTTTTATATAGTGCATACTGTAGGTTATGCTATGGAAACTAGATCTTTGTTCTTAATTGGTTTCTTTTTTGGTTGAGGTTTCCTATCTTATTTAGCATATGGTGGATGCTATGTGATAAGAGATGTAGATGGAAGTACTATTATGAAATTTAGAGTAATTCAATCAATTGAATCTACCTCAATCAGTTCTAATTTCTTTTTCAAGGCTAGAACTATATAACATAGGTGCTAAAAAGAGGACTCTATCTGATATAATAGATGCTGAAGGAGAGGTTGATGAAGCCCCTTAATAAAGATATGTTGAATCTCTAATTTTCTATTTTATAGATAAATCTTAACATGTGCATCTTGAATCATAAGATATAATCACTAACTGGATCTGAAGTATTTTGATATAATGTGGCAAGTTTCTCATATATAACATAAGGGCCCATGTTTAATATGTAATGCCTAAGAAATGTATCCTCTAAGTTATCATATGTGTGAAAGGAGCTAATGGGGAGTAGATGAAATAACCAATTATATACTTCCCCCACTAATGTCTACTGGAACAATTTTAGTAGAATCAAAGGACTTGCTTGACATGACAAAGCCTTCCAAAAAGTATACGAATGGATCTCTAGTTCCATCAAAGTGAGGCAATGATGGCATCTGGAAATGCTTAGGCAATGAAGTTTTTATGAATGTATTTAGAATAGGGTTACCATGTAAATAATTATCATCCATCCAAGACTTATAAACCTTATTTTCCAAGGTAAGGAGATGTAGTTGGTGTTGTATTTCACCTACTGCATGCATCAAATAAATAATCTCCTAGGATGTTATATTAACATATTGAAATGGTTTATTTAATCATTGAATTTGATCATTAATTTTAGCCATGGGAATGCTACACTTAGAAATTAGATCATAGAAAGGGGTTGTGCTCACTTGAACCTTTGGAAGAATGGTAACTTGGACCTTAGTGGAGGGATGTGAGCTACCATTTTCTTTAGGTGAAGAGTGAGAAATAGGTTCTACTGTAGTAGGGGTGGCTTGGGAGATTAATTCATATCTTTATGTTTTAGTGAATCACATTATGATTGACTAGAAGATGTGATGTTATCATTAACATGTGCATTATTTGAAATAAAATCATGTATAGAAGTAGAAACAACATTTGGTAGTGCATTATGTTTAAGAGGAAGAGTGAGAGAAGAGTTATAAATATGAGATGCATTTTATTATTCACTATGTATATATGATTTATCATTATTCCATGAATTATCATAGATTTAATATTATTCATAGTCAATCTCATTTTCATATTCATTTGCATGTTCACTAACATACTCATTATCACTTCCATTGTCACTAGGAAGAGGTGTAAGAGAAGAATTTAATTCTTTTCTAATATGCAATAAATTATCATGTGAAATTGGAATATTATGTGCATCTATGTTATCCATGGATGGAGTGCATTTATTATTTTCATTTGAAATATAAGAAGTAAGAGTAAGAGAGTTATCATTTAGACATTCTTTTGATAAAGTAGAATTGAGAGCATGAGATGCATCATTTGAACTATGTATTGACAATTTGATTTTATTGAATTTATATTGTTGTATTTTGAACATAAAAGTAGCAAAAGAGAGAGAGATTAGGTTCACATAGAAGCAAATTATCATTGATAAGAGGTTCACTTGGAAGTGCATGACTAATTTGTTCATTTGGTGCATTGTGCCTAGGAGAATGAGGTGAAGAGTACCTTTCTCATTTATCAAAATTATTTTCTTTAGAAGGAATAAAAGAGATAGGTTTGAGAGAAGAAGATGCATCCACTTTTTACTCACTATCACTTTCACATGTATCATCATATTCCTCATTACAACATATTAATTATCTTCATTGTAAATGAAATAATTTTCCACATTTTTAGCTAATGTGCAATTTTGAAATTTTGTCCATTCATTATCATAATTATGAGGAAAATTTAGAAATTGATCTATGGGATGAGAGGGAAGAAGTGCCTTAGTGGCCATTATATTTTTTTTCACCAAAGAGAATGTGAAAAAATATTATTAATCAAATGAATGCAATAATAACTACTAACATAGATATTTGTAAAATATTTTTGACAATTGAAACAATTTGCAAAAATTCCAAAATATTTTTTAAAAAATTGCAAGGAAGGCTTGCGGCTTGAGGACCTAGTTTAGGAATCTAGGGCTTTGGATTGGGGTTTAAAATTTTTTTAAAACTAGTGCTATAATTTAAATTCTAAAATAAATTTAAATAAGATAAATGCACAAAAATTTATACAAAAATCAAAAATTTAATTTTTTTGCACAAAAAACCTACTAATATTGAGATTTTGAAAATATTTTTGACACTCCAAACAATTTGCAAAAATTCCAAAATATTTTTCTAAAAATTGTAAGGGAAAAAGGCTTGAGGTTTGAGGACCTAGTTTAAGAATCTAGGGTTTTAGATTAGGGTTTTAGAATTTTTAAAAATTATTGTAATAATTTAAATTATAAAATAATATTTGAATAAAATTATTGTATAAAAATTTATAAAAAAATCAGAATTTTAAAGTTTAAATTTTTGCACAAAATATGAAGGAAAAACCCTAAGTGTACCTAGGGTTTTAGATTTGTTCAAAGTAAGTTAGGTTCACCAAATGTTTTATTATTTTTGAGAAACTAGGGTCTAGTTCCTAAATAATAAAGAGTCTAGAGTAAGGGGAAAAATCTAATCAAATATAGTAAAACACATGTTTTTGTCAATTTAATCAAATTAATTGCATATAGAAAGAAATAAACTTATATAGAAAAATAGGCTAAAATGAATGATTCAAGGGTTGAAATCTAATGCATATGACTAGGAAGATGTCAAAAACTTGGATTTTGCTTTCATTTTATAAAAGGATAGGATCACCAAAATATGACACCTTGGGGTCCAATGTTATAGTCTTTTTTTTCTATTTTTGTATTAGAGACTTGAGTTTTCTAGGTTTTGTCTGCTATCTTTGTGTGAGCCTATATATGAAAATTTGGAGGTTGAATGTTGATAAAAATCACTGTAGGTCTATTTAAATCTCTAAACCCTAAGTTTATATATACACACAAAATAATAAATACATCAAAAGCATGAGGGGGAAAAATTGGGTTAGGGAAAGTATGATCGCATGATCTAGAACCCTTACTATCTTGATCGCTATCTACATTAATCCTCAAGCTAGGGTCTCAGATAAAATGTAGTTCTCCCTTATGGAACATGCATAATAAACATGCATGGTAGATGTAAGAATTGAATTTCACCTAGGCCCTTCCTTGATCAAGCATGCAAGTCTATGTGTGATGTAGAATGCTAAACTTTACTACTGATTGATCTTTAATTATGTATTGTGCCAAAGTAGTAAGTGCTAGATATAAAATACCTTGTGTATTCCTTTATATATGGAATCTTTATTTCAAATTTGGGAGATTTATTCACATTTGGCTAACATTAGAAAAACTTAAGGATGAAGCTAAGAAAGGATTGGGACTTATTAAGTGAGGGAAACTAACCGTTGGAGCTAAAAATACCTTTGGATAAGAGAGATGGAAATGGACACCCTAGGTCCAATGCTATAGTCTAATCCCAACAATTTTGTCTTATAGGCTTGGGACTTCGGGGAATGGAATTAACATGGGAAATATGACCTAGCTAAGGTGGAATGACTGTTTGAAAGGCTCAAGATGACTAGGAATTATAAAAAAGTGATCAAAGCAAGATACAAGACCAAAATGACTAAAAATAAAAGACACGGCTATTGTGAATAAGGCTCATATTCTCCAGTCATAGTCTCCTATGAAAGGACTATGAAAAGACATGATATGTGTGATTTTTTGACAAATTTAGGCTATATACAACATCCTATAAACATGAGACTTCACCCTCTTGGGTCAAAATAGAAACCCCTTAGATATTTTGCATTGTGCATCATCCTATTGTTGATATGTGACAGGCTTAAGCAAAAGAGCATATGTTTATTGTGAAGGTGTGTCTTGGTTGCCTTTGAAAAGTTCTCAAGGAAAGTAGTTTGCCTAGGCTTCCTTTTAATGAATGAATCCATCAAGAAATGCATAAGATTTCCTCCTAGATGAATGATATATTTAAAACTAAGATAATCCCTCACACATTTCTTGGCACTTAGCTACACTCTTTGCTCAGTTTGACCCCTCTAGAGCTTGGGAGGCCTGTGCCTGATGCTCGAGAAGCTCACAAACTCATCAGATTACCCCCACTCATTTTTTAGCTATTGTTATAAGTATAATATGCATTTTGAAAACCCTTTTATGATGTGCCTGGGCATGCAAGGATTGATAACACTCATTGCCATAACTTATTTGACATTTTGGTGTGGCTTCTTGGGCTCAATTAATTGGCATTACTCCTTTAGTTTGAATGAGACTTTTGATGACTCATTCATACCTAGATGTGTTCCTAGATCCATGAAATCCTCTCACATCTATGAGGTTGTGACCTCATCTACATGTGAATCCTACCTTTCTTCAATATGCAATTGAAACTAGTATTTGGCATAGATATGGGTATGGGTCTACTCTTGAGGGCATGTCAGTTTATCATCTAGACTTGAGTATAATTCCTCTATCTCATCTCAAAAAGAGTGTTCCTCTAGTTTCATTTCACTCTTATGAATGAGAGGCCTCATTATAACTTCATGACTGACTTCATCTTATTCCATATTGAATGGAAGCTCATTTATCCAAGAGAGTACCTCATTATCTCACCCTTGTGCATTGCCCTATTGCTCAAGCTGATGATGTTCATCCTCTTCCTACTATAGCTCTAAAATTTATGATTTAGTTGAATAAAGGGGGTTACCCATGATGATTTTCTCATCATACTCACTTGAAATAACCTCGTCCTCATCCAAATGGTCTTCACTTGCCTTCTATACAACTTGTCCTCCTTTGAAAAGGGAAATGGTGGGAGGGAAAGAGGTTTCAACTAACACAAAAGAAGGGGATTTTACAAGGTTGGGCATTATAAATTCATGATACATGGTCCAAGAAGGCTATCATGATTATGATTAGGGTTTTTGAGGTGGAATGGGGCAAGTCTCTTTTAAGGAAAGGGGGCTTCTAAAACTTGAAACCTTAAAATTAGGGGATTTACTTGAAAGTGTAGAGGCTTTATCTTGTCTAAAGATAGGGACCTTGAGTGTAGAAATTTCTTGCCTCATAAGATGGGATCTGAGCATAGGGGGAACCTACTTAAAGATGGGAAAGGGAGAAGTGGAGGTAGTTGGATGCAATTCAATTTCTTGCATCTACATAAGTAATTTATGCATTTGCTCTAATTTGGCTATGATCTACCTAGCTAAGCACACTTCTTCATAACTACACTATCCCATCACCTCCTATTGCCATGTCTAAGCTTGATATACAAGTTCTTCTTACTACCTACTATACTCCTCTCTTTTGATCTCCATCAGTTGTCTCTAAAAATCAAGTTGTATATCACTAATGCTCTTTTGAGGTTGATTAGGAGGGTAATAATGTGGATTGGGAGCAAGGTAGCATTACTGAGGTTGGTTATAGGTGGGAATAGGATTCTAAGAAGGTTGAACTAGGGTGGAAGGGAGGTAATTATTATGAAAATGAAGATATCTTGATGTGACAAAGCTATTTTGGAAAAAAAACATTAGCATTTTTAATATGATATGGATTGTAGGAAGGTATAGAAAATGACTTTTGACAAGGATGAGGGGAAAAGCCATATTTTTCATGATAGCTTGACATTATAGAGTATTAAAATAAGGAATAATCAAGTCTACCTTTTTAATGATAATCACATACAAGTAGAGTCACTAGGTGATTAGATTACTTTAAAATATTGGAAAAGACCAAGAACATCACCTAAATCCTAATTTTTGATAATATTTAAGTGCTTAGACTGCTTAAAATAGTAGATTTGATCTTTAGAGTCACCATGGTGTTGAAGGAACCACCTTGAATGGAAATATGCATTGAAGAACACACCAAAACTCTATAATGGATGATGTAAGGATCATAAAAATGTGTCCCATTGGGATTTCTATAAACTATTGTTATTTGAAGTGTACACCTGTAGATGTTTAATGATGCAAGGATATTTTATAGTGGGGCACTAAGCATGAATGCCCTGTATAGGGTGAAAGGGTATTCAATGTTGGTCATGTAAGTATTGTGATTCACCTACATATTGGACATTGGTTGTCTTGTTATAGTGATGGGAATGTCCCCAAGGTGTGGGAACCGTACGCTCATTGGGATAAACCTCTAGAGTAGGCTAGATTCCTTCTATTCTAAGTGATCCTAGTTTAAGACCAGTGCGTAGGCCTAAAGAATAGAAAGGTAAATCTACCACTAATATAAATCTAAAATTTTTAGGGAAAAGGGAAGGAAAAAGTAAGAGAGTACTAAAAAATAAAGAGGTGATACATCAAAAATAAAGTGAGTGCTACTACTACCATAAACACACTACAAACCTTTGAGACCAAGATGTTTCCACATAGAATTTATCAAGGTTACTTTAAATGCATAAGTATTTCATATAGAGGTGCAAAAACATAATGAAATATTGAGAGGGATGACAAATGATCCACAAATAATATCAACATAGACCCTAATGTGCACATGATACAACCTATAAATGAGTCCCAAGTTCCATATAGAGGTGCTGGGAATGGAAAATGATGAGAAGGGAAAATATTACCCATAGTCAAAGATAAAAAAACATAAATAACATATAGAATACAATAAGAAAAAAGAGACATGAACTTAATTCTCTTTAATTTTACAAGATTTAACCAATAGAAGTGCTCTTGGAGGGTAAATTTTAGCAGCATGAGGTTGCTAAAATGTGTTGACCCTTTTTACAATAGAAAACTAGGATTTTATAATGAACAAGCCATTTTAAAATTAATGTGCCACTTTAAGTATTAGGTGAAGCTTTTAATTCTTTTGTGATGCCATTTCCATGCTTATTAATTTTTTTTGATGATTCATATTTGAGGGTTGACAATGAAGATCTCTCAAAATACATGTGTGTATCAAAGGATGAAAGATTTCCCTAAAATGGTCAGAGGGTGGCATGTATTCATATCCTGATGTCTTCTAGCCACTTATAAATTTAATTGCTCTAATAAGGCCTTAAGCTTCACTCCACTACTTCTATAACTACCTTTCTATACTTTGTTACCACTTGGCAATCATTACACAGGTTTCCTTTTTGGCTTGCCATGTCATTATTATATGTGATGGTAGACTTAACATGAACTTATTTATTTAAATACTTCATGCATACTAAAATATGAATGGGCCCTTATTTTAAAAGTAATCACATGATGCTGAACGGAACAAATGTAGGATCCCACACATAGGCATCAAACTGTATTAGATAGGCATGGGGTAGTTTGTGCAAAAGAGTGCACACAAAGACTAAATGTTTTAGGCACATCATTCTTAATTTGTAACCACTTCCTATGAACTTTGTTTACTTGGTATTAAATAATTTTTGGTCCTATGCACTTTAACCTATGCACCCCTTTAAGTATGTGTTGAAGGATCTTATGTACTAGCATGCATTAAAGAATTCTAGTGGGTATGAATCATCATATTATTACTGTGCAAACTTGCACTTGACTATCTTGGGTGCATAAATAGATAGGGGATGATTGAATTTTTTTTATTGGAGTACATGAGACATCTTATGTGTGTAACACTTTTTGTGGACCTTTGTGAGCTTTGCACAAGCTAGGGGTGACTTAGAAAGTCAATAATTATATGCTTGACTAACTTCATAACCTATTTGACTACATTTTGGATCACTTTGTGGCTTATAAAGTAGGTTTTGAATGATAATGGTATTATAATATTATAAAAATGACATATTATACCTATTAAGGCATTAAAGGATCTAATTAATGCATTTTACAGTAGTTTCATCAAGTTTCCAAAGTGGTTATACGAGTTTTGGTGCCAAAGGGCCTATTTAAGGCTATCTATGCATTTATTCAAGGTGAAATTGATCTTAAATCATATTAAATACATTATATATTTATTAAAAAATAAAATTCATGGTTTGGAAGGATTTTTAAGTGTCAAAATAAAGAAAAATGACTTATCTCTCATATCGACCTCCTTGGCAGCTCTAGGAAGGTCATCAATTTTTGCTCAGTACAGGTAGGAGAGAGAGATTCATGTCTAAATATCTTGGTAAATGATAGGGAACCTAATTAAATTAAATTTAGTGGCATTTTTTGTCATATCATCCCCCCATATTTATGAATAATTGCTAAGAGTTTAAGGGGGTCACTATGACCTAGTCTTCCATATAGGGTATAGGTTTGTCTATGCTTATTTAATTTAAAGATCGATGGATAAAAATGGTTATAGGGGGATGATTTAAGGGTTAAATAGGAAATTTTTATTTTTATAATCATCATATAATTTTCCTTTATAAGGAGTATTTTGACAAAAAAATGGTTGCCTATCTTGAACTTGAGATGTGGTAGTTTTCAAGCATGTTTGGTATATTAGTTGAATGTATTCAATTTAAGGAGTTTTCAAGTCCATGTTTCAAGTAAAATAAACCTATTTAATATAAGAAAAATTATTAGGATCCATATTTTAGAGGGTATTTCTTGAGGTAGCTTGAGTGAGATGGGTCCTTCCATAAGGTAAACTTGTAGGTGTAATGAGATTTTAAGTGTGTAAGAGTATCTAAGTCACCTTACCATGATAATTAAGGATTTAAAAAAGGTGAGAAATTATAGCCTTTGATAGGACCCTAAGTTCCCCAAAGCTCTGACACAACTTGTCAGATTTAAGAGCACACATGATTACCAATGTATAAGCAACTTAAAAATGCGGAAATACCAGAAGAACAAATAACTATCAATGAGAAATAACACAGAAACTAAGAGGCAGCACACAACTAACATAAGATATTGTTCACCTCATTGTACATCTGGTACAATTGAGTATGAACTAGTACTCCAAGTAGATCTCACCATGATCCTGCTCCTGATGTATTGCTGTCACCTTGATCTTGCTCCCCCACCGATCCTCTTCTGAATCTCACATACACACATCCCTGCAGACCAACCTAATCTTACTTATCACATGAAGATCTCCACCATGACCCTGACACTCCTTGCATATCAAACCTGATCTTACATACATGGGGAATCCTACTTGATTCCACCAAGGGAAGAACTCTCCAAGCTCCACACTTGGGTTCTACAAGTTTTACACTTAACAATACAGCCCATGAGTCTATTATATAGATCTCATGCATACACTAAATTTAGATGGGCGGCTCAAAGATTCAAACTGGTCTTCATCATGCAAACAATGCATTCACTTAACTGACTATTCATTAACAACAGTTCTATCTGCCACAGGCGACCGATGTCAGTCCCTTCCTTCTTGGGGGTGACCGATGCTGGTGGATCCCCTGCTGATGCCAGTTTCCATCGACGCTCCCCTGACCGACATCAGTTGTGGCCTGCCAAGACCGGTGACTGTCAAGCTGCAAAAACCTCCTATTTGCCTTAGGTGAAGCTTTTAGCTCCACACCCTAATAATCTCCCACTTGGAGATAAAGAACTGCACCTGTACCCATACAAGTACTCTGTCTAATCTGCATCTTGGCTTGTATTCCTCTTCAAGCTCCCACTTGAAGACAACCCACCACACTCCTTGTGGTGCTACACCTGTGTCTGAATTTCTCCATTCTTCTACCTTGCTATACTCCCACTCAAACAACAACCCCTGTGAGTAACCTATAATCAACAACACTAAATAGATCTGAACCCCCTGTTAGTCAAGCTCGCTCTGAGAACGTCCAACCTCGCTCTGATACCATTTGATAGGACCCTAAGTTCCCCAAAGCTCTGACACAACTTGTCGGATTTAAGAGCACACATGATTACCAATGTATAAGCAACTTAAACATGTGGAAATACTAGAAGAACAAATAACTATCAATGAGAAATAACACAAAAACTGAGAGGCAACACATAATTGTATTCAACTCATTACAAAGAAAATTACAATAAAGAGATCACACTCTTCTTCCACCTCTACAAGGCCTTCCACACCTCAAGGGCTCCAAGTAATCTTCCCACCTGAGTAATCTTCTCTCATAGGTCACAACACATAGCTAACACAAGCTGTTATTCACCTCATTGTACATCCAATACAATTGAGTATGAACCAGTACTCCAAGTAGATCTCACCATGATCCTGATGTATTGTTGTCACCTTGATCTTGCTACCCCATCGATCCTCTTCTAACCCTCGCATACACACATCCCTACAGACCAACTTGATCTTAATTATCACATGTAGATCTCCACCATGACCCTGAAAATTTGTGCATATCAAACCTGATCTTACATACATGGGGAATCCTACTTGATTCCACCATGGGAAGAACTCTCCAAGCTCCACACTTGGGTTCTACAAGTTCTACACTTAATAATATAGCCCATGAGTCTATTATATAGATCTCATGCATACACTTAATTTAGACGGGTGGCTCAAAGACTCAAACTGGTCTTTATCATGCAAACAATGCATTCACTTAATTGACTGTTCATTAACAATAGTTCTATCTGCCACAGGTGACCGACATCGGTCCCTTCCTTCTTGGAGGTGACCAACGACGGCCGATCCCCTATCGATGATGGTTTCCTTCTGCATTCCCCTGACCGACATCGGTTGTGGCCTATCAACACCAGCGACTATCAAGCTGTAAAAACCTCCTATTTGCCTTAGGTGAAGCTTTTAGCTCCACACCCTAACAATCTCCCACTAGGAGATAAGAGCTGCACCTGTACCCATAGCAGTACTCTATCTAATCTGCATCCTGGCTTGTATTCCTCTTCAAGCTCCCACTTGAAGACAACCCACCACACTCCTTGTGGTGGTACACCTGTGTCTAAATTTCTCCATTCTTCTGCCTTGCTATACTCCCACTCAAATAACAACCCCTGTGAGTAACCTGTAATCAACAACACTTAACAGATCTAAACCCCCTGTTAGTCAAGCTTACTCTGAGAACATCCAACCTCACTCTGATACCATTTGATAGGACCCTAAGTTCCCCAAAGCTCTGACACAACTTGTCAGATTTAAGAGCACACATGATTACCAATGTATAAGCAACTTAAACATGTAGAAATACCAGAAGAACAAATAACTATCAATGAGAAATAACATAGAAACTGAGAGACAACACACAATTGTATTCAACTCATTACAAAGGAAATTACAATAAAGAGATCACACTCTTCTTCCACCTCTACAAGGCCTTCCGCACCTCAAGGGCTCCAAGTAATCTTCCCACCTAAGTAATCTTCTCTCATAGGTCACAACACACAGCTAACACAAGCTGTTGTTCACCTCATTATACATCTAGTACAATCGAGTACAAACCGGTACTCCAAGTAGATCTCACCATGATCCTAATCCTGATGTATTACTGTCACATTGATTTTGTTCCCCTGTCGATCCTCTTCTGGCCCTCACATACACACATCCCTGCAGACCAACCTAATCTTACTTATCACATGTAGATCTCCACCATGACCCTGTAACTCCCTGCATATCAAACCTGATCTTACATACATGGGGAATCCTACTTGATTCCACCATGGGAAGAACTCTCCAAGCTCCACACTTGGGTTCTACAAGTTCTACACTGAACAATACAACCCATGAGTCTATTATATAGATCTCATGCATACACTTAATTTAGACAGGTGGCTCAAAGACTCGAACTGGTCTTCATCATGCAAACAATGCATTCACTTAACTGATTATTTGTTAACAACAGTTCTATTTGCCATAGGCGACTGATGTCAGTGCCTTCCTTCCTGGAGGTGACTGATGCCGGCTGATCCCCTGTCGATGCCAGTTTCCTTTTGCGTTCCCCTGACTGATGTCTGTTGTGGCCTGCCGATGCCGATGACTGTTAAGCTACAAAAACCCCTTGTTTACCTTAGGTGAAGCTTTTAGCTCCACACCCTAACAATCTCCCACTTGGAGATAAAGAGTTGCACCTGTATTGATACCAGTACTCTGTCTAATCTGCATCTTGGATTGTGTTCCTCTTCAAGCTCCCACTTGAAGACAACCCACCACACTCCTTGTGGTGCTACACCTATGTCTAAATTTCTTCATTCTTCTGCCTTGCTATACTCCCACTCAAACAACAACCCCTGTGAGTAACCTGTAATCAACAACACTTAATAGATCTAAACCCCCTGTTAGTCAAGCTCGCTCTGAGAACGTCCAACCTCGCTCTGATAGCATTTGATAGGACCCTAAGTTTCCCAAAGCTCTGACACAACTTGTTAGATTTAAGAGCACACATGATTACCAATGGATAAGCAACTTAAACATGTAGAAATACCAAAAGAACAAATAACTATCAATGAGAAATAACACAGAAACTGAGAGGTAACACACAATTGTATTCAACTAATTACAAAGGAAATTAAAATAAAGAGATCACACTCTTCTTCCACCTCTACAAGGCCTTCCACACCTCAAGGGCTCCAAGTAATCTTCCCACCTGAGTAATCTTCTCTCATAGGTCACAACACACAGTTAACACAAGCTGTTGTTCACCTCATTTTACATTCGGTACAATCGAGTAGGAACCAGTACTCCAAGTAGATCTCACCATGATCCTGCTCTTGATGTATTTCTGTCACCTTGATCTTGCTCCCCCGCCGATCCTCTTCTGACCCTTGCATACACACATCCCTGTAGACCAACCTGATCTTACTTATCACATGTAGATCTCCACCATGACCCTACAACTCCCTGCATATCAAACCTGATCTTACATACATGGGGAATCCTACTTGATTCCACCATGGGAAGAACTCTCCAAGCTCCACACTTGGGTTCTACAAGTTCTACACTTAACAATACAGCCCATGAGTCTATTATGTAGATCTCATGCATACACTTAATTTAGACAGGTGGCTCAAAGACTCGAACTGGTCTTCATCATGTAAACAATGCGTTCACTTAACTAACTATTCGTCAACAATAGTTCTATATGCCACAGGTGACCGACATCGGTCCCTTCCTTCTTGGAGGTGACCGATGCCGACCGATCCCCTACCGATGCCAATTTCCTTCTGCGCTCCCTTGATCGATGTCAATTATGGCCTACCAATGTTGGTGACTGTCAAGCTACAAAAACCTCCTGTTTGCCTTAGGTGAATCTTTTAGCTCCACACCCTAACAATCTCCCACTTGGAGATAAAGAGCTGCACATGTACCCATACCAGTACTCTATCTAATCTGCATCCTAGCTTGTATTCCTCTTCAAGCTCCCACTTGAAGACAACCCACCACACTCCTTGTGGCGCTACACCTGTGTCTAAATTTCTCCATTCTTTTGCCTTGCTATACTCCCACTCAAACAACAACCCCTGTGAGTAACCTGTAATCAACAACACTTAATAGATCTAAACCCCCTGTTAGTCAAGCTCACTCTGAGAACGTCCAACCTCGGTCTGATACCATTTGATAGGACCCTAAGTTCCCCAAAGCTCTGACACAACTTGTCAAATTTAAGAGCACACATGATTACCAATGTATAAGCAACTTAAACATGCAGAAATACCAGAAGAACAAATAACTATCAATGAGAAATAACATAGAAACTGAGAGGCAACACACAATTGTATTCAACTCATTACAAAGGAAATTACAATAAAGAGATCACACTCTTCTTCCACCTCTACAAGGCCTTCCACACCTCAAGGGCTCCAAGTAATCTTCCCACCTGAGTAATCTTCTCTCATAGGTCACAACACACAGCTAACACAAGCTGTTGTTCACTTCATTGTACATCCAGTACAATCAAGTACAAATTGGTACTCCAAGTAGATCTCACCATGATCTTGATCCTGATGTATTGCTGTCACCTTGATCTTGCTCCCCCCCGATCCTCTTCTGACCCTCGCATACACACATCCCTGTAGACCAACCTGATCTTACTTATCACATGTAGATCTCCACCATGACCCTACAACTCCCTGCATATCAAACCTGATCTTACATACATGGGGAATCCTACTTGATTCCACCATGGAAAGAACTCTCCAACCTCCACACTTGGGTTCTATAAGTTCTACACTTAACAATATAGCCCATGAGTCTATTATATAGATCTCATGCATACACTTAATTTAGACGGGCAGCTAAAAGACTCGAACTGGTCTTCATCATGTAAACAACGTGCTCACTTAACTAACTATTCGTTAACAGCTGTTCTGTCTGCCACATGCGACTAACATCGGTCCCTTCCTTCTTAGAGGTGACCGAGGCCAGGCGATCCCCTGCTAATGCTGGTTTCCTTATGCGCTCCCCTGACCGATGTCAGTTGTGGCCTGCCGATGCTGGCAATTGTCAAGCTGCAAAAACCTCCTATTTGCCTTAGGTGAAGCTTTTAGCTCCACACCCTAACAATCTCCCACTTGGAGATAAAGAGCTGCACCTATACCCATACCAGTACTCTATCTAATCTTCATCTTGGCTTTAATTCCTCTTCAAGCTCCCACTTGAAGACAACCCACCACACTCCTTTTGGTGCTACACCTATGTCTAAATTTATCCATTCTTCTACCTTGCTATACTCCCACTCAAACAGCAACCCCTGTGAGTAACCTGTAATTAATATCACTTAACAGATCTGAATGCCCTGTTAGTCAAGCTCCCTTTGAGAACGTCCAACCTCGATCTGATACCATTTGATAGGACCCTAAGTTCCCTAAATCTCTGACACAACTTTTTAGATTTAAGAGTACACATGATTACCAATGTATAAGCAACTTAAACATGTGGAAATACTAGAAGAACAAATAACTATCAATGAGAAATAACACAGAAACTGAGAGGCAACACACAATTGTATTCAACTCATTACAAAGGAAATTACAATAAAGAGATCACACTCTTCTTCCACCTCTACAAGGCCTTCCACACTTTAAGGGCTCCAAGTAATCTTCCCACCTGAGTAATCTTCTCTCATAGGTCACAACACACAGCTAACACAAGCTGTTGTTCACCTCATTGTACATCTGGTACAATCGAGTACGAACCGGTACTCCAAGTAGATCTCACCATGATCCTACTCCTGATGTATTTTTGTCACCTTGATCTTGCTCCCTCGCTGATCCTCTTCTAACCCTCACATACACACATCCCTGCATACCAACCTAATCTTACTTATCACATGTAGATCTCCACCATGACCCTGCAACTCCCTGCATATCAAACTTGATCTTACATACATAGGGAATCCTACTTGATTCCACCATGGGAAGAACTCTCCAAGCTCCACACTTGGGTTCTACAAGTTCTACACTTAACAATATAGCCCATGAGTCTATTATATAGATCTCATGCATACATTTAATTTAGACAGGCGGCTCAAAGACTCGAACTGGTCTTCATCATGTAAACAATGCATTCACTTAACTGACTATTCATTAATAGTAGTTTTGTCTACCACAGGCGATCGACATCGGTCCCTTACTGTTTGGAGGTGACCGATGTCAGCTAATCCCCTGATGATGCCAGTTTCCTTCTGCACTCCCCTAACCGACATCAGTTTTGGCTTACTGAAGCCGATGACTGTCAAGCTGCAAAAACATCTTGTTTGCCTTAGGTGAAGGTTTTAGCTCCACACCCTAATAATCTCCCTCTTGGAGATAAAGAGCTGCACCTATACCCATACCAGTACTCTGTCTAATCTGCATCCTGGCTTGTATTCCTCTTCAAGCTCCCACTTGAAGACAACCCACCACACTCCTTGTGGTGCTACACCTGTGTTTGAATTTCTCCATTCTTCTGCCTTGCTATACTCCCACTCAAACAACAACCCCTGTGAGTAACCTGTAATCAACAACACTTAATAGATCTGAACACCCTGTTAGTCAAGCTCGCTCTGAGAATGTCCAACCTCGCTCTGATACCATTTGATAAGACCCTAAGTTCCCCAAATCTTTGACATAACTTGTCAGATTTAAGAGCACACATGATTACCAATGTATAAGCAACTTAAACATGCAGAAATACTAGAAGAACAAATAACTATCAATGAGAAATAACACAGAAACTAAGAGGCAACACACAATTGTATTCAACTCATTACAAATGAAATTACAATAAAGAGATCACACTCTTCTTCCACCTCTACAAGGCCTTCCACACCTCAAGGGCTCTAAGTAATCTTCCCACCTGAGTAATCTTCTCTCATAGGTCACAACACACAACTAACACAAGATGTTATTCACCTCATTGTACATTTGGTACAATCGAGTATGAACTGGAACTCCAAGTAGATCTCACCATGATCCTGCTCCTGATGTATTGCTGTCACCTTGATCTTGCTCCCCCGCCAATCCTCTTCTAACCCTCGTATACACACATCCCTATAGACCAACCTGATCTTACTTATCACATGTAGATCTCCACCATGACCCTACAACTCCCTGCATATCAAACCTGATCTTACATACATGGGGAATCCTACTTGATTCCACCATGGGAAGAACTCTCCAAGCTCCACACTTGGGTTCTACAAGTTCTACACTTAATAATACAACCCATGAGTCTATTATATAGATCTCATGCATACACTTAATTTAGACGGATGGCTCACAGACTCGAGCTAGTCTTCATCATGCAAATAATGTGTTCACTTAACTGACTGTTTGTTAACAGAAGTTCTATCCACCACAGGTGACCGACATCGGTCCCTTCCTTCCTGGAGGTGACCGACACTGGCCAATCCCCTGCCGATGCCAGTTTCCTTCTGTGCTCCCCTAACCGACATCAGTTGTGGCCTACTGACATCAGAGACTATCAAGCTACAAAAACTTCCTATTTGCCTTAGGTGAAGCTTTTATCTCCACACCCTAACAATCTCCCACTTGGAGATAAAGAGCTGCACCTGTACCCATACCAGTACTCTATCTAATCTACATCCTAGCTTGTATTCCTCTTCAAGCTCCCACTTGAAGACAACCCACCACACTCCTTGTGGTGCTACATCTGTGTCTGAATTTCTCTATTCTTCTACCTTGCTATACTCCCACTCAAACAACAACCCCTGTGAGTAACTTGTAATCAACAACACTTAACAGATCTGAACCCCCTGTTAGTCAAGCTCGCTTTGAGAATGTCCAACCTCGCTCTGATACCATTTGATAGGACCCTAAGTTCCCCAAAGCTCTGAAACAACTTGTCAGATTTAAGAGCACACATGATTACCAATGTATAAGTAACTTAAATATGCGGAAATACCAAAAGAACAAATAACTATCAATGAGAAATAACACAAAAATTGAGAGGCAACACACATATGTATTCAACTCATTACAAAGGAAATTACAATAAAAAGATCACACTCTTCTTCCACCTCTAAAAGGCCTTCCACACCTCAAGGGCTCCAAGTAACCTTCCCACCTGAGTAATCTTCTCTCATAGGTCACAACACACAGCTAACACAAGCTATTGTTTACCTCACTGTACATCTGGTACAATTGAGTATGAACCGATACTCCAAGTAGATCTCACCATGATCCTGCTCCTAATTTATTGCTGTCACCTTGATCTTGCTCCCCCGCCGATCCTCTTCTGACCCTCGCATACACACATCCCTACAGACCAACCTGATCTTACTTATCACATGTAGATCTCCACCATGACCCTGCAACTCCCTGCATATCAAACTTGATCTTACATACATAGGGCATCCTACTTGATTCCACCATGGGAAGAACTCTCCAAGCTCCACACTTGGGTTCTACAAGTTCTACACTTCACAATACAGCCCATGAGTCTATTATATAGATCTCATGCATACACAATTTATACAGGTGGCTCAAAGACTTGAACTAGTCTTCATCATGCAAACAACGTATTCACTTAATTTACTATTCGTTAACAACACTTCTATCTACCACAGGTGATCGACATCAGTCCCTTCCTTCCTGGAGGTGACCGACACCAACCAATCCCCTGTCGATGCCAGTTTCCTTCTGTGCTCCCCTAACTGACATCGGTTGTGGCTTGCCGATGCCGGTGACTGTCAAGTTGCAAAAACCTCCTATTTGCCTTAGGTGAAGCTTTTAGCTCCACACCCTAACAATCTCCCACTTGGAGATAAAGAGCTACACCTATACCCATACCAGTACTCTGTCTAATCTGCATCCTAGCTTGTATTTCTCTTCAAGCCGCCACTTGAAGACAACCCACCACACTCCTTGTGGTGCTACACCTGTGTCTGAATTTCTCCATTCTTCTGCCTTGCTATACTCCTACTCAAACAACAACCCCTATGAGTAACCTGTAATCAACAACACTTAACAGATCTGAACCCCCTAATAGTCAAGCTCGCTCTGAGAATGTCCAACCTCACTCTGATACCATTTGATAGGACCCTAAGTTCCCCAAAGCTCTGACACAACTTGTCAGACTTAAGAGCACACATGATTACCAATGTATAAGGAACTTAAATATGCAGAAATACCAGAAGAAAAAATAACTATCAATGAGAAATAACACAAAAACTGAGAGGCAACACACAATTGTATTCAACTCATTACAAAGGAAATTACAATAAAGAGATCACACTCTTCTTCCACCTCTACAAGGCCTTCCACACTTCAAGGGCTCCAAGTAATCTTCCTACCTGAGTAATATTTTCTCATAGGTCACAACACACAGCTAACACAAGCTGTTGTTCACCTCATTGTACATCTAATACAATCAAGTACGAACCGATACTCCAAGTAGATCTCACCATGATCCTACTCTTGATGTATTGCCGTCACCTTGATCTTGCTCCCCCGCCAATCCTCTTCTGACCCTCGCATACACACATCCCTGCAGACCTACCTGATTATACTTATCACATGTAGATCTCCACCATGACCCTGCAACTCCCTGCATATCAAACCTGATCTTACATACATGGGGAATCCTACTTGATTCCACCATGGGAAGAAATCTCCAAGCTCCACACTTGGGTTCTACAAGTTCTACACTTAACAATACAACCCATGATTCTATTATATAGATCTCATTCATACACTTAATTTAGACGGGCAGCTCAAAGACTCAAACTAGTCTTCATCATGCAAACAATGCGTTTACTTAACTGACTATTCTTTAACAATAGTTATGTCTGCCAAAGGCAACCGATGTCGGTCCCTTCCTTCCTGGAGGTGACCGACGCTGGCCGATCCCCTGCCGATGCTAGTTTCCTTTTGCGCTCCCCTGACCGACGTCGGTTGTGGCCTACCGACGTCGGTTGTGGCCTACCGACGTCAGTGACTGTCAAGCTATAAAAACCTCTTGTTTGCCTTAGGTGAAGGTTTTAGCTCCACACCCTAATAATCTCCCACTTGGAGATAAAGAGCTGCACCTGTACCCATATCAGTACTCTGTCTAATCTGCATCCTGGCTTGTATTCCTCTTCAAGCTCCCACTTGAAGACAACCCACCACACTCCTTGTGGTGCTACACCTGTGTCTAAATTTCTCCATTCTTCTGTCTTGCTATACTCCCACTCAAACAACAACCCCTGTGAGTAACTTGTAATCAACAACACTTAACAGATCTAAACCCCCTGTTAGTCAAGCTCGCTCTGAGAACGTCCAACCTCGCTCTGATACCATTTGATAAGACCCTAAGTTCCCCAAAGCTTTGACACAACTTGTCAGATTTAAGAGCACACATGATTACCAATGTATAAGCAACTTAAACATGCAGAAATACTAGAAGAACAAATAACTATCAATGAGAAATAACACAGAAACTTAGAGGCAACACACAATTGTATTCAACTTATTACAAATGAAATTACAATAAAGAGATCACACTCTTCTTCCACCTCTACAAGGCCTTCCACACCTCAAGGGCTCTAAGTAATCTTCCCACCTGAGTAATCTTCTCTCATAGGTCACAACACACATCTAACACAAGCTGTTGTTCACCTCATTGTACATTCGGTACAATCGAGTACGAACTGATACTCTAAGTAGATCTCACCATGATCCTGCTCCTGATGTATTGCTGTCACCTTGATCTTGCTCCCCCACCGATCCTCTTCTAACCCTCGCATACACACATCCCTGCAGACCAACCTGATCTTACTTATCACATGTAGATCTCCACCATGACCCTGAAACTCCCTACATATCAAACCTGATCTTACATACATGGGGAATCCTACTTGATTCCACCATGGAAAGAACTCTCCAACCTCCACACTTGGGTTCTACAAGTTCTACACTTAACAATACAGCCCATGAGTCTATTATATAGATCTCATGCATACACTTAATTTAGATAGGTGGCTCAAAGACTCGAACTGGTCTTCATCATGCAAAAAATGCGTTCACTTAATTGACTATTCGTTAACAGTAGTTCTATCAACCATAGGCGACCAACGTCGGTCCCTTCCTTCTTGGAGGTGACCGACGCTGGCCGATCCCCTACCGATGCTAGTTTCCTTCTACGCTCCCCTGACTGACATCGGTTGTGGCCTACCGACGTCGGTGATTGTCAAGCTACAAAAACCTCCTATTTGCCTTAGGTGAAGGTTTTAGCTCCACACCCTAACAATCTCCCACTTGGAGATAAAGAGCTGCACCTATACCCATACCAGTACTCTATCTAATCTATATCCTAGCTTGTATTCCTCTTCAAGCTCCCACTTGAAGACAACCCACCACACTCCTTGTGGTGCTACACCTGTGTCTAAATTTCTCCATTCTTCTACCTTGCTATACTCCCACTCAAATAACAACCCCTCTGAGTAACCTGTAATCAACAACACTTAACAGATCTGAACCCCTTGTTAGTCAAGCTCGCTCTGAGAACGTCCAACCTCGCTCTGATACCATTTGATGGGACCCTAAGTTCCCCAAAGCTCTGACATGACTTGTCAGATTTAAGAGCACACATGATTACCAATGTATAAGCAACTTAAAGATGCAAAAATACCAGAAGAACAAATAACTATCAATGAGAAATAACACAGAAACTGAGAGGCAACACACAATTGTATTCAACTCATTATAAAGGAATTTACAATAAAGAGATCACACTATTCTTCCACCTCTACAAGGCCTTCCACACCTCAAGGGCTCCAAGTAATCTTCCCACCTGAGTAATCTTCTCTCATAGGTCACAACACACAGGTAACACAAGCTATTGTTCACCTCATTATACATTTAGTACAATCAAGTACAAATTGGTACTCCAAGTAGATCTCACCATGATCCTGCTCCTGATGTATTGCTGTCACCTTGATCTTGCTCTCCCACTGATCCTCTTCTGACCCTCACATACATACATCCCTGCAGACCAACCTGATCTTACTTATCACATGTAGATCTCCACCATGACCCTGTAACTCCCTGCATACCAAACCTGATCTTACATACATGGGGAATCCTACTTGATTCCACCATGGGAAGAACTCTCCAAGCTCCACACTTGGGTTCTACAAGTTCTACACTTAATAATACAGCCCATGAGTCTATTATATAGATCTCTTTCATACACTTAATTTAGACGGGTGACTCAAAGACTCAAATTGGTCTTCATCATGCAAACAACATGTTCACTTAACTGACTATTCTTTATCAATAGTTCTCTCCACCACAAGTGACTGACGTCGGTCCCTTCCTTCTTGGAGGCGACCGACGCTGGCCGATCCCCTGCCGATGTCAGTTTCCTTTTGCACTCCCCTGATTGACGTCAGTTGTGGCCTGCCAATGCTGGCAACTGTTAAGCTACAAAAATCTCTTGTTTGCCTTAGGTGAAGCTTTTAGCTCCACACCCTAACAATTTCCCACTTGGAGATAAAGAGCTGCACCTATACCCATACCAGTACTCTATCTATTCTGCATCCTGGCTTGTATTCCTCTTCAATCTCCCACTTGAAGACAACCCACCACACTCCTTGTGGTGCTACACTTGTGTCTAAATTTCTCCATTCTTCTGCCTTGCTATACTCCCACTCAAACAACAACCACTATAAGTAACATGTAATCAACAACACTTAACAGATCTAAACCCCCTGTTAGTCAAGCTCGCTCTGATACCATTTGATAGGACCCTAAATTCCCCAAAGCTCTGACACAACTTGTCAGATTTAAGAGCACACATGATTACCAATGTATAAGCAACTTAAACATGCAGAAATACCAGAAGAACAAATAACTATCAATGAGAAATAACATAGAAACTGAGAGGCAACACATAATTGTATTCAACTCATTACAAAGGAAATTACAATAAAGAGATCACACTCTTCTTCCACCTCTACAAGGCCTTCCACACCTCAAGGGCTCCAAGTAATCTTCCCACCTGAGTAATCTTCTCTCATAGGTCACAACACATAGCTAACACAAGCTATTGTTCACCTCATTGTACATCTTGTACAATCGAGTATGAACTGGTACTCCAAGTAGATCTCACCATGATCCTGCTCCTGATGTATTGCTGTCATCTTGATCTTGCTCCCCTGCCGATCCTCTTCTGACCCTCACATACACACATCCCTGTAGACTAACCTGATCTTACTTATCAAATGTAGATCTCCACCATGACCCTGAAACTCCCTACATATCAAACCTGATCTTACATACATGGGGAATCATACTTGTTTCCACCATGGGAAGAACTCTCCAAGCTCCACACTTGGGTTTTACAAGTTCTACACTTAACAATACAGCCCATGAGTCTATTATATAGATCTCATGCATACACTTAATATAGACGGGCAACTTAAAGACTCAAATTGGTCTTCATCATGCAAACAAAATGTTCACTTAACTGACAGTTTGTTATCAACAATTCTCTCCACCACAAGCGACTGACATCGGTCCCTTCCTTCTTGGAGGTGACCGATGCTGGCCGATCCCCTGTCGATGCCATTTTCCTTCTGCGCTCCCCTAACCGATGTCGATTGTGGCCTGTGAATGCCGGTGACTGTCAAGCTACAAAAACCTCCTATTTGCCTTAGGTGAAGCTTTTAGCTCCACACCCTAACAATCTCCCACTTGGAGATAAAGAGCTACACCTATACCCATACCAGTACTCTATCTAATCTACATCCTGGCTTGTATTCCTCTTCAAGCTCCCACTTGAAGATGACCCACCACACTCCTTGTGGTGCTACACCTATGTCTGAATTTCTCCATTCTTCTACCTTGCTATACTCCCACTCAAACAACAACCCCTGTGAGTAACCTGTAATCAACAACACTTAACAGATCTGAACCCCCTATTAGTCAAGCTTACTCTGAGAATGTCCAACCTCGCTCTGATACCATTTGATAGGACCCTAAGTTCCCCAAAGCTCTGACACATCTTGTCAGATTTAAGAGCACACATGATTACCAATGTATAAACAACTTAAACATGTAGAAATAATAGAAGAACAAATAACTATCAATGAGAAATAACATAGAAACTGAGAGGCAACACATAATTGTATTCAACTCATTACAAAGGAAATTACAATAAAGAGATCACACTCTTCTTCCAACTCTACAAGGCCTTCCACACCTCAAGGGCTCCAAGTAATCTTCCCACCTGATTAATCTTCTCTCATAGGTCACAACACATAGCTAACACAAGCTGTTGTTCACCTCATTGTACATCTGGTACAATCGAGTACGAACTGGTACTCTAAGTAGATCTCACCATGATCCTACTCCTGATGTATTGCTGTCACCTTGATCTTGCTCGCCCACCGATCCTCTTCTGACCCTCGCATACACACATCCCTACAGACCAACTTGATCTTACTTATCACATGTAGATCTCCACCATGACCCTGTAACTCCCTGCATATCAAACTTGATCTTACATACATGGGGAATCTTACTTGATTCCACCATGAGAAGAACTCTCCAAGCTCCACACTTGGGTTCTACAAGTTCTACACTTAACAATATAGCCCATGAGTCTATTATATAGATCTCATGCATACACTTAATTTATAAGGGTGGCTCAAAGACTCGAATTGGTTTTCATCATTTAAACAATGCATTCACTTAACTGACTGTTCGTTAAAAGTAGTTCTGTCTGCCACAGGCGATTGACATCAGTCCCTTCCTTCCTGGAGGTGATCGACGCCGGCCGATCTCCTACCAATGCCAGTTTCCTTCTGTGCTCCCCTGACCGACATCAGTTGTGGCCTGCCGATGTCAGCTACAAAAACCTCCTATTTGCCTTAGGTGAAGCTTTTAGCTCCACACCCTAACAATCTCCCACTTGGAGATAAAGCACTGTACCTTTACCCATACCAGTACTCTGTCTAATCTACATCCTGACTTGTATTCCTCTTCAAGCTCCCACTTGAAGACAACCCACCACACTTCTTGTGGTGCTACACCTATGTCTGAATTTCTCCATTCTTCTGCCTTGCTATACTCCCACTCAAACAACAACCCCTATGAGTAACCTGTAATCAACAACACTTAATAGATCTAAACCCCCTGTTAGTCAAGCTCACTCTGAGAACATCCAACCTCACTCTGATACCATTTGATAGGACCCTAAGTTCCCCAAAGCTCTGACATAACTTGTCAGATTTAAGAGCACACATGATTACCAATGTATAAGCAACTTAAACATGCGGAAATACTAGAAGAACAAATAACTATCAATGAGAAATAAGATAGAAACTGAGAGGCAACACATAATTGTATTGAACTCATTACAAAGGAAATTACAATAAAGAGATCACACTCTTCTTCCACCTCTATAAGGCCTTCCACACCTCAAGGGCTCCAAGTAATCTTCCCACCTGAGTAATCTTCTCTCATAGGTCACAACACACAGCTAACACAAGCTATTGTTCACCTCATTGTACATTTGGTACAATCAAGTATGAACTGGTACTCCAAGTAGATCTCACCATGATCCTACTCCTAATGTATTGATGTCACCTTGATCTTGCTCCCTGCCGATCCTCTTCTAACCCTCACATACACACATCTCTGCAGACCAACCTGATCTTACTTATCACATGTAGATCTCCACCATGACCCTGCAACTCCCTGCATATCAAACCTGATCTTACATATATGGGGAATCCTACTTGATTCCACCATGGGAATAACTCTCCAAGCTCCACACTTGGGTTCTACAAGTTCTACACTTAACAATACAGCCCATGAGTTTATTATATAGATCTCATGCATACACTTAATATAGATGGGCGACTCAAAGACTCGAATTGGTATTCATCATGCAAACAACACATTCACTTAACTGACTATTCGTTATCAGTAGTTCTCTCCACCACAAGCGACCGACGTCGGTCCCTTCCTTCTTGGAGGTGACCGACGCCGGCTGATCCCCTGCCGATGCCAGTTTCCTTCTGCGCTCCCCTAACTGACGTTGGTTGTGGACTGCCGACGTCGATGACTGTCAAGCTGCAAAAACCTCCTGTTTGCCTTAGGTGAAGCTTTTAGCTCCACACCCTAATAGCCTTAACCTTTGGAAAAAAATCCATCTGAGGTCTTAAGACTAGGCTTTCTCAAAGCTCAAAAGAGCACTTGTAGGCCTAATGAGCAGGTGAAGATAACATCATGGCAGATGACGGGAACTATGAGGAATCATGAAGATGAATAAGTGTGTTTTAAAGGTCATGAAGTTGTTTATAAAATTCTCATGAGAGTTTTCAATTTGGATAATGATGATTTTAGATAAAGTGGATCCAATTAGGCCTATTTATGCTTAAATAACATAGCTAAGTTTGTGTATGATTGTATTATCAAATTGAGAGACCTACAAAAGACTTGATGCCTTTTAGAAATTTGTTATGAAGTGTTGGGTGAATAGTTATGGATTATTTATCAAGCATAAATGAGATGAGAATGATCCAAGTGTTACCAAAGTGCATCAAAATCATAAAAGAAAGCCTCTGAAAACACTATTTAGCAAAAATTAAGGCTTTTTAGCAGTTTTTAAGGTAAGATCATGTTTTGGTTTCCTTGTTGATTAAGATCTTTGAATGATTATTTAGTGGAGTTGATAGGGTGAGTTAGATTTAAGAAAAACTTTTGGCATCATGTTTTCATATCACCAACCTTGTCAGATGCCTTTCCTTAGTCCATACAATGAGTCAAAGACCATCTATAACAGTCAATTAGGCTACTTCAAGAAGTATCTTATTGAGTCATGAAAGTAGGTGGTTGTTAATTTAAGGTTATACATGATATTAATGATGATATTTGGGATTATTAAAAGCATAGGATAGGTGCCATGGAATTTTTTAGTCTATAGTCCATAAAATCAATAAAAATGTACCTACATCTAGCTTAAGGGGACCTAACTGAGTTGTGAAGATGATAGTATGAAATAGTTCAATGAAAGTTTGTACTTTTAATGATTAATTAAGTTTTAATATAAGATTATGAAAGGTATAAGGTCATGAAGAGTATTTTAAGGTAATAAACTTACCAAATAAATCTCAAAGCTTATAAACTTATAGTCAAGGATAAAATGTTGACCTACAACCATGATAGTTAATAATCTTCTATGCAACATGGTATTTTTGTGAACGTCAAGAAAGTAAGGAGAATATGGTTGTGCTGGGTGAATTTAATGTAGATAATTATTTGAATTTTCCTCATTAAAGACCAAAAAGAGTCTTAAGAAAGGTTAAACAATCAATTAAGGTTACCTATGTGTGATTATGTAAGGATAATGGGTAGACAAGAAGAAGAAGATGAGGTGTCACTTTTTCACAAAGATGTCATGAGATGAAATATGTCAATGTAAACTTATTAAAAGACATATGTTGTTCATATTCTTAGCAGAGGAGGTTTGTACCTTAAAATACCACCTATAACTCAGCCCAAATTAGCCTAACTAAGATTCAAGGATAATGAGGAAGATGTGGAAGAGTGAAATGATGAGATTAACTTTGGATGAATAGGAAAATACAAAAGAGCTTGTAAAATTAAAGATAGGGTTATAAATAACCTATTAAAGTATAAGGTTTCTCAAATAGAACCTATAGTCAAGCCTTAATTAGAACCTATAACTAAGAAGGCACTAACAAAATCACCTATGCTAAGAGCATGAAATATCTTATGAAAAAATGTTATATGTTTTTAAACCATGTTAAAAACATATTTAAGGTCTGATTATAGTCAAGTACCTCTATTTTCACTTATAGGGTGTTCCAAATATGCATATATATAATATATATCTATAGGAAATCTTTGTGAAGAGTGATATTATTGGTAGGGGTTACACTTTTGATGATATAGGAGTGTCTCAAGACCTAATAAATATCAAGAGCTAAAGCTTAAAACATCAAAATCACTACCTACTTGTGTGAGTCAACAAGGTTATAGTATGAGTACTTGAGAAGAACAGATACACTGTATATAGTCTATGGGAGGTTTTATGAATGAATAGACATGTTAAAAATGGTTATATAAAGTCATGAAATGTCAAAAAAACACTTTAATTTTCCTCTTATACCTAAATTATAGCTTATTTCATCCTATAGGCTTGTCACGCGGGGCATGGAGAACACCTACAACCAACGTGTGTATCATGTTTGACTAGAGTATTAAGTAGGGTCAAATAGACTTCTCAAAGCCAATTAAGGTTGAAAAATATTATGAGAGTGTGATATACATTCTCACAAGGTTGATGGAGCTCTAGTAAGGTCCTAGTAAGAAAAAAAAGAGCAAGTATAGTTAGTAAGGTAACTTGTAGTGTTTTGCTTACAAACCCTTAATTTTAGTCAAAGAGGTTATAGAGGATCAAGAAGGCAGAAATGAAGAATTAAAAAAATAAGATAAGGTCATCATTGGTGTTTTATACCTCTTTGATGTCTTAAAACTCAAAAACAAACTCCAAGATGCAAAAATAAGTTCATTCTCTCTCCTAAACCTCATAGAATGCAGTCAACCTAGCCAAAGAGGTAATTTTATTTGCTCAAATCTTGAACTAGGTTTTGTATGTGAGCCTAATATAATTTGAGGTGTTAGTGTACCTTTTTAAATTACAACTTTTGGTGTTTGTTTTCTGGTTAAGGCCCTAACCTTTATGAACTATCGTTAAGAAGTTGAGTCACTCACAAGCTACCAAAAAAGCTAGTTTTGATAAATTTATATAAATTGATATCAAAAGCATATAAAATGACTTTTAATGATTATGAAAACTCATTAAATTTTTTCTATATTCCAAATAGGTTCTCACCATGAGTTTTGGTTACACTTGCAACTATATAGACTCCTTGAAAATTATACTTCTGCAAGATTTTGAGGCAAAAAGGGTGGTGTTGAAATGTGTATAATGATGAAAACCATTAGGATAGGTGTATTAGGATGTATTTAACCTATTAAATTATAAAAAACAATACAATATAACTTATAAGTGCTCAAATAAACTTGATTTTTTAGGGTAGTCCAAAATAGGCTCAAGGAAGGGCTAGTTTTTTGGCCATTTCATGATTTAACTACTTTCACAAGGTTCCAAAATCCCAAATTTATCATGGAGGATGGTATTAATCTAGGTAAAGTTAATATAACAAATTTTTTAATTTTTAAATGTGTGGGTGGTCATTTGGGTTAATTTTCTCTTTCTAGGCCTAGTAGGCCTAATTAGGCCTAATTGGAGAGAGAAATCATAGAAAAAAGATACTTTATCTTGGAGTTGGATCATGAAATTTTGTATGAATATGTAAGGGAATAGAGGTTACTTATGTTTTTTTTCATTTTTATAATATGGTTCGTACATTCTTATTGACAAGGAGCTTTACCAAATTTTAGGGTTATAAGGAATGGGTGCTTTAGCAAGTAAATAGTATATTTTGGAAGGTATGATAGATAAAATTTACTTATTTTAGGTATGAATTGATGATTAGAATACATCAATGTTGGAATTTTTCCTATTTCATTTAAAAATCCATTTTCTCTCTCCTATGCCTCTTTGCCCATGAAAGAGTCAAGTGATCAAAGCACCAAATTAATGCATAAAAGTTATTCAAGAGACTTTATTGATATTTATATCTTCATGATAAGCCTAATAAATCATGAAAAATTCAATTTTAGTTGGCGTAAGGATTCAAATGTTAAAAATGTCTCTAAAACTCCTAACAAGACCCTCTTTCTTTCCAATGCCTAGTCAAAGAGGACAAAGTTAAAGCAATTGAATAAGCCTTATAATAGCCCAAGAAATATGGAGAGACCTCATAAATAATTGGATGAGGTTTTAATGAATAGAGTAATTAAGACTTGACTAAACATTTAAGGCCTATTTTCAAGTATGTGACTTCTTCACCAAGAATATAGGTATATGCAAGCAAAGATCTAGGAGAATGTATGGGTCAAAGACCATAAATGAAGATTAATGACTTACTAAAATTTCCAAAAAAGTTTCCCTCAACCTATATTCCATGTTTTTGAAATAATATTAGAGATAATCAAGGAACTACTACATTAGAATTGGAGGAGGACCTAGTGAATGTCTCATCTCCTAGTTTTTAGGATGTACTTTGTCTTTCTCTCTCATTTCTCATTTTTATCTATATCTAAGCCTATTTTTGGCATTTGAAAAAATAATTAACTTGAGTTTTGGAAAGGCCATGCTAAAAAAAAAACTTGTACTTGCCTCTTTAGAATGAATATGATTGATTTTTGGCCTCCTCAAAGTTTGTGACTAGTGTATGTTCATGGGTAGTTGATAAATGACAGTGATAGTGCATGTTTCCTTTCATTTTTACTTTCCTATTGACCTATTTGAAGGTGTTAGTTAATTATTATAGGTTTCATAGTGTTATTAAACAATCTTGTATATATGGCAAGTGTAAGCTTCCCTTAGTGTCTTTGAGAGACCTATTGATCAACTACCTTATATCATTCATCAAATTGAGCTTCTATGTGAAACATTGATGTTTGGTGACCTTCATTTGATAAGTAAAATCAGGTCCATGTCTCTATCCATCCTTATTAGTGCATATTAGACAAGTGGAGGACACATTTTGGTGTATCACCTTAGTTAGATAGGTTTTACTTTTAGTTTACCTTCTTATCTTTTCCCTTACATGCTGGTAGTGTAGAGTAGAGATCCTAGCTGATACATCAAGGGGAGATATCCCATAAAATAAAGAGATTCAATCCATAAATTAGGAATCCACAACCTAAGATTGTATCCATGTTACTTTAGACTATGAAGGATTGAGATTACCTTTACAAGGGTGTAAGTATAATATATAATAGTTATAGTGAAAAAATATTGATATATTGCTACATCTTGCCAAAGTCAAGCCAAACATTACCAAGGTGACATAGAGAAATGATGAAAGGAACAACATTGTCAAATAATATTTGAGGACATGACTAATCACATTCCTCCATGGCCAACATGTAAGTTTTGCTCATATGGAAGGTAAATAATACTTGTTTTATCTTTCATTGTTAGTTACTTACATTATTCTCTTGCTCCTTGAGTGTCTATGATTGAGGTGTTATATTTATTTGTGAGTTTTTATTATTTTTTATCAAATAAAACTTGAATAACTCCCCTCTATTTTTCCAAATTTTCACACCCCCTCAATTTTTTGAAACTAATACTTTTCTGCCATAGAGATGACTCAGTCATAAAGTTTACAACTATGTTGGGGAACTAGTCAATTAGTAGTATATTTAGATGCATGTTTTCAATTACATAAGTTTATGATGATTGGTTTATGAATTCATATTTATATTTTAAGTGTTTAAAAAAATCATAAATGGATGAATGAATAAAATATGAATATGTATTTATCACTGATGAATGTTTGTGATCAATCATTTTTGTTTTTCAGTTGATTCATGACCATGTTATAGTAAAACTTTGTAGTTTGAATAATGAAATTTTATATGTTTATAAAAATAAACATATTTGTATGGATTATCATGACAACATTAAGATATCTACATTGATTTTCAATTGAGTATTTTATATTGATTTTAGACTAGTTTTCAGATTCATAACTCGATCAAAACGTGATAATTTGATATTTCCAATCTATAATGACAACATGTGATATGCTTTGATCAAAATGAAAATATATTATGGACAATGGATTTTTATTAGTTCAATTTCATTTTGAAATTATATATATGGATTGGTCATGATTGTTACAGTTTGAGAAAGTAATGTGTCTTATGGTTTATCAAATTAAATACATCATTTGATTTATGATGAACTTCATTTTGAAATTTGATTATGAGCACTATATGAATTCATAAATTTGATTAATGGATCAAATAGATGTAGAATTTAGTTGTAATATAGTTGAAATGGGTTAATATTGGCATAATTTTTATGATGGTTTGAAATTTGAACCATAAGTTCTAAACATATACACAATGAACAGTGGAGAGAACTTATTCATTTCAAATTTTTATGAACTAGGTTTATGTCATTTGATTTGGGGTACAAAAATATTTTTGTATGATCATGAAGGTTTTTAAAGGTTAATTAAATTACCCTATACCATGCATTTTTGAGACACAAAGGTTAGTGGCTTTGAGGTACAAAGTTTACTATGTGATTTCAAAGGGCATAAAATAATTGGTGATTTTAAAGGTAATTTGGATGAATTTATTTTGATTCACAAACTTTTCATGACATAAGATGATTGGTCTATTTTCAAAGGTTAATTTTATCTAACCTTAAGACTTGTAAATGGTTATAATGGCAAGTTGAGTTGGTAGTCCATTTGGTGAATGTGGTGGCATATTAGCTAGTAAGGTGAGTTAATGTGAAGCATATTGGATGCTTCAAGATCTTATAAGATCATTTGGTGGTTTTAAGGAATCAATGCCAAGTGTACATGACTTGATTAATGGATATTAGTTAAAGGATTAGTAAGTATATTGGTTGTTGTTAAATTTGGTGGCTTTTATAACTTGGTTGGTAGTATGCTAAGTACTTGTCTCAATTTTAATGAGCCAATGTTAAGTCTACATGTAATCACGGTAGTTAATTCACAAGTCTGGGATTTAAAATAGCTTTGTTTTCTAGGTTTTTATCATTTTTTGAAGCTTATCTATGGATCCATTACTCTAATGATTTGGATTTTGAATTTTTAGATAGAGATTTATGAAATGGAAAGGTTACAAGGAAGCACACACACAAGTATGCCATGAACAAAATGAATAAATTTTAAGGAATATTTTTAGTTGTTTCAAATGGTTTTTTGTTGCATGGAAAATAAGTTAGTTTCTAGTCTACATATTGATAAATTTGATAAGTTGTGGGTTTAAATCTATGCATGTTTGTTTTGGAAGGAAAAATATTTTAGTTTAGTCTTAATTTATCATTTCTTTGTGTTAGAGGTACAATCACTAAGAGAGGGTGGGGTGAATCAGTGAGCCTAGATTATCTAACTTCAATTTCAATCCTTTCAAACTCTTAATTAATTATCACAAGCATTCATGAAGCATACACATAATTCATATCAATTAAAAAGAAAAATAATGCAAGATCAAACACATAACACATGATATATGTGGGAAACCCTCTTGGGGGAGAAAACCCACTAGAACCTATAATTGGACTATTGTCCTATAATAATAAGAACTAATTTAGACCATCTATAACTGATCAAGGAACTACCATCCCTTATTTAGTGAGAATATAATCCCATAAGGTGATATTACACCTGTCTAGTTGAGTTACCACAATAACTAGACTTTTAACAAGTTTCACCTTGCAAAGAAGCTGCAACCCTCTATATATCAAGCAACCACAACAACACCTAAGAACCTATCCAACTTTGAACTAATGTCTTCAAAACCACATGATAGACCTCTAATTATCACTCTTCACCTTTAGTCTTTCATCTAACACTCCCTATTGGATAAATCACATTACATACTTGAACCAACACACAAAGATCAATAAAGACACATTACATATCCCAACTAACCCCATTCTTCAATTATTCACTCACACTCAATCTTTAAACCTATAAGAGCATTGTTATGACATTAATGATATGAAATACAAGTCATACACACCATCACCAACTTTATCTACCTTTAAACCCATCCATTGTGTACACATAACCTTCACCTTGCCTTCGCTTACTATACAAACTCTCTCAAACAACCTCTTGAGCATACTCACTCATTTTGCCTCTTCTAGGCTTATTAGGTCCAATGACCTATGTGATCACATTCATCACCTTGATTAAACAATATTTTTTGATCCTCTTTTCTCTTTTCTAGTCCTCACTAACCTATGCCTTCTCTTTCAAAGGTTTTCTCCTTCACTTAACTCAAAATTCACACAACAAGAACAAATAGACCAAATAGGCCTTGTACTTATACCATGCTCTTGGTATAACCCATATTGGTTAGCCAAGATGCTTACCACACTTATTAAAAAGTTTAAATATGTCCTCATACACATTAAATGAAATACACACATACTACATAGGTCAACCAATACCTCATTACCCCCAAACCACCATTAGGTCTTGGTGAGACCTAAAACCTTTAGGCCTTCACACTCACATGTTACATGTGAGATTACTTGGACCACCTTCATCCTTTAATAATATCTCCAACATACACTTTACCACTCCCACATGGGTCCATGCCATCTAAAACACCAACTCTACACTTGGACATACCAATTAGGTCTCTTAGCTATTTAGGTATTCATACATAGAAAACATAGTCTCAAGCTTATGAACCAAATACTCAAATATTTCACATATCCATATGATTAGATCACATGGTTGAACCCTTTAAGACCTAACCTATACCTCCATGTGATTTATACACATCAACACATGTTCTAAACACTCAAAATAATATACATAAAATGACCACTTAGACTGGTCATATATAGTCAGAATATAGTCAAGCTATTTTGAATCTCCATATCAAATAAAAGACATATAATGAAAACCAATGCCTTATCATAATCCTTAGATACTTATATAACATTTCCATGTTCATTTAATTCTTCAAATATGCTTAGAACACCTTCAACTTGACCTCTATAAGATGGTCACTTAAACTGCCAATGCATTCAACAAACATAGTCAACTTCTATGTCTTTGTTCATATAGAGTATAGATTGGTCAAACCTCAAATTACCACACAGATGATCCTTATGAAGTCTAAAAAAATTTCCAATATTTAATTCATTATGATCCATCTAGATATCATTAAGATGAACTTAATTATCTTTCTCAAGTCACTTACAAAAAATAGTTAAACACACAATAAAATTTGGAAATCAATATATTTGACTATAAAAACATTTAGACCTTATAACCAGGTTCACTAGATTCATCATGGAGTTCTTCAACTTTTACTTTTATAACACCTTCAAATTTTTCCTAGATTAAAATTTATAAACAAAATATAGAGCACTATTTTTTCCCTTTGCAAAATTCAAATATTCAAATGCCAATGGTTAAAGTTAAACATCGATCACTTTGATATCATCTCGTGCCCTCATTGATCAGATTAAACATGCACCATTGATCTTTATTGAAGTAGCTCGACCTTTACCTTTCATCGCTCACCATTGGATCTTTGTCTTAACTATTTGACTTAATGCACTCCATCAATTTTGTGTACATAGCTCAATATTTATCTATATTAAACATTGGACACTTTGAAAACATCTTGATCAAAATGTACCATTGATCTATATATGTACAAAGATCCACTCACTGTTAGATCTTAGAACAAGCTTGATATTTTCTTTGCTCAACATTAAGCATCAAACACTTGTCCTTATCTTTTTGATTCTAGACATCGTAGAATGAACATGCTACATTGATATTCTATAAATAGATTAGAATTTAACTTTATTAAACATTGCACACTTTAACCTCTTTGACTTGTTGCATACCATAGATATTCACTGTATGATCATCTGTGAACCATTAGATCTACGTCTGGTCCTAATCTTCAAATTTATGCAAAATAGACTAAGTATGGGGACTATTTCTATCTACCTAGAAGGAAAACTTTGTATAGGCATATATTTTGCCTCAATCCATCCCATGTTTTCAAATTTACATCATATAAACTAGGCATAATACTAAACAAACCCATATGACCATTTCTTTTTGAAACCTTCTTATGTGCAAGATATGCTATTCCAAAACTACTCACTTGACTCATTATTGAACTTAGACAAATAAATAGGCTGAGCTCAGATTCATTTTGTGCCATCAATCTTCAATGAGATGAAATTCAGACCATTAGATCTACCTTTTCAAATTGACTAGGTGTTGGAATTTAGTGCACTTTTGTTTGAGGGACCAACTTTACACCTTAATAACTTTGGCTGCACTTAGTTGAATGATCTAAATTTTAAACCATGTGATATCATTAGATAGGATAATATATCCATATATGGAACATGTCTTTAAACCCTCACATGTGTGAGATATGACATAATCAATATGCCTCCTTAGATTTATCTGTCATAGAGCCAAGTATGTCAAGAACTGCCTAAAAGGCTAACTTTGAACATGCATATATTTTGATGTGCTTCATCACATGACCTAAAATTTAACACATATTAATTAGGAATAAATGTGATAAAAAACATATGAAATACTCCCCCTAAATCATCCACACGTGGTAATGGTGATGTCAACAAATTACCTACTTAGATTTTCTACCACTAGACCTAAAATGTCTAGATGAAAATAATGATTAACCATATGGAATGCATTCATGCAAAAAAGAAATCAAATAATTATTGAATATTGATAGGACCCCTTACACATGATTAAATAACCATATTCATACCTAAACAT
Organism: Torreya grandis; assembly: GCA_037957365.1. Taxonomy (NCBI): domain Eukaryota; kingdom Viridiplantae; phylum Streptophyta; class Pinopsida; order Cupressales; family Taxaceae; genus Torreya; species Torreya grandis. The sequence continues at coordinate 2,116,808 of JARHVA010001640.1, forward strand.
CTCTAACCAAGACAAAACATAAGATCAACCAAGCTTCCTTCAAGTGTACTAGGACAAGCACATTACACACTTTGTCATTATCACTTAACCTATAAAGACACCTCGTCAAAATCCTTGGTCAACTTAGAGACATCATTGAAAATCCTCCAATAATATCCTCCTTTATCATTGATGTCAAACACCAATACAAAGCTTATGGTCAGACTCTATCTCTCTCTTCAGGTTCTTTCTCCCCCTTTGATACAATGATAAAATGGGCTAAACTTTTGATCTTATGGACCTGAAAAGACATCAAGGACCAATAATAGGAAGAGACCATCTCTAAGAGATGATATAGACTCCCCTTAACATTTATCAAAACTTTTATCACTTTGACCTTCTCAAACATGCTCTATGACAACACTCTTCTTTAGTCATACATAGCTTTTATGAAACATACATGAAAAACAAAAATTGCATGAAATTACCATAAAAAAATTAAGAGGGAATTATCCTAAATCACCTAAGCTTAGGCACCTTTTTTTTGAGAATATTTATACCAATTCCAACAATGATGAATCAACACAATTGCCTCTATACCTTCTTTCTTAGATCCAACTACACAGTCCTTTGATCCTAGAATCTAACCAATTATAAATCTCCCCCTTTGTTTATGTAAGAAGATTCAATACAATGTGAAAGCAACTGACTTGGTTTGATCAAATAATCATATCAACATACTTGAGTTCACATCTATAGAAGACTTATTCAAATCTCCACCATGACTGGAACATCTCACATATGCTCCCCCCATATTATACACAACTCTTCAAGCCACTCAAGCTATTTGAGTTAGCTACCTCTAACTCCATGGCATACACAACTTGTCATTTACATAACTTAGAGATGTTTTTCATGATATCAAAGATAAGACAACACATTTTCCTCATCCTCCATATCAACCTTGTCTTCATTCTTTCTTATGTAATAGTATATTTTTGAACCACATCATCCTTAATCATACACCTAAACTTCCATTCCTTGCTTATAGACCTTACACACACTTCCAACATTATTTCATGACAAAAAACACTAAACTAGGCTCAACCATGTAGTACAATCATATCACCAATTGATGAAAACATTGCATATTCTATAGTTGATGTTCACTTAGCTCTATATACCAAAATTGAGTCATTAAAATCATGAACACACACCTTAGGGTTTGTAGACATCAAACCCTCAAGCCACTACCTTTTATCCTTTGGGCTAGTTCTTTAAAAATTTAGAGCAAATTAATCAACCAAAGAACATCTTGACATAGGTTTTACAATCAATAAAGTCCTTCACGACAAGCCAACACATCTTATCATGACCTTCTTTATCTTACAACATCAATTAAGACCCAAACAATATCCATCATGCTTCCTCTTTCTGTAAAGTATCTCCTTAAAGCTTAGAGAGAGACACCCCTTTGACATAGAGAGACTAAAAATACCAAAATTATAGAGAGTCCATTATCTCCATAATCTCATCTGACTTACATTCCTTCTTGACTTTGAATGAATCCTTGACTTCATTATTTTATTTATATTTTTCAATAAATGATATCAATAGAAACTCTTGACTTTCCTTCATGTCTATCATGGCAAACAAATCATCTTTGGTCTCAATGTAATCTCTTCTAACAAGCTTAGGTTTGCATACCCATTTGTGACCTCTTCCTTACACACTAGGAGCTCCATACACCTTATTTTTATTTGGGAACTCATTCAACCTATTCATTCAATACCTATAAATGTGATCAACTCTATAACAACTAAAACAAATAAGATCATTCATACCTTTTGCTTGATGATGATTATGATCTTCTTTTTCTATCTGGTCAGAAGACAAATTCTCTTGGCAGTCTTGTATCTTCTTCACATCTGATTCCTTCTTTGATGTAGTAGGAAATCCACCTCGATAAAGATTATCCCTCATAGTCTTAGGTCTTAACACCATTGATTGAATTTTAGGAGTAGAGTGATTCTTCAAACTATTCTTTTAGAATATAGTAATATGTCCTAATTTATTGTAACTATAGCAAAAAATATCATTCAACATACCTCTTGATTGATTTGAGTTAAGACTTCTCCATGAACAATTGTTCCTTTTAAGGCTCCATAAATATCCATACTTGATTGGCTTCCTTATTTTTGCATTACTTTCAAATATTTCAATCTCCTTGACATACTAAGGCTTCTCACGCTTATTTTCTAGCTTATCCAACTTGACAACAACAAGCTCATGTGTACTCTTTAATGACTTCATCTCAATATTTAATAGAGTGTACTCATCTTCTCTTTCTATTAGATTTGCACTTGCAGTCTTAAATTGATCTTACTGATCTTCTCTTCATCCTTTTTGGCCTTGTTGGCCATGTCTCTCAATCTATATGCTTGCACTTCAATAGATTTGACCTATTCTTGATTTTCTTCTCATATTTCTCAAACTTGCCTAATAAACTTCCCTTAATAGAATTGACTTGTGCTTCAAGACCTTTGATCATATTCCTCTTTTTATGTTCCTCTTCTTCTAATCCTTTAGTTCACCAAGTTCACTTATGAGCTCAACTTCTAGATCAATTTCTTCTTCCTTCTTATTATTTTCTCTACCATTATGACAAGCTTATTTATCAAACATGATGTCCTTTTATTTTTAACAAATTTCCTATTTTGAACTCAAACTTGTCTTGGCATCTACTAGCTGAACCTTGAGATCATTGATAATATTCTCATCTTTTTTGGCATCTTTCTTCAAAGTACATATATGCTCTTAAAGTGATTTGATCATAGCCTTCCAATGTTCATTCTCTTTTTTCAACTATTTGTCCATTTCTATACCTACTTAGGATCTCTTTCAATCTATTAAGCTTCCTCCAAAGGAACTACTCTAATACCAATTTTTATAGGTACAATCACTAAGAGGGGGTGAATTAATGAGACTAGATAATCCAACTTCAATTTCAATCTTATAAAATTCTTAATCAATTACCATAACCATTCATGAAGCATACATAGCATTCATAGTAATCAATAAGAGAAACAATGCAATATCAAGCACATAACACATGACATATGTGAGAAACCCTCTTGGGGGAGAAAACCCACTTGAACCTATAATTGCACTACTATCTTATAATAACAAGAACCAATTTAGATTAGCTGTAATTGATCAAGGAACTACCATCCCTTATTTAGTGAGACTAAAATCCCACAAGGTGCTACTACACCAATCTAGTTTAGCTACCACAATAACTACACTTTTAGCAAGTTTCATCCTGCAAGGAGGCTATAACCCCCTAGATGTTGAGCAGCCACAACAACACTTAAGAACATCTCCACCTTTAAATTGACGTCTTCAACACCTAATGATAGACCTATGATTATCACTCTTCACCTTCTCTCTTTCATCCAACAATAACTATTGGAAAAATCACATTACATACTTGAACCAACACATAAAGATTAATTAGGACATATTACATATCCCAACTAACCCCACTCTTCAATTCTTTGCTCACCCTCAATATTCAAACCTGCAAGAGTACTATTATGACATTAAAAATATTACCTAAAATTCATAAAAACCATCATTAACATAATATACCCTTCAATCCATCTACTGGGTACACATAACCTTCACCTTGCCTTCACTCACCATACACACTCTCTCAAACAACCTCTTGAGCATACTCACTCATTCTACCTCTTCTAGGTTTATTAGGTCCAATGACCTATGTGATCACCTTCATCACCTTAATCAAATAAAAATTTATGATTATATTTTATCTCTTCTATTCCTTACTAACCTATAGCTTTTCTTTTAAATGTTCTCTCCTTCATTGGACTCAACATTCACACAATAAGAATAAATATGCCAAATAAGCCTTGTACTTATACCATGTTCTTGGTATAACCCATCTTGGTCATCCAAGATTCTTTCCAAAATTATTACACATTAAATATAATAATCACACACTCCATAGGTTGTCCAATGCCTCATTACCCCCAAACCACCATTAAGTCTTGGTGAGACCTAAAACCATTAGGCCTTCACACCCACACATTACATGTGAGAATAATTAGACCACATTCACCCTTTAACAATGATTAAAACATATCAAAAATATCTTCAATATCCAATTTCTCACTCCCACATGGGTCCATGCCATCTGTAACACCAACTCCACACTTGGACCTACCAATTAGGTCACCTAGCTCTTTAGATCTTCATAAATAGAAAACATAGTCTCAAAATTTTAAACCAAATAATAAAATATTTAACATATCCATATGAATAGATAACATGGATCAACCCTTTAGGACCTAAACTATACCTCCATATCCTTTAAACACATCAACACATGTTCTAAGCACTCAAAACAATATACACAAAATGACCACTCATACTCATCATATATAGTTAAAATATAGTCAAATTATTTTTACTCTCTATATCTAATAAAAAGAATATCATGACAACAAATGACTTATCATAATCCTCAAATACTTATATAACACCTCCATGCTCTTTTTATTCTTAAACTCTACTTAAAACACCTTTAACTTACCTCTGCAAGATGGTCACTCAAACTGCCAATGCATTCAATAAACATAGTCAACTTCTACATCTTTGTTCATATAGAATATAGATTGGTAAAACCTCTAATTATCTCAAAGATGATCTTTATGGATTATAAAACACTTTAAAATAGTTAATTAATCATGAGACATATAGATATCATCAACACAAACTCAATTATCCTTCTTAGGTCACTTGCAAAACATAGTCAAACACATAGTCAACTTTGGAGCTCAATATCTTTGACTGTACAAATATTCATACCTTCTAACTAGGTTTACTAGATTCACCATGGAATAATCTTCAACTTTTATTTTTATATCACCTTTTAATTCATCCTAGAACAAAATTTATGGATAAAATATAGAGAACTATTTTTTCCTTTTAGAAAATTCAAATATTCAAATACCAACAGTCACAGTTAAACCTTGACCACTTTTATATCATCTCATGCTCTCAATACTTAGATTAAACATGCACCATCAACATTTATTGAATTATCTCATCCTTTATCTTTCATCTCTCACTATTGGATCTTCATCTTGACTATTACACTCTATCGATTGCTTGTACGTAACTTGATCTTTATTTATATTAAACATTGGAAACTTTGAAAACATGTCATTCAAAACACACCATTGATATATATATATGTATGAAAATCCTCTCATTGTTATATCTTAGAATAAGATTGATATTTATCTTTGCTCAACATTAAACATCAAACACTTGTCCTTATCTCCTTGATTCCAGACATCTTTGAATGAACATGCTCCATAAATCTTCTACAAATAACTTAGACTTTAAATTTGTTAAACATTAAACACTTTTATCTCTTTGAATTGCTGTGCACCATAAATCTTCACTATATGATTTCTTATGAATCTTTGGATCTAAATCTAGTCATGATCTTTAACTTCATGCAAAATAAACTAAGTATGGGGACTATTGATATCTTTTTGGAAGGCCAAATTTTTATAGGAATATATTTTACCTTGATCAATCCCATGTTCTCAAATTTTTTATCATATAAACTAGGCATAATACTGAACAAACCCATATGACCATTTATTTTTGAAACCTTCTTGTGTGTAAGATATGATTTTAAAAAACTAATCACTCGACTTGTTCTTGAACTTAGAAATATAACTAAGTTGAGCTTAGATTAATTTTTCACCATAGATATTCAATGTGATGAAACATGGACCATTAGATTTGCCTTTGCAAACTGACTAGTGTTGTAACTTAGTGCACTTTTGTCTAAGGGACCAACTTTGAACCTTAATAACTTTGGCTATGCTTAGTAGAAAGATCTAAAACTTAAACCATGTAATATCCTCACATAGGAGAATCTATCCATATATGGATCAGCTCCTAGAACCCTCACATGTGTGATAAATGACATCATAAATATTCCTCCTTAGATTTATCTATACAGAGCCAACTATGTCAAGAACTACTTAGAAGGCCAACTTTTCACATGCATATCTTTTGATGCAGTTCATCACATGACCTAAAATTTAGTGAATATCAACTAGGAAAAAATGTGATTAAAAATATATGACTAAACCCCTCTGAATCATCCACATGTGGGAATGGTGATGTCAAAAAACTGCCTACTCAAATTTTTTGCCACTAGACCCAAAATGTCTAAATGAAAATAATGATCAACTTGATGAAATCCACTCATGTACACAAGAACCAATAATATTATTTAATTTTGATAGGACCCCTTGAATATTACAAAATAACCATACTTATCCCTGAACATCTCTCACCAAGCCAAAACAAAAGATCAACCAAGCCTCCTTCAAGCGTACTAGGACAAGCACATTGCACACTTTGTTATCATCACTTAGAAAATCAAGACACCTCATTAACATCCTTGGTCACCTTGGAGACATCATTTATAATCCTCAAACACTTTGCATATATAATCATAAATGGCTTTAGTTTTTATATATTATCTTGATGGATGATGAGATAAAGGATATGTGGTTTATCAGTTTAGTTTGAGCATGGTTTTATTAGAAATATTAAGCCTTTTTTTGTTGAATATGCATCCAATTTTGGATTTATATGATTAATATAGATTGATATGGTGTTTCAAACATGCACTTTATAGTTTTAAAGGCTTATTTAAAACTTTAGGTTTTGAAGGGATGAACTTTGTGTGTTTTTGTTTCATGAATATTTTAAAGGGTTTGTGTTTGTCATGTCATAAAGAAATGGTTTTAGGAATATGTTCGAGTATGAAAATATATTTTTCAATCATAGATTTATATAGTTTCATGTATTCATGGATTTTTTTAGGAAAAATACTGCATGTCATGTTATGGAAATTTAGTATGTTGATTTTTGTCTGAGAAAATAATGGAAGGTTGTGGAAATATTTTCATGAATAGTGCTTTTTGGCACAAAAGGTAGTTCTAGGTTTTGTTTAAGTATTAGCAATAATGAAATAGTTATTAGTTTTCTTGAAAAACTATAACAACTTGTTTCTTATTCCTATAAATAAGATTTAAAAGACATATTTTAGATATGTAGGGTTTTGTTTCAAGTTTTTGTTGGTTGAATATTATATAATGATATGATTTGAAATGCATCAATTTATGTTTTTGGAGACTTATTGCAAAGCTATCTTAGGGTTTGATATGAGATGAGTTTTTTATATGCACAAAGACATTATATGGATAGGTTTGTTGGTTTCTGATTTACTGTGAAAATTTTATTTATAAATAATTAATTTAGAAATTTTAAATATTTTTTTGAAGTCAGATGTTGAAATATCTGGTAATTTGGAAAAGCTGGATAAGTTATTTTAGTACAATGATGTGAAATGTTTTCTATGTGAAGGGTTCCTATTTATTCCTATTGAAATTTATTTAAAAGGAATATATGCATAAATTATGATGGTTGTTGTGGTATTTTAGTTATAAATCACATTTTGTAATGATTTTGAAGTGATTAGAATCTAATTTTGGGAGTGGCTTTCTCATGAAAATCCGAGCATATTATTTTGATCAAGACTTTGATTACAAAATGAAATTTTATGTCATCTGCATTTTCTAAGATATTTCAAAACCATGAATATATAGATCAATAAGAGATGTTTATAGTTACATTAAAACTATAAAATTGACTTAGAAGGACAATTTTTTGTTCAAACTTTATATTTTGATGATTTAATCTCTTATTTGAGTTTGAATAAGTTATATGGATTACAATTTGAGGAATATATATCATGAATAAGAATTATTCTTTCAGACATGATTGAATTGGTTTAGAATTTGTACAAGTTTTATTTTGACAAAGATATATATGTCAGATTATATTCATAGTGAGAGTAGAGAGTCATGAATATCTGATAAAACATTTTGAAATAAGATTTTATTTGATGATCTTAGTGATTTGGTTTAGCTATTAGTTTTTCATAAGAATATGGAGTTTAATTAGTAGAATCAGTTGTGATCATTTAATGTTAGTGAAATTTGAAATTGAGGATTGAGTATATTTAAATATAGTTTGGTATCATATTGATATATGCATGTGATTATTTCAACCAGTTTTTGAATATTTTTCAATGGATAGGATATCAGGTTGGGATCAACTTAGATCAAGTAGAAGTATTGATAATAGAGGTTGGGGTTAGAATTTAGATAATGTGAATCAACAGAACCTGAATAGACAATTTCAAAAGGGAGGTTTTAGGGCTAGATATTTGGTCATAGGTATGCTAGTAGGGGTGATAGGATGTTAATCCACTTTGATGCTACTACATTAAGTTTTGGAATGTATTAAATAATTTACCTTTCAATCCTACAAACCCTAGGGGTAATAGAGGATTTTATGGAGGTATATTTGGTGCTAGATCTCAATGCCATAATAGTTCCTCTCACAACTTATAGAATAATCCACATCACTTGCCAGTTTAGTCACCTACTCTAAGAAGAATCTAGCATGTTAGTGAGCCACACCCTATTAATGAAGCCACTCAGCTAGACATTAAAGTAACCCATGCAATTTTTTTTGTTAATATTACCTTGCCTTCTATTTATAATGAATCCTCACCATCTTATAGAGATCTTATTTTAGGATGCACAAAATTAAGTTTGAAGGAACCTATTTCAAGTTACAAAAAATGTAGTCTTGAAATTCATCCAACTACTTTAGACAAATGATGAGATAGTCAGAATGATACAAACACTCCAATTGAGGTCAGAGTTCTCAAATAGATTAAGATAGAGGTGGATGACCCCATAAGTGATTCAAGAATGAATATGGTTCACCTTCCAGTATTTTATATGGAATACAATGAGTGCATGAATGAACAGGGGAAGCCAATGCCTGAAGTTCTTTCTAATTCTGATGATTATTAGATGTTAGTAGGATAAAATTTCATTTCAAAGTTAAAATTTTAAATTATGAGAGCTTAAGTTCTTTCAAACTTGATACTTTTATTTTTAGATTTTGATATTTTGGTTGGATATATTAAAATTACAGCAGACTTTAGTTTTCTAATACACACACACACACACACACACACACACACACACACACACACACACACACACACACACACACACACACACACACACACACACACACACACACACACACACACACATGCCTAAGTAATTTTTGGAGATATGCATTATGGTTTTAATATGAATAGAAATTTTATTAACTTTGATTTGTCTATTTATTTATTGAAATATGCTATTCTATTTTATTATTAATTGATTAGGATCCCCACCCATTAGAAAGTGCCTGGTCTATATTCAAATACTTGCTCCATTAAGACTTTTAAGTCTTAATTAAATATTAACTAATAACTATCTATATTAATTGAGTTTTAAAAATTCAATTGGTTAAGGTAAACTAGTAAATAAAGTTGGTTACAAATTCTTTTTCCAATCAAATTTGAAGCATAAAAGGAGATCAAGGATTCATTTGAAGAGGAGAAATAACATAGATATTGAGGAATTATACATTGTGAAGTCAATTATTTATCTCTCTCTCTCCTATGTAACTTCTCTAAGATAGCATAACTTTTGTAGATAGACCTAATCGTACTTTCTCTAATGATTGAGTAATTGCTTAGGCAACATAGGTATATCGAGTTTTATATTATCATTTATAACAAATTATTTAAAGTTTGTCAAGTTTAACATTTTTTGATGATTACTCCTTGTAGTTTTAGATTAAGGTAAAAGCAGGTTTTGAAGGGACCCCAAAACCCTATTACAAAATCAAGAGATAAAGCATTAACAACCACCAGGAAAAGCATTCCTGAATCCTACTAAAAAATAGTATCAAATCAAGTTTTACAGGGACCTGAAACCACAAACATAGTCCAATAAAAGCACCCAAGTTTTAAAAGGACCTAAAACCTTAACAAAACCAAGTTTTACAACCTAAAATAAGTACCCAAGTTTTACAAGGACCTGTAACCTTAAAAAACTTACAGCATAGGGAAAAGAATGCTAAAAAATATATATCTTTAGCATTCTGCCCTAGCCAACAATGCAGGTTGCCATTGCAATAATTACACACAAGCATTTTTTGTGACAATAAAAAACCTCAAAATACCTTTAGTTTCTCTGTCACTATGATTGATGAAGAGACCGTCAGATCCAAAAATAATGACAACCATATCCATGTCGCTCACATTGCTGTCAACAGCCATGGTGTCCTCCATAAGCACCTTGTGCTGCTCCTTGCGGCATCCGATAATGAGATGCTCACTAAACTCAGCTAGATCCTAGCCCTGCTCCCCACGGTGGCCTCCATGAGCACCCTGTGTGACTCCCCTATGAGGGTTTCCCCCATCCATTCACTATTTCCTTCACAAACCAGATTGGGATGGCAGGCCAACTCGGGCTAGAAATCTAGCCCATGTTCCATCCGCAATATAGACATTCAAAGCAAAAATAAAGTTCCATGCAATAAAAGATCATGCATTATAGTGGGATTCTACAGCTTTGATAGCCACCTTAGTATTATAACATTGCTATCCATATATATCCATGAGCACCTTGTGTGACTCCCTTCATTGGCCAATGATGAGAAGCTCACGGATCTCAGCCAGATCCAGGCCCTACGTGTAGTTTGTGCCCTATGCCCTGCGGTGGCACCCTATGCCCTACGGCCTGTACCCTATGGCCTATGCCTTGTGCCTTGTGGTGATGTCCTACACCCTACGGCGGTGCCCTGCGCCCTAATGCACCCTTATTACTCCTTGTAGTTATATGTGCATAATTCAAGTATTCAACCCGAAGAATGAGGAAAACTTCATTGTTTGTGATATTTCACTGATCTATTTGATTGTAAAAATTATCTCTTAAGATATTTTGTAAATAAATATGTTAGTTTCTCAAATAAAATTGATTGATTTCACTAAGATGACTCTTTCTATTGAGACTCACATGTTTTTTATATATTGTACTTTATATTGACTTTGACTTTAATATAGTTTGACTTGTTTTAGATTGATTTTTAATAAATCTCATTTCCTTTCTATTTCCTTTAGTTTTAGTATCATTTATCTTTTAATTCATTTTTATGTTACTTTTTATTTTTATTTTTTATTCAAGTTGTTTTCTTAGATTAATCCCTTGTTTATTTTCTTAAAGTTATATTTATTTATTTCTTTTATAATTTAGTTTAGATTAGTTTAATTTATTAGACTTAGATTAATTTGTTTTGTTTAGTTTAATACTTTGTTTCTTTAATAGTTTGTTATCTCTTTCTTAGTTTAGTTATTATATTATCTTATCTAGTTTATTCTCTTTAGTTTTTTAGTTGCTATTAGTTTGTGTTTCTTATGTTTTGAATTCTTCTTAGCTATTTATTTTATTAAAGATTTATTCATCTTTGATTTATCTCAATTTTATTTTACTTATATTTCTGGTTTATTATCTTGATGTCATTTGGAATTTATTACAACAAAAGCAAGATATTACTTTGAAGTATATTATATTATTGAATTAGATTTCTTTCTTTCAAGAGATTGTCTTTTTCATAAACCTTCTCTGTCAGATATGATAGACTACATATTCAGATTTGAATTGATTCATTATTTGATAAGTGAATTTATAAAATTATAATGGAATATGTTATATTTGATAGCTTATTTTTTATTTCCCAAAACATTAAAAAAATCCCTCACATCTTTAAGATCATAATTGAAACTTTAGAACATTACTATTATACTGATACGATTAAAACTTAACCTTTGTAATAAGCAAAAGGGTTGATTAGTTGATGGTATTATTTTCATCATCAATAAATTATGTGACTATAATGGGGAACTTTCATAAATCTTATTTGTTTTAAGTTATGTTTTCTTCTTGCTCATGGTACTTGGAGGACATCTTCCTATTATTTAACCTATAATTGATATTGCTGATGGTCAAGTTGATGTTGTCTTTTATCTAACTTGTTATGCATGGTATAATCATCCTCATAATCTTCAACATGTTATTCAAGTTATAAATTAAGAATAAAAAATTGTATAATTTGAGATAGATTGGTATTCTAATCTTACTAGTGAGACTCAATAGAACATTTTAAATACAAATAGATGAATTCAAGAAGATAGATCTAGAGTTTTAGCTACTAATCCTAGGCCTAAAATTCATTTTTTTATTCTTTTCCTTTTAATGATCTAGTTTTTCCCTTTGAAGATATTAAAATAAATCTATAATTAAATTAATTAAATCAAGTTCAAGAAAATCAGTTAATTTAGGTAGAAGAGACTGCTAAAGTTTTTAATGGGAGATCAAGTAGAAGTGAAGATAGAAGAGTTGATTCACATACTACAAGACAATAGAGATATAAATGATCTCACTAAAGGAGAATATGAATTTGAAGCTGAAGGAGAATAACATATAACTATAACACCATAGATTTTTACAAATCTAATTAATATTGGAAATCATCATGGTAAGTTACCTTCCATTAAAGGATTACATATAAAAATATTTTTTGGAGCTTTTGAAGAATATTGGGAAGATCATTTAGAAGCATTTAGGTTAGTTTGTGCTACTCTTGGTATATTAAATGAAAATATTTGTTTAAAAGTTTTTGCTCAAACACTTGAAGGGAAAGCTTACCAAGCATTTATTAGTTTACCTACTAAAGTTATCAACACATTGAAAAATATTGAATAATGGATATAGTTGTCTTTTAGGAAAGAGAAAGAGGACTTTGACCTAGTTAATGATCTTGTAAAATTTTCTCTTGATCTAGGCGAGACCAATTATCATTTTATTATCAGATTCACTAAGTTATGTCAAAAGATTCCTCGTGATCTTAGATCTTCTAAGAAGTTATCTAGACTTTAATTTTGTAGTGCTTTACCCCAAAAATATAAAATGGCCTTAGAGGATAGGGATATTATAAAATATGATGAAACTTTAACATTCTGCATTGAATATGAAAAAAACTTAAATTTATTGGATTTAAAGATAGGTTTTCTCTAGGTTTAAATGTAGATAATGCAAAATTTTTAAAAGACATTCAAAGTCAAGGAAATGAAATGATCATTATTAAAAGATAGCTAAATGATAAATCTTCTTCATCTAATAGAAATAATACTGAAAGTAAAAAATTAGAAATTATTTATTATAGTCATATAAAATGTCCAAATTGGTAGTTTGAGTGTGGATTATGACACCCAATACATTGGTCCTTCTTTCATGCTATTATGACCCTTAAACACACATTTTCACTCATTACTAGTCATTTATAGCTTTGTGTTTGCAAGAATTGAAGGGGCTTATGATCGAATGAACAACTATCTCATTCCACCTCAACCAAGTTGTATTTCTTAGGCCAATTCTAATCCCTTAGGTCTTGAGCTTGTAGGATAGGATCACCATATTTAGACTATAGCACTAGACCCTAGGGTGTCCCATTTTTATCACTTTTTTTTATTTGCATTTTGAGCCCAAATGATTATTTTCATTTGATTGCTATTCTTTATTATGTTGGCCTAGTGCAAATACATCTAACCCATGACTAATAGTTCCCTATAAAAGCCTATTTATTTATAAATGGAGGTGAAAAATATTAAAAATAAAGTAAAAATACAAGAAAAATACTAAGGAAAACTTCCCTATTCTCTACATATAGTCACCCAACATATTCAAATCCTCATACCAGTCCCTAGCCACCTCAAACACTCTTAACTTGGCATTTTTGCATCCATATCACACTATTTCACAAAGCACATTAGGTGGGATAATTACATATGGCTTGATACCTCTTCAAAATATTGGTATGTAGGTAGTGTGTCCATATAAGGTGTGTAGATCACACATTTAGTGCATCTTACACACTAACCTCCCCTTTTAAGTGATTTAAATCATGTTTATTAAGCATGATGGAGGGTTAGGGTCTGAAGATTAAATAATATCTATAGTGAGATCCATTGATATTAAGCACTTAATATTTCATAGGGAAGCTCATACTAATATAATGCAAAAAGCTAATAAGTTTTAGGTCTTTGTGACTAGTTTGGATAATAGCAACAGAAGTGGACAACAACGTCAGACCCTAAAGTGTCCTATTTTTAGTGGTCCTATATTTTCAATAAATGAAATTTATATTTTGATTTGTGATACTATCCCAATCTTACATAGCTAATTTTAGACCCTATCTTAGCCATCTCAACCTATTTCTAGCTAAGTCATTATTTCTCCTTATTTATTGCAATTATTAGAAAGGTAAAAAGATACATAAATTATACAAATTAAGACTATAAATATTACAATATTATTTATTTATTTATTAATCTAGACCCTTAACTAAAATAGGAATAAAACTTCAATATTTATAAATAAGTTAAATCATTTGGTGAACCTGACTTACTTCATTTGTGCATAAAAACCTAGGGAAAATTCCTTGCTGATTCTTCATGTATTTTTCTAATTTTTTATTGCATATATAAATCATAGTTTCACATTAAATTTTTAAAATTTACAAAACTAATTTTAAAAATTATTACATTCAAACCCTATTTGAATTTACTAGGTCCCTTTGCTTCTTGATCTATTACCTTACATGTTTGTGAGCTTCATATCTTTTTTATGCATATTCTGATTTGTTATTTTTAGGACTTTACATTTATTTTATTTATTACTTTCCTTGCATCACATTTTTATTATTAAAAATTATTACAAAAAATTTAATCCATTTTTTATTTGTTTTCCTACTTTAACAATGGCCCAACATACTAGTTTTGATGAAATTGATAAGAGGGAACTTCAAGACTTTTTAACTAAACATCCTAATATACAAGATGATATGCTTAAAATACCACAAGAAGAACAAAAAAATCAAAAAATGGTCAATCCTCTCAGACCACAAAAAAACCAATTGAAAATAAACTATGAGAGCAACTATGTCTCAACAACCTCCTATAACAACCTAACCTTCCTATAAGGCATCACCAATTATGACTAGTATATCCTTATCTCTTGATGTGGCTGCCATTGTGCAAGAGATAATATATCTTCAATCCAAAGTGCTACATCTTGAGCAAGGTACCTCTATACCAACACAGGCTTTGGATTATTTTGCTCTATGTCATACACCATTGGCATATCATATTGATTATACACCCTTAGCACTAGGTTTTGTTCAACCCAACCTCATTATATATGATGGTAAGGGTGATATAGAGACACAATTGAGAGATTTTCACATAGCATTCTTGGACTATGTACTAGATGACTAGTTATTAACCAAGCTATTTCCATAGAGTTTAAAGGATTATGCTCTATAATGGTTTTATAGTCTACTAAATCAGTCGATCAATGCATTCAATCCTTTAGCTAACATGTTCCTAGCTCATTTTAGCATTAACATATATGACAAGGTTTCTTATGCCCAAGTTTCACAATTACAAAAATTAACTAGCTCCATAGTTGATAAAAAATTACAAGCCTCTTCAAATAGAGTCTTCTACCAGCTTTACATGAGTAAAAAATGTTCAAAAGGTTCTCTTCCTTCACTAAGCTATGTCATACACTAAAGGAAAGGGAAGTCAAATTAATTTCAATGGGGAAACTCAAGTACACAAACATATCAGAAATAATAAACAAGAGTAATAATAAAGTCCCATACAAAGTAAAGGTTAATGGTATCAAAAGTCAAAATCAACCTATAGTTAATATGGATTTTGAGCCCCCTCAATGAGTGGTTTTATCAACACCTCCTTGGAGAACATTTACCAATATACCAATATCTCCAACCAAAGTCTTACAATATCTTTTAGAATGCAATGTCATATCTCTCCCTCTTATTTGAGAAGTTGACACAACAAAGCCTCTTTCACGTGGATATGATTAGAATGCATTTTGTGACTTTCAAAGGGCACCAGGCCACACTTTAAATATATTTATCAATTTGAAAACCAAGATGCAAGACTTGATAGATTGCAACCTTATTGATATTGACACTCTAGTTGAGTCCCCTCAAGTAAAGCAAACACAAGACAAAGCTTTGAAAATTTTCTCAGATCCTTTCCCATAACATTCTAAATAAGAGAAAAGGGACACATAAGGTGTTTACTATGCATATAATTCACATAATCCACCATCTACATATCGATAACCTTTATTTGAGTCACATCCTTTGAACAACATGATTGGTGTGTATAAATCTAGAGTTCCAACTAGACCTTCAATCTCCTTTTTAGAGTAGGAGATAGTTAAGGATGATTCGATTTACCATGAACTCTTTATCAAAGCTTACATTAATCATCATCCCATTCATAGTATTTTCATATAAAATGGATCTAGTGTGAACATGTGCACTACGACATTACTTTAGCATTTGGGATATTTAAAGTAGGATATTATCTTGATAGACATAGTTATCAATAGATTCAATGGGAACATACAAAGTTCATTGGGTAATATTATACTTCCTCTACAAGTTGGGTTAATGCATGTGGCCACACCATTTACTATTATTCCTAGTACAAGAGTATTTGACATGTTTCTTGGTTGACCATGGATTCAAAAAATTTGAGTAGTACCTTCTACAATTCATAGATGCTAAAATTTATTCACACCAATTAGGTTGTTACAATTGGTAGAATTCCATACAAGTTACCACTCCCCACTTCAGAGCCATCTACTACTCTATAGTCACCAATTTTAGCTCCTTTACCAGTTATATTTCTTTTAGCTTAGATTTAGACATAGTCAAGGCCTCCCTCACCAGCATAGAGAGTTTATACACTTTCACAAAGGCCTCCTTTAGAGTAACCACTACATCAATGATAGTCTCAATACTCTAGATAGTTTTTAGCTATAGTGTTCACACCCAAGGAAATATCATTGAAGTCACATGCCTTTACACATAGCCCACATTTTTAGAGAGCTTATACTACTAGATGGGTTTTTAAGAGCACCATATTTGTATCTACTTATTAGAGTTATAAGGGGATCCCATTGTTGGTTTCTACTATATAGATTTTAGAGAAATTACAACACACACAAATTTTAGAGTCACAGTCTCAACCCTTCCATCATGCTTCATGATCATGAATAATCCCTCTCCTTGACACATGACACCATGATAGGGAGTCTCTTATAAGACTCATTCGTTATTATCATTTCTTCTCAGAATACTTGTACATATTTTCTTAGCTTACTTGTACATAACTTCTTTTCAATTACTTATACATAGTTTACTTATGATTTATTATATATAGCTTATTTCAAAAACACCAAAAACAATATAATAAGTCAAAATAAAAAAACATTCAAATAACTCAAAACACCAAAAAAAAATTCAACTATATGAATTATCCATGCTTTACATTTTTTTTTTTTTTTTTAAAACTAAAAAGGGGGTAAAAATTTATTCATAATCAAGATAAAACACCAATTATACATTTTTCTCCTATTCCACCAGATGGACCAGTTTTTGATACAGATTCAGAGGGAGGTTAGCTTCCTCAGTAATGTTCCAGAATGTCCCATTCTCCGTGGCCCACTTCGCAAGACAATCCGCAACCTCATTCCACTCCCGCGGAATGTGTTGGAAGGAAATCGAATTCAAAGAAGAACTTAAATGCTTAATTTGCTGAATAATGGATTGTAAATACCAGTCCGTCTTACCTGAATTACCCTTGTTCAACAAATCAACCACAACTTGTGAATCAGATTCACAAATTACATTGAGTAAACCACGTCGACAGCAGCTCTCCACAGCTTCCAGAATGGCCCCAGCTTCCATCCGGTTATTTGTATACCAGCCTTTGTAAATGGAAAACAAGAATTTGATGTTCCCCGAGCTATCCCGGGCTATACCTCCTATTCCAGCATCCCCTGGGTTCCCACGGGAAGACCCATCTGTATTAATTTTAATCCAACTAGCTGTTGGGAGCGCCCACCGTCCACTTCTGCTAATTGGCCGAGCCATCTTGGTTCTGCAGTTCACCGGCCGATTGACTGTCCTCTCCACGTCACCTCCAGGGAAGATAATCCCCAAGTGCCCAAACACTCCCGCCGCCTCCTGCTCCAAACTGTTGTCAGGTGCGCACTTGGCAAGAATAGTTTCTTGCATCGCCATTATAACCTTATTCCACAACAGCTTCAGCTCAGTCCGCACTCCCCTAAAGATTCGCCTGTTTCGCTCCAGCCACAAATTCCACAGAATGAAGGAAGGTCCCACCTCCCAGGCATTCTGTACCAGAGTATTTTTAACAGGGGCGCTGCCCATTCGATCCCAAAATTCCTTTAAAGAAGAAACATGCCTGCAGGGTGTTCTCCACGCACTCCACCACAGGTGCCATAACCGTTTAGCAAAAGAACACTGGAAAAATAAATGCGCCCCTGTCTCCTCGTTGCTATAACACATCACACAAATAGATGGTCCCTGAAATCCTCTACAACAAAGATTATCCCAGGTGAGGCACCTATTGTGTGTGAGGAGCCAGAGAAAAAAATTACATTTGGGCCACGCCATTCGGTTCCAGACTTTCTTCCCCCATTGAAACAGTCCTGCTTCCCCCGTTTGCTCCAGTAAAGACTTATAACCAGCAGCCACGGAGTATTGCCCTGTAGAATCCCCACTCCAAGCCAATTCATCACTTCCTTGCAACACAGAACACCTTCTAGTCTCAAGAATGAGGGATAATTCCTCGCGTTCCTCCTCCGAACCCCCGGGAGGCCAGTCAGAGGAGTGTTTCCACCTGTATCCAATGGTAGTACCCATATTGTAAGCTTCCTTATACTGCCTCACCGAACTCCAACCAACAGCATGAAAGGAGTCCGCAAGAGTTTGCAAATGCGGGTGTGACTGAAGAAGTGGGGGTGAACCATCCCAGGAGTCCTCCCAGAATAAGGCCTCAGACCCACTGCGGCACATCCAGAACAGACCTTGCTTCACCAAATGTGCTCCATGCTTAAGGGTATCCCATATCATGGACCCCCTCCCCTCAAGAGGAAATCTGGCAATATCATGAATATTAATGCCCGAAAGGTATTTGGCTGTCAGGATTCTAGCCCACAAGGCAGAATGGCTAGTACACCAGCGCCAGTAAAGCTTTGCGGCCAAAGCTTGGCTAGCCAGAATAGCTGAGCATAATCCCAGGCCACCATCCTGCTTAGGCCTGCACACTAAATCCCATCTAACAAGACTCCATTTAGAATTTTGCAGATTGCCCCCCCACAGAAACTTCCTAGAAAGAGCATCATACTCTTTTAGAAAGTAAGCTGGTGCACTCTGAACCATGCTCCGGTAAATTGGTAGAGCATGAATAACCGATTGTAACAAAATCACCCTACCTGCTGTAGAAAGCCATCTATAGGTCCAATGACTTACCTTCTGTCTCAACCTGTCAAGAATATTCTGCCAGAACAGCCTGGGCTAACGCCCTACCACAATAGGAATCCCTAAGTAAACCACTGGGAGAGTCTGAATCTGGAACCGAAGAATGGCAGCTATTCTCCTCTGGACAGCCTCAGGAGTATTAAAGAAATAAATTGAAGATTTTTGCTCACTAATCTGCTGCCCCGACGCTGCCAAATAAATATCAAGAGTGATGCGGAAAGCTTCCGCTTCTCGGATCCGGGCCTCCCCAGCAAGGATAGTGTCATCAACAAATTGGAGGTGGGATAAGGTGGTTACCCCTCTCTCCCATTTCCATCCCCGGATAACATTCTGAGAAACCTGACAGTTGAAGAGCCTCCCAAGCCCTTCGGCCATGAGAATAAACAAGTAGGGCGAGATAGGGTCCCCTTGCCGTAGTCCTCTAGAAGCACCAAAAAGTTCCGTTGGGGCTCCATTCACCAGAACCAAGAAGGAAGGTGTGGTAACATAGCTTAACACCCACCTAGTCCAATCCTGCTTGAAACTGAAAGCTAAGAGAATTTTCTGTAAGAACCTCCAGCTAACTCTGTCATAGGCTTTGGCGAGATCAAGCTTGATAAACATAGCCCTCTCTTGGGACATCTTCATGGAATGAATAGCTTCCGAAGCTATCACCACCCCATCCAGAATTTGCTTACCTACCACGAAACCTCCTTGTTCTTCTGAAATAAGATTGGGGAGGAGCCTTTTCAGCCTTTGTGCAATGAGCTTAGTAATCACTTTGTAGATAACATTGCAAAGGGCAATGGGTCTATACATTTCTAGCTTATTTGCTTGTTCCTTCTTCGGGATAAGCACCAGAAAAGTAGCATTCAATGCACGTAGCATTTCCTTGCTAGAATAAGACTCCTGTATGACACTCATCAAGTCTTGCTTAATTATACTCCAGAACTCTTGGAAAAAATCAGCTGGAAATCTGTCAGGCCCAGGGGCCTTACCTTTCTTCATGCTAAACAATGCTTCCTCCACTTCAGCACTCTCAATCGGACGCATAAGCTCTTCATTCATTCTATCATCCACCAAGGATGGAATACAAGACAGCACTGCATTTTCTGCCCCTTCATCTGGCAAAGTATCGCTGTCAAAAAGTTCTGCAAAATACCGGACAGCTTCTCTGCTAATGTCTTGGGAGGAGGAGAGGTGTGTTCCATCCTGAGTAATAAGCGAAGTAATAAAATTACCATTTTGCCTCCCTTGCACAGAATTGTGAAAAAAGGCAGTGTTCTTATCTCCTTCCTGAAGCCAATCATTGCGGGCCTTCTGTTTCCAATAGATCTCCTCCCGAAGTTCCCATTCAGCAAGTGTATTAGCTGCTCTAGCTTCCATCCGGCGAAGGTCCTCCGAAAGCCCAGTTTCTCTTATTTGCCTGGTAATGTCATCCAACTGATCTTGCGCTTTCTTCTTCTGACTATGTAAATCCCCAAAACAAAACCTGTTCCATATCTGGAGCTTCCTTTTAACATATTGAAGCTTTTTCAAGAAGGAGTACATAGATGTGCCATAAGGTGGGGCTCCCTGTCTCCACCATTGGCTTATGAGATCATGAAGAGAAAGATCTCGGAGCCACATCAGCTGGAATTTGAAAGGGGGCTTTCTAGGACCCCCTATCCGGCCTATGGAAAGTTTAATCGGCCAGTGGTCCGAACCCCTCCCATCCAAGATCTCACAAGTGAGAGCAAAAGCGCTAGAATGCCAGAAAGAAGACACTAAAAATCTATCAAGACATTCTGAAATGGCATCATTACCTGTTCTTCGGTTGCTCCAAGTAAAAAGCCCGTTGGAGGGTTTCACATCCGAGACACGAAGCACTTCAATGTTATGGCGAAGGTACTCAGAAGAGGAGCCTAAACGGCTTGATCCACCACGCTTCTCCTCCAAGGTCAAAACAGCATTGAAGTCCCTAGCTATTATCCATGGTAAGTAAGGAAAACATTGTCGGATGTACCGGATATGTGACCAAAGCTGTTGCTGCCCCTCCATGTTAGCCGGTGCGTAAACTGTAGTGACCAGGCATAACTCACCGATTTCCAAAGAGGAGGCAATCATAGACAAGGCCGAAATACAGGTAACCCAATGTTGTGGAATGATTTTCCTCTGGTCCCATCCCATAGCAAGTCCTCCCGAGGTGCCTCTAGCTCCAACACACTGCCATTGCCCAAAATGCCAACTATTTGGCATACAAGCAATTAGAGAATCAATAGTAAGCTTCGTCTCCTGGATGCAAAAGATATCAGGAGAGTGGTCCCACACCAAACTACGAATAGCTTTCTGTCTGGGGTAGCTATTCAAACCCCTTGCATTCCAAGATAAAACTATCATTGGGTGGATTGGGAGAAATGCTCTTCCAGGGGCTTAACAGCCCCAGATTCCACCAATAAGTCCCCTGTAATTTTGAGTTTATCCTGATCTTTCTTCCGACCCACTTTAGGATTAGCGGATGATGTGACCTTTTTGAATTGTTTTTGACTTAGCCCCAGGGCCAAAGCTGAATTTTTGTCTTTTTTCCACTCATCACCCTCCTTCACCAAATCTGCCCATTTTACTTCTTTCTCCTTAATCTCATTCATACACTCATGCTGCCCTTCCTCTAGAGCAGGAGGTTCTGCTAGAGGCGTAAGGTCCATCCTATCCTGCCCCCCCAAGGAATCTGGCAACTGCTTCTGCTGTCCAGAAGCTTCTCCAAGATCTTGCATAGGAAGACCCTCCTCAATAACCATATTATCAAGGGCCTCAAACCTGTTAAAACCCTGTTCCAAATGCCTTTTTGCAGTCCCTCACCTCGAACCTCGGCCTCTAGCTCGCTTCCTAACTGGAATAAAATCCTCCACTCCACTATTGAATTGATCCACAGAACTCTGCGCCAAACCCCCAGGGATCGGATTCTTGCCTTTGCTCAAGTAGTCTGGTTGGGTTTTGGCTTTTTGATTTTGCCCTACGCTTCCAGAACCCTTATCAGCAGGAACTGAAGATGGCATTGGAGGTTCTGGCATTCGTCCTTTTTCTTTGGCAGCCAGAGGGCATTGTCTATGTAAATGTCCATAAGCATGACAAATTCTGCATCTGAAAGGAATGGATTCATAGTCAATCTGCTGAATCCATGTTAGTGAACCCAAACAAATCTCCAAAGAATCAGGAAGAGGCTTGGATAAATCCATGTCTACACAGACCCGAGCATAAGTAATGAATTTCTTATCTAAAGATTGATGCGCTATCGCTGTTGGTGTTCCCAACAAGGCCGCTATCTGTTTGAGGATGTCTTCCCGCCAGAATTCCAGCGGCAGCCGTGGGAGCCTCACCCAGACCGGGACACAGGCTGGAAGATCCTCAGCCGTATTAAAACCAACATGCCATGGTTTGAGAAAAAGGCCTGCTCGTTCATAAAAGTAAGGACCCCCTTCAAAAATGTGATTACGATCCGCTACAGAGGAAAAACTTACCAGGAAGTAATTGTTCCCTGCTAACATAATGTCAAAATCTCCGTCAACTGCCCAGGAGCGCCTAACCCAGGCTTCCAAAGCTGGCTGAGGGATTCTAATTCCCAGGAACTTGAAAATCAATGTATGTGAAGAGAGGTAAGCAATGTCCTCCTGAACTGTTTCTTGAGGAATGATTAGCACAGGACGGTCCTGCCTTCTTAGCAAACATCTATTAATTTTATTCAACTTTACCTTCTTGCTGGAATAAACTGCTGTTTGGTCCAAATCCTTTCCTCCCAACACACTACCATTCCGCCTGAGCCCTGCTGCCTGGTCTCCTGCCGCCGGATCACCCTCGTGCCCTTCCCCGCGCGCAGACATCACTCCGTCTTCCATCCATGCTTTACATTTTTGCTACCATGTTGGACTTACATTTTTTTGTTCTATCCTATTGTTTGTTGATTTATCTACATTACCCTACTTCACTTGATATTTTTTGAGTGTGTGTAGTGACACCCAGATCCTTGATTACTTTACTCCACCCATTGAGGGGGCATCTTACTTCTACATTCAAGATATACATCAACATATCTACCCACTAGGGGCATCTTATACATGACTACACCATCCAAGTTATGTCATTCCTACACCACACACTCTAGTTATCATTTTGATGTATATTAATCAACAACTTGCATAGATTATTCTATCAACACTCACTAGTATATAACACTTATGTATTTCTTAACATCTACCTAGTCTTGTACACCATGTTTTACATACTTTTACTTCTTACTTTGATTAGTTATATGTGATTGTATTTTCATTATTTACATGCCTTCCTTTCTTGCTTTGTATATCTAGATGTGATTACATTTCTTAGTTCTTATTTTGTCTCTTATGTGTGATTTAGGATATTTGGCAATGTCCTTTATTTGTACTCTTCTATGTGCTTGTGGTCCTCATGCCAAACTCACTTATTTTTAATTGTATGTGTATGTGGAATTTGAACATGCCTTATATACTTGCTTTCCTAGTTTGAGTGACATGTGCCCATGTCCCTTGTTTTTTTGGCCACTTGGCCTCTTTTGTATGCTTCTTACTTCTTTCCTTGCATGCTTATTTTTTGGTTTGCTTCTCAATTGTTTGTAACGCCATGATGGACATCATATTCCATCCCTCCTTGATAACTAACAACTTAAAAATAACCAGATTTATAGTTTTAATTTGGTATACTGCATATGCTATTACATTGTTACATCTATCTAGGCATATCCCAATTGATTTAATAATCTCTAATACAAACAATGTTATATCTTGAGACATATTTTCTTTTATCATTGATATATAATCTATTTCATAGCACAAAACACTTGCAGGGATCTTTCTTCTAAGGGTAGTCATTTTAGGGTCTTGATTCCTACCCTCATGAGAGGGGGAAATAATCAAGAGTTTTATCATAGAGATCAGAGTCTTCTAATGATCAAAAATCAGTTTTTAAAACACTTCAAACAACATTCAGAACCCAAACTAGGTAAAATAGACTATAAACACAGTGATGAATACAAAATAATAATCATAAATAGCAAAAGATAAGAGTACCATATTTGGACTATAGAACTGAACAAAAAAGTGTCCTATTTTTGGCACTCCTATATAAATAGTAGAAAAACTAAATTTTATTGAAATAGACAAAAAGGTAAGTTTAGTTATAATTTTGTCAGCTACAGTTCAATTTAGATTGGGTAGTTTTAGTACAGTTTTTCATAAAGAATCTAGATATAGGGGGATTATAGGTGACATGATGGCTATCACTTCTAATTTCAAATTGGGTAGTTAGTACAACTTCCAGATCAAAATCCATGTTACAGACACCAATGATAAGGGGCAATATGCATGGCATATTTTCATTTTTTAATTTTTAGTTCATTACATGACCTAGGTATTCTAAATAGTTACATGACTTATTCTATTTGTAGGTGGTTGGCATCATTTTGGAATGGCTAATACTAGCCTAGTTTTGAGCACACATTCAACTATCCATGCCACATTATCAGATTATAGAGCATTTATAGGCTTTAAGAGCCATCTCATATGATACACATTCATACTGATATCAATTCATAGTTCAACACTTTGAGGGAAACGATAGAGCCAAAGAAATAGCTAGCCTTTGTATTCTTGAGCCACCTACTTAGAGTAATTTGAAACATAATCCAAACATTGATTAACACATGTATGATCACATAGCTTCACTTAGTGGGTGATGATGGAGCTAAAGGGCCATCCTTTGTATTCTTGAGCCACCCTTGAGGAATTGAGCACTCAATTCCATTCATGATATTAATCTTAGTTTAGCACATACCCAACATCACTCAAACATTACTCAGCATCACAATAAGTTTTGTATTGGTTCACATACCCAGTGAGGTGTATTCATTGTTTTCTCTTCCTCCCTCTTTTACCTAGCTTTTGCATGTTATTATTTTAGACATAGCATGTCTATTTAGAACTAATCTACTCTTTATTTTCTCATATAAATTCATGCTTCATGATGTGCTCTCTCTATGAACATTCAACATCACACATCTTCATGGGTTTCACCCTTGTAGATAAGTTTAGGTATGCTTTTGACTTTTTCTTTATCCTATTATTTATCTTTGCTACATCACTAAAATAATGGCAGGGGGGAAATGTAATCATATAAAATGTCCAAATTGATAGTTTAATTGTGGCTTGTGACACCTAATCCATTGGTCCTTCTTGCATGATATTATGACCCTTCAACACACCTTTTCGCTCATTATCAATCATCTGTATCCTTTCAAATAGTCATTCCACCTTAGCCAAACCATATTTCCTAGGATAATTCTAATCCCCTAGTTCTTGAGCCTATAGGATAGGAACATCATATTTGGACTATAGCGTTAGACCCTAGGGTGTCCTATTTTTGGTACTCCTAGCCATTTACATTTTGAGCTCGAACGGTTATTTTCATCTGATTCCTATCCTTCATTATGTCAACCTAGTGTGAATACATCTAACCTATAACTAATAGTTCCCTATAAAATATTATCCAAATTTGATTTATAAGAGGAGGTGATGAATCTTACAAATCAAGCAATAATATAAGTAAACTACTAAGACAAACTTCCCTATTCTCTACATACAATTACCCAACACAACTATAAACATATTTAAATCCTCATACCAGTCCCTATCTATTTCAAACACTCTCAATTTAGCATTTTTACATTTGCACCACACTATTACACAAATAATATAAGGTGGGAGAACTACATATGGCTTGATCCCTCTTTAGAGGATTGGTATATATTAATAATTCCCACACAAGGGGTGTGGATCAAAAATTCAATTCATTTTACACACACTAACCTCCCCTTTAAGTGATTCAAATCTTATTTATCAAGCATGATGGAGTGTTAGGGTTTGGAGATAAAATTTGTTCCATAATGAGATCTGTCAAAATTTAACACTCAAGATTTCATAGATAGGATCATATTGGTATAACATAAAAACATAGTAAGTTCTAGGTCTTTGTGACCAATTTGGATAATAGTGGCAGAAGTGGACAATAACGCTAGACCCCAAAGTGTCTTATTTTTAGTGATCCTATCCTTTCATCGAATGAAACCCAAATTTTGATTTGTGACACTGTCCTAATCTTGCATAACTAAGTTTAGACCCTGTCTTAGTCATCTCAATGTATTTCCAGCTAAGTCACTATTTATTTTTATTTATTGATATTATTAGAAAGTTAAAAAAGACACATAAATTATACAAATTAGGACTATAATTATTGTAATATTATTTACTAATTTATTAATCTAGACCCTTAACTAAAATAGGAATAAAACTCTAATATTCCCAAATAAGTTAAATCACTTTTTACTATAATGTT
Organism: Torreya grandis; assembly: GCA_037957365.1. Lineage (NCBI taxonomy): Eukaryota > Viridiplantae > Streptophyta > Pinopsida > Cupressales > Taxaceae > Torreya > Torreya grandis. The sequence goes on from JARHVA010001640.1 coordinate 2,143,646, forward strand.
TTTGAATTGGATCATGATCCAGATTCATGTGTTGCTATTTATAAGTTAAAAAAATTTATTCAAAGGAAAGATCTTATATTTGAAGATCTAATAGACAACATAACCATGTGTGCTCTTAAGGATCTATTGAAAACTGAAGGTGGTTATGTTATTAATACTAAAAATAAATATTATAATGCTTCTCAAAATAATAAAATAGAAACTAATGATTCTTATTATAATGATAAAGGTAAAATAGTTCAAAACAATGCTTCAAGTAGTTCAACTGATAATTCTTTTCAAAATTTTCCTTTATCAACTGGTTATAATAATAGTCAATATCAACATTGTAAGCCTATTTTTTTTGACAAATTGATGCTAAAGCTTATAATATAATTAATGATCTATGTAAAATCAAAGATGGATTTTCATTATTACAAGCAAGTAGTCTTCCAAGACAACTTGATAAAATTAATGAAGCTGTTAAGAATCCTAAAACTGATGCAGGCTTACCAGGAAAAGGTAGTAATGAATAATCAACTATTTTTGCTCAAAGTTATGATCCTCTTGGAGATTATATACCTCCTTTTTATGTTATGATTAAAATTTATAATTAGGTAATCCATAATTATATATTAGATATAGGTGTTTTGAAGAATATAATGCCTAAATTCATTGTAGATCAATTAGACATATCTTATGAAATCGACAATAAAAAATTTACTGGATTTGATTATAGACAAACTAAAATTGTGGTAAGTTTTGGGACATAGTTATTAAGATTTCTCAAGATTAAAGAATTAGATGCATGACTAATGTTCAAGTTTTAAACATTCCTAGTAATTACACTATGTTATTATGAAGAGATTGGTCAAAAGAAACTAGTGATTTTGTTAGAATATATATCACATAGGTTCTCACTGGTAATGAGATTGCTTTCATTAAAAGAGAAGATTAGTCTAGTACACCTATAGAGTCATCTAATTATTCCACTATTGGTTATGTTGAGACAGGAATTGGAACTTATGAGTTGTTAAATTTATATGAAATAAAAAAATCAACATGAAGAATTCTTTGAGAAAAATATTTTATGGTCACTTTATTTTGATAGAGTTTGTTCTCAACAAAGTAATGGTGTGGGGATTTGACTAATTTATCCCATTGGAATTTTTTTTCATTATGCCTTCAAATTATCATTTGAAAACACTAATAATACTATATAATTTGAATCATTATGCTTAGGTTTGGAAAAAACATTAAACTTAACATTAAATAGTTAGAAGTCTTTGGAGATTCTGAATTAGTTGTTAGGCAAGTTCAAAATTTTTATAAAAATAATCAAACTCATCTACATCATTATAAAAAAAAGGTTTGGTCTTTACTTGAAAATTTTTAGGTCTTCAACATTAATCATATTCTTAAATAATATAATATTATAGTTGATAAGTTTATTATGTTTGCATCTGACCCAACTCTAAGTGAAAGTGAACCAACCATAGACTTCTCTTATGCTGAATTTTTTTGACCTAAAATTTCTGATTTGAATGATAGTTGGCTTATTTTTAGTTGTGATGAACACATATATTCTTTCATTAAAGGTAATTATTTTGATCATGATGATTATGTACTAAATTATGGATATTATTTGAAATTAAGTACTAATAAATTGCCTATTGGTTTAGTAAGTTTAGAATCTATGTTTACACCTAATGATCAATCCAAAATTTCTAAAATTGAAGATACTTCCAGAAGAATTATAGGTGAAACTATTCCTATCAATTTAGGTACAAAAGAGTATCTTAAATATGTCTATTTATAAATTTAAGTTACTACAAGTGAGAAGGTAAAATTCATTAAGTTATTTAAATAATTCATTAATGATTTTACTTAGTGATACAAAGATCTTAAAGGTTATGATACTAATATTATTAAACATGATATACCTATAAAACTCGGTATTAAAATTGTAAGAAAAAAAATATGAAGAATAAACCTTTTGTTAGAAGACATCATTAACAAAGAGCTAGATAAAATGATTAATGCTGGTGTTTTTTTCTTTATAAAATATTCTGAATGGGTAGCTAATTTAGTGCTGGTTAGGAAGATAAATAGTGATATTAGATTGTGTGTTAATTTTATATATTTGAATAAGTCTAGTGTTAAAGATAATTTTCCTCTACCAAGTATTGATTAGATTGTACAATAAGTTATAGGATCAGAAATGATGTTTTTATTACATAGATTTTTTGGTTATAATTAGATTTTTATAAATCCTGAAGATAGACATAAAAATAATTTTACTACTCATAGAGGAACTTTTGCTTATAATAGAATGAATTTTGGATTAATTAATATAAGATCTAATTTTAAAAGAGTTATGCATGTTGCTTTTGATGATTTGATTGACATTGTTATTCAAGTCTACCTTGATGATCTCGCCATTCATTTGAAATGATGAAGCAAATATTTAGATCATCTTCATGAAGTTTTAAAAAGATGTATAAATTATCATATTTATTTGAATCCAAAGAAATTAGTCTTTGGTGTTACTAAAGGTAAGTTGTTAGGACATATTATTTCTAAGGATAACATTTTTGTAGATCCTAAATGCATTAAAGCTATTACAGAGTTACCTCATCCTAAAGATCAATATAGTTTAAGGCCTTTCTTTGGTAAAATAAACTTTTTTATAAATTTATATTAGCTTTTGATAATAATTATAATCCATTTTAATGATTGATTAAGAAAGATAAAATTTATACTTGGGATGAAGGTGCTGATTTAACATTCAATAATGTTAAAGATGCCATTGCAAGTGCTCTAGTACTTGTTAAACCAGATTTAAAGAAAGCATTCATTTTTTATGTTAATGATAATGAAAAATAAATTGGAGTTTTTATCACTATTTTTTTTGAAAATAATGATGAAAAACCTATCAATTATATGAGTCAAGTTTTAATAGAAGCTAAAACTAGGCACCCTCTTATTGAGAAATTTATTTTCTCATTGGTTTCTTCTTTGATTAACTTTCATTATTTATTGATGGGAAATAAAGTTTTTGTGTGATATAAAATACCTATTTTATCTTATCTTTTAAAACAACCAACCATTCAAGGAAGGCTTGCTAAATGGATATTATGAATTCAAGAATTTGATCTTGACTTCAAAACTTCCAAAATAATTGAAGGTAATATCTTAGCAAAAAATTTAGCTAAAAATACTTATTTAGATATTAATGTTTTGGTCTTATTAATTGATGATAATTTAAATGAAAATCCTCATTTAAAGACCATGAATATTTTTGATTTTTATAAAAAGTTCAAATTTGGTTTTGAAATAAATGAATGACATTGTTTGTTGGCTAAAGATGACTAGTATCATGACTTGGTATTTTTTTTTAAAGTTAGGCATGTCCTAATAATTTTGATAAGAAACAAAGATGTTACTTATGATTAAAATGTTTAAATTTCTATTTATTATTAAATTTTCTATTTTATCGAAATAGAGATGGATTTTCAATAAGATGCCTTACACATGATCAAACTTAAAGATTTATTAGAGGCTAGCATGAAGGAAATTATGGTGGAAATTATGCTATAAAAACCACTAGTTATAATTGTATGCAATAAAAAATGTATCATGTCCATAAATCAATCCTGGATTGAATGTGATAGAGCTTTCCTACACTTCCAATTGGGGAGCATATAATTGTTATAAAAGAGCATGACAAATGTGAGGATATACTAGACCCAATTAGGGGATAACTTGTCATAATACACCATGTGAGGTAGGGTTTCAAAGCCTACAGTCTAACATAATTGCATAATAACCTTAAAAGAGTCATATTATTTAATATTTTAGTAATTTAATAAAAAAAGTAAATCTAGTTTAGTGCACACTAAAGCTTATGGCACAAAGTGGGGGTTATAAATAAAATAAATAAACAACTAAACTAAACATGTATAGAATACATATGCTCATGTTAATTTATACATAATATTAATACATGGAAGATAAGAATACAAATACACTATCTATCTACTCTTACAAAGGAGGAATAAAGCTAAGAATATATGACTTTGAAGATGAACCTTTCAAGCCTCAATATCCCCCTTGGCCAAGGTGCTTTACAATAAGTTATCATGGTATGTAAGGATAACTAAGATAAATTAGCTCTAGGCTACACAACCTATCCAAGCATCTAAAATACTTATTCACAAGATGAAATTAGATTTCCAAAAAAAATATTAAACCCTAAAGATTTATTTCCCAAGTATAATGGCAACTAGATAGATGTTCATTCACACTTGTCCACTTAATTCTTCACTCTTCTTAAATGGTGGTAAATGACCTTGTACATATAGTAGTATCTCACCCTAAAATAATTTAGGAACTTTTCCTATGCTAGGTTGACCTAACATATTTTTGGGTCTAACTCTCTAGGTTTGTGCTAGGTTGGATAAGAGGCCAACAAACCAAAAGAGAGAAAAAGTCCCTAAACTATGCTAGGTTGACTTAGTCAACCTAGCACAACCAACATGTCAAAATGGTGTTAAGGTAAGAAATGAAGGATTGAACATAGAAAGTGATAGGAATAGGTAGAAATAAGAATAATAAGCTTGGTTTTAATCATTTCAAGGGGCTAGTGTGTGGATGGCAAGTGGTAAAAGGAATAACAATCTTATGAAGCATTGATGGTCTATCCACCCCTTTCCCAGTTTACCCTTTAAGGCATGAACTTAGAGAGATTGAGACTAGATAGGTTATTTTAAGATAAAAAGTGTCAATAATCAATAAAAGTTTGAAAATATTATGTGTATATATATATACCCCAGCTGAAGCTCATCACATGTCATGTAAGTGTAACACGTGATGGTGCTTTAGAAGAAAACATGGTAACACACAATGTTGATGCTAAGTATGGTGAAGTAAGCAAAAAATAAGATAAATGAAATAATTGTATTTAAAAACACATAGCTTTAACTTACCTTAGTAATATAAATAAATAAGTAGACTGTATTAAATGAAGGTGTCTAATGTAGAGTACACTAGGTGAACCTGTAGAAGTTAGTACAAAAAATAGCCAAAAAATGATTTTTTTAGAAGATATACATATTTTAGTGGAAAATAATCTCTATGTCATAATTATTCTAATGCATTTATGGTTTTAAAAATGAATGAACATAAATAAATATAGAGGCAAAACAAGGAATCTACCTGAAAATAAATGAAAGAATTGAGTTGCTAAAAAGTGTTATTAAATAGGGAAAAAGAGAATTCATTTGGAATTTTGAATTGTGAAGAAAAGAAAAGACAGATTTAAGAAAAAATGAGTCTAGGATGGTGAGGGAATGACATGCTAGATGAGGAGGACACCCAAAGTTGGTAGCAGGTATACTACAGGTATGCAACTATGGATCTCAAACTAGTTTTTGAAATTTGTATTGAATTAAGTGAATTTTTGATAAAATTTGTTTTTAAGCATTTATATATGTCAAAATTGAGTAAAATTAGATTCTAAGGGTATTAAATAGGAAGATGGGAAATGGGTTGGAAGATTTTAGGAAGAAAGTGAGTGAAATGCACATTTTGGAAAAAATGTACTGGGTCGGCACACATAATGCACTAGGTCAACTAGGTCGACCTAGTAGGATACAACATGGTAAAATCCATATGGTCAACCTAGTAGGTATGGGTCAACCTAGTTTAATATATAGTTTGAAAATCTAGAATGGAGTGAGTAACTAGTTTATAAAGGCCAAAATAAAAACTCAGTACCAAGGGGAAGATAAGAGGGTTAACTTGACATTTAAATTCAACTAAGATACAAATAGGGGAATTTTGCTAGGTTGACCAAGGAACCAGAATAAGCATGGAAAAGCATAAAAAAAGAAAAAAGAGGGCTATAATGGCTCAAAATGACCAAAGGAGGGAAAAAGGGACCAATCAAGATAGAAATATGATAAAATGAATAAGGTAAAAGCAAGTAGGCTTATTTTTAATTAAAATTGTAAAAATGATGTAGAAAGAATGTATTGTGATTATACATGACATGGATGAACTACTACATCCTTTGTTGTTTCTTTGTTATAGAGATGATCAATATTTTAGAGGTTCATGGATGTGTCTTGGTTACTAGACTTATTGGATAGATTGTCAGATGGATATCAAGCTAGATTAGTAGCCATGGGTCTAGGAGGTATATCTGATATGTATAGGATCCCATTCAAAGTTGACCTATTAGTCATGTTATTAGGATGCTAGGAATTATTGATTAACACCTTTATATGGGAGGTAGATTGGAAGGTGATAGAGGTGGGTATCACACTAGAGGAGTTCATGGCATCCTTGGGTTATCCATAGTAAGAGCACCAATGACCATATGGATACAAGATAGCTCAGAGGAGAGGTGAGCCTTAGCCATGTGGGGTATAGGATTAGAGATGATATTGAGAGGATAAAGAGTCAGTATGGATGATGTGCATACATCATATATTTTGGACCTCTAGAAGGTGGTGATAGGCCTTGTGACATAGTGAGTACTCTATCATAAGTTAGATGGTAAGGTACCATCGTTTTTGGTAGCCTTGAGTAGGATGATGTTGGAATAGGTAGTAATATATGATCTAGGCTCTATAATTTGGGTCCCACTCATACATTATCTATTTGAGATGTTGGTAAGAGGGAAGAAGACTATGGGACCAATCATACTATTAACAACATGGATAAATGAGATATTTCCCATGTATCAAATTGGTTGAGTTTCCCTATAGAGGTAATGATAGGTCACCTTGAGTGCAAAGATGGTAAGAGGAATAGGTAGCATGAGCCATTCCCCATGTGCTAGTATTATAATCAATGAGATATACAGGCATCATGTAGTAGTCGTATGGGTACATAACAACTATATGGGTGAGTTGACACATAGTTACACCAAAACTAAGAAAGAGAGAGGTGGTTAGACACTATATATGGTGGAGAGAGACACATTCAATGGCATGAGTGATAAGATAGATGGGCCTACCTCATATAGTGACACCGATACTGATGCTTGACCAATGGGCTTAGCATGTGAGGGAACCATGAGGGATGAGAGGAATCAGACCATTAATAGTAAGGCTAATACTTAGGCCATATTAGGAGAGACCATGGAATGATTAGGTATGATGAGTGGTATATAAGGAGGTAGAGCTACTAGATATACCACCATCAACCCCATAATGAGATGATTAGTGCCCATTAAGCACATGATGGTGATAGAGATAGGATAGAGTGGAGATTATAGACATCCCAGATGATCCCATAGATGAGCCAAAGGAGATGATAAATATACCACTCAAACAATGGCTAAGATGGACATGAGCCATGACATCTAGGTTCAACTTAAGGAAGTGACCTACCAAGGAGGTACTATGAGGTTGCATAGATGGGGAGACTATGTTAGGCAATCATGTAGATGATGATATCATAGGAGCTGAGACACAGATATGTATGAAGATGGTTAAATTATTTCTTAAGTTTTTATTTGGTAATAAAGAGATATAAATAGATATTATGATATATGATAATGATCTAATATCCATCTAGTGTGATTTTATAGGTGTACCTAAGGATGAGGAGGAGAGATGGGGGTCCTTCCTAAGGGGAGAACTCCATGACATCCTAGATAAGACTCTATAACCATAAAACCCCATGACACTAGAGGATCCAAGTGTACCATATACCCCAGCTCAGGCAAGCTAGTTAGATTAGTTGGTAAGGTAGTGAGGCAGATATAAGTGCAAAGAGAGAGGATGCAACCATCATTAGAGATGGGTGTAGGTGAAAGACAGGCCTAGAAAAAATTGGTAGATGAGAGAGATATGCATATGAATATAGTGACACATATGATGTAGGAATATATAGTGATGCAGACTTAGCTAACACAAGCACATATAATGACCCATGCTGAGTTGGTGTAGGCACAAGTGTAGATAACATGCATATAGGGATAAGTAGAGGGATTAAGATCTTAAACTATCTAGTTATAGTTTACCATTTGGAGTACTCAGATTGAGGCCTCAGCAAGCAATGTGGCTAGGTCACAAGATAGATATGATGGAGCCCAAACCTAGTGTTGGGGCTTTGTATATGGTTGTATATATTGTATCAAACTCAGGGTGTATATATATATATATATATATATATATATATATATATATATATATATATATATATATATATATATATATGATGTATATGATGTATCATTTTGGCTTATTGGTTTTGGTTGTGTATTTTTTCTTTATGATGGTTGTGTTTGTGGATGCTTTTGGATATATTTATTTCTAGCACATATATTTATATTTTTTATGTATGCTATAGGAAATATATGTGGGGTAGTTTCTTTTATAGCATTATAAAGTACACATGCATGTTTAAAAATTAAAAAGAGAAAAGGACTTGAAAAAATATAATTAATAAAAAAAATTCATTGCACACTAGTTCAAGTTGGGAAATGTGTAATACCAAAAAATGACTAAGTATAAAGATCCAAGAAAATGGAAAATAAAATGGTAAAAGGGGATTTATTTTTAAACCAATGTAAAATATTTTTTCACCAAATGAAAATAAGTAAAATCATACTAAGTATCACATTGGGAAGTATGACAAAAAATGTAATAAAAAGGAAGGTATGTAAAAGGGCACAACTGGTAATAAAAACAAATCAAAATTAATTCAATCAATTATACTATTTCATGATGGGAAGTACAAAATAAAAACAAAATTTTCAAAACTTTGGTCTTAAATTTATCATACTAATTCAAGTGGGAAGTATGAGAAATTCAAGAAATGGTTGTAATCTTATGTGCACTCAAAAAATAAGAAAATAAAAGGTGAAATAAAAATGAAGTAAGCATAGAACATACTAATTCAAGATGGGAAGCATGTCAATGATGTGTGACCTCATAATAAATCAAATATTATCTAATATTTGACACATGTAATTTTGGATGGTGACTTTGATTATTGGAAAATTTTGTGAGGATGGTCAGGTCCTATTCATGGTCTTACATTACAACTCATAAAATAAAAACCTAAGGTGTACCAAATAAATATCCATAAGTAGAAGGATAAGTAATCATAAATCAAGGATGTGGGTAATAGGATGGAAAATATGGTAATTTTTGAGGGATTCTGGGTCCTATCCATGGTCTTATAAAGTAACTCATAAATGATATCCCATGAGGAATGATCAGTAAGAAAAATAATATTTCCCAAGATGAAATATGAGGGAAAAGGAATGAGAAAGGGAATGAAATAATCAAGACTTAGGCATATTATGAGAATACCTTAGGAGGTAAGAGGCATACTAAGGACATGAGAAGACACTAAGTGACTAGTGGTAATCTATGTATAAAGGAAACTTGTTTGCTATAGATATAAATCTTTGTAGGCAAATAAGTGTGCTAATAAGATCAAATCATGATGGTATATTGGTACAAGGAAAATTAAAATGTACCTACCATCCCATAACATGTTCCTCTCTCCTTAAGTCCCCTTACAGAGCCATCAGTCTACTATGAAGATTGGGTACTTGCATGAGAAAGTAGGTAGCACTATTTTCTTAAATTCTCTTCTTTTAATCTATTGGCCTACCATACCCCAAATGACCTTAGCTCTACCATGAGGCCAAATATTGATTTTGAGCTTTAATTAGAAGAAGGATATGTGATTTGAATCACATATTTTAGTGTGATTATAATTTTAATAATATTTAATATTTTTGCCTTTTGATATCATTTCCTTTTATTTAAATTATTTGGATTTTAAATTTCTTCTGTTTTTTTTTAATATTCCTCCTCCATATGTATTTGGAATGAAAAATCATGAGAGAGATAGTGATACACATGAATTAGATGTAGGCTATGGATAAAGGAAGCTAAGTAACCCAAGACAAAAGACTAACTAGGACACTTAGGCTTGACAATGAACATAGCAATTGATCTCAAGTCTCAACCACATATATGCTTAGTTTGAAAAAAAAGGAAGAAGGGAAAAAGGAAATCTAAAGGAGGACCTATGAAAGGAAATATTAATGAGAAATATTTCTTTTGAATTGATCACATGGTGGTAGGAGATAGTAACCAAAGGGAAGAGGGTAAATATAACCAAGTCACCATGACAACTATCTGTGAAAAATAAAGATAAAAAATTAAACAATCATGAAGATACAAGAAAAGAGTTTTGAGAAAAACTCTAAAGGAAAAGAAAGAAATGATAAGGGAAAAAATAACAATGATAAGGAAAAGACAAGAATATGTGAAATGTAAAATGATAACATAATATAATTATAGTGCAACAAGAAGGAAAAACATGATATAAGATAAGAAATAATTTAACACAGTGTCAAATGATATAATCAAAATAAAAATAAGATTGAAACACATGTCAAATCCAAATATAAATGAGAAATCACCATGCATGTGCTCATAAGCACTGGTAAATTTGTCCACACACATTATCCAATACATAAGATAAGTCTCTATGAAATTAAATGCATATTGTAGCCAAGGTCTCATCAATCTTCAGTGAATATTGGGAAAATAAATATTTTTTGATCTTGTCAACTAAAAAATTAGGAATGCTCAAAGGATCATGCTAAGGAAGAAATTTAGGCAAAGTTTAGTTAGTAGAATGTGTGGAAATAGGATCTATAGGAGAATAAGGAATCATAGGTGGAGAAAGATCCATGGGTAAAGGACTCATGGGTGGAGAAGGATCCATAGGTGATAAAAGGCCCACAAATGGAGGAATCATAGGTAGAGGCATATAAGGTGGTGAAGGGACCATAGAAGGTGATGGAACCACTGGAGGTGGAGCCATGGGAGAAGAAAGAGGAGACTTATTATAAGAATGACCTATGGGAGGAATGATAGAAGGTCTAAGGATGTCTATAAGGTGATCTTTAAGATGTTATTAAAGAATGTGTCAATGATCAGTGTGATGCATTCCACATAGGTGTCATAGACAATATACCTCACCATACTTAGGTAAATATTCAGGAAGTACCTTAGGGGGAGGTATGGATTAGTTTGATGAAGCGGAAGGACACAAGGTATCAAGGTATTGTTGCAACTTATGAAAATGGGTATAAGAGTGATTATCTATCCCATAGAAGCAATAGATACACCTATGAGTGGTTTTAAGAGCACTCACAAAAGGAGGTGAAATAGGAATGGAAGAAGCTAAAGAGGACTCATCGACCCATTTGGTGGGCAAAGGAGACATGTTAGGTAGTAGAAGTAAACCATCATCAAGAGAGGGTGATGATAAGTAAGGAGTGGAACAAAGCTCAATAGGAGGAACACTAGGATGAGAATTAAGAAGGGGATTAACAATAGTAGGAGAGGAAATAGGTTCAACTATAGTGGAAAAAGGAACAAGCTTAACTATAGCTATCCCTATTGAAGGAGGGATGGGATTTATAAAAGGTCTAAGGAGGACTTCCCTAGGTGTGACAAAGTGATAAGGTCTGATCATAACACAATCCAAGAGTATGGTCCTAAGTGGATCCTCAAAAACTATAGGTATCAGTGCCATCTCTACCCTATGATAAAGAGTAAAAATGCAAGAATAAAGAACTATAAATGAAAGAGAATGATGAGATACAAAAAAAGACTCAAGTAAAGAAGAATGATAATGAAAAATCTTAGCATCATGGGCTTAGACAAGGCCACTTAAATGAGGGTCATATAAAGAGTAAAATCATAATATTGAGTATGAATATTGATGACATAGGTTGGGATGACCTTGTCATTAGAGGAAGATTGGTGAATAGAGTGCCTAGTCTGGGCTAAGACTATAAGAATGTCATCATAAGGAGTCTTGCAACAATGAGGCTATAAAGAAGCAAGGAGGTACAAAATGAGATGAGGTGAGAGATCAAAACTTTTTATCTTTAAGTTAATATCATCAGGATCATCATGATCAGAGTCTAAAAGGTTGGGAGGAATGTTACTAATGAGCTCAAGATGCCCATTATAACCTCTAGTTGAGTTGATAGGAAAGTTTAGATGCTACAACTCATGGAATAGAACACTAAGCAAAGGTTCAAGAATAAGAACCTTGAAGACACCATGATCTTGGAATTATTTGAATTCTAAGGGTTAGTGTCTCCTTGAATCATGTAAATGGCTATATTATGATAACATTTTATGCATTAACAAGTGAAAGATGTGATAACTCATATATGATGAGTCTAAAACCTACTAAACAAGATGTTTTACTAAAGTGGAAAGTTTAAGATCATTAACTTCACATGAATAGTGATAGGTGGGATGGTAATGGGAAGCTACACACACCCTAAGGGAGGCATTTGCCTTATATTGTATCCTTAGCATGTGCTGCATGTAAGCTTGAGATTACATTTGGAATACCAAAGAGTCTTAATGAAATCAAGGGAAGTGACACATATACTAAAACCCTCATCGATCAAGGCTCATTTAACTTGGATATCATCAATTTGGATGCTAATAAATAATGGAGGATAATCTACATGAAGCAAAATATCAATTGGAATCATAGATGTCATAGGAAATCATAAAGAAAGAGAAGTGTCTATAGTTTCATCAATGTTAATAGACATCTCTTCACATTACTATAAGATACTATCCTTAGATCTAGATAAAGTAGCCTACTGTCTTTCTAGAGGAGGGTGAGGGATATTCATCTTGAATAAGAGTTGTATGAGGTGATTTATATGATGTGGAGATTTCCTCATGAGTTCAATGAAAGATAGCTAAGATGGAAGATTAGTAAGTTTTGCAATGGGATCCCACTAATCATAACCAATAAGGAGATTGTTAGATATAGGTGCATAATGATTAAGAATATCTTTGGAAGGTGAATCTGAAGAGCATTGAAATTTATGTTGATAAGAATGGGAAGGTTGAGAAGAAGGTTGTAAATCATTTGGTGATGAAGAATTAGTTGGTTTATATTGATCTTGAAGTTTGGAAGAAGTGTTAGTAGAAATTGGATTATTATTAGTATTAGAAGATGATGGGAGAGAAGTATCAATAGCATGGGATATGTCATCTAAGGGAGAATCATAAATTGGATCATTAAAATAAATGAAATCTTCTTTCCCCAACTCATTTAAATGAGTTGGAAAATAATCCTAGATAACATGACATGTCTTATGGGAAGGATTGTAGATAGGTTGTGAATCAATGAAAGCTACCACTCTTTGTATATTGGTCATGCTAACCACATTCTCTTTAGAATTTGGTTCAACAAGACTTTATACATTATTTGTGGAAGAAGTGGGCTTATCTTTATTTTCTTGGATTGGTTAATGATTAGGCAAGGGGTTTTTATAGATAGCTAAATGAACATTTGCTTGATTTAAGGATTGAGTTTTATCATGTGATTTATAGTCTTTGAAAGCAATCTCATAGGGTTGTTAATGTTTATAGATAATAGAATCATTATCAAAATTTAGGCCAAGAATAAAGTCCATGGCTAAATTGTAGAGTTTTTTACAAGTCTTATGAGAGTGGCCCTAACTAGAATGAAACCAACAAAATCTATTAGGATCATACCATTATTTCATAGGTTGAATAGGATCAATCTCTCATGGAAGAGGCCTGGGTAGGCATTTAATCAATTCATCCAAGGATAAAGGCTTATGGATATTAATGTTTTTTGTTGAGAAATGAGGATTAGTGAATTGTTGAGAAGGAGCTAGTTCTGAAGAAGGGGTAGGAATGACAACTTGAACATTGTGAATGGTGTCATATGAATTGGTAACACCATAATTGGTAATATTATAGTTTTTATTAATTACTAATAGGTGAGGTTTCTTAAAAGGTTGGGGTGGCTCTAATTGATGCATGATGAAATATTGTTTTCTCGAAGGTACGTGGAGAAAGGGTGCAAACTAGATATTATAATTTAGGAAATAAATAATTTGTAAAGAGATGAAAGAGATTATCACCTACCATGTTATGTTCACATTTATTTGACAAAGTCTTCCATCACTTAACAAAGGCTTAGGAAATTTCATTTTCATTTTGTTTACAATTGATGAAATGGGTCAAAGTATTCTTTGGAAGATTACTAGTTTGAAATTTTTGCATTAAAACATTTACTAAGTCCTCTAAACTAGTGATAGAGTGTGTTCTAATTTGATTATACCAATCCAAGGCATCACCCGTGATTTTATTTTCTAAGAGTTTGGTAGTGGAAAAGGTATTTAACTTGACCCAATCCTTATAAAGATTTTCAAATGTCTTGAGGTGAATAGTAGGATTAGTTGATCCATTGTAATAAATTATAGGTGTTATACCTCCAATGTCAATGTTAGCAATTTGGGTGGTAAGAGGTTCATTTTATAAATGCTTGATGACTTTTTTGATCAATAGAGGCAGAGGAATGAGATTAAATTGATAATATTGAAGAGGAGGAGGAGGAACACTTTGGTTATGTGTGCCCCAAGTCATTGGTTGAGGATTAGATTGAAGATTAAGAAGATGGTTTTGCATTCTCATCTTTTGATTTGTATTATGATCTTGGAATGTGTTCATTTAATTTATAGTTTTCAAAAATAGTTGATGAGTTTGATTAGTGTTATTAGAAGAAGTAGTATTGGTGTTAGTATCTTAGGTACCACTATTAGTGTTGATATGAGGTTGAGAAGGGCTATGGGAATTTGAGGCACTAGTGGCAAAATCTGCTTGTGAAGAAAAAGATGGACTAATAAATGGTTGAGAGGAAGAAACACTTGAAGCATGAGTTCCTTGGGTAGAAAATGATGAACTAGTGGAAGGATTTAGGATAGTGGATCTTATAAAAGGCCCACTAGATGTAGAACCTACCATGTTAGTTGAGATACTAGTCATGGAGGTGGATGAAGTTAAAGAATAAGATGTCATGGCATAAGAAGGAGTCAAGATTGAAGGAATAGGTTGAGAAGCAATGAAATTAGTACTCATAAATCTAGTTGAGAAAGTGGCAGTAGGAGAATGAGGTTCTTCAACTTGATGGCTAATCATGAGGTTATAGATGGTGGAAGGATCTTTCCCTCTATGTTGAGGGAATTTCATGATAAATAAGAGCATTTCAAGAGTATAATCTAACTCAAGATGATCCTATAAGAGAAGAGGAGGGTTTTTATATAAAGGGGTATGAGGATGGGTCCCATAGTTAATTGTGCGGGTTATAATATGAACATTACTAGTATTTACAAAAGGAGCCCTACTTTGTCTATAGGAGACCCTATTAGGATTGGTGAATTCCATCATGTATGTTGACTAAATTTTATTAGTTTCACCAAAAATAAAGTCCATGATGAAAGAAAGAGAATCAAGATGAGAAAGCAAAGAACTATAAAGTGACTAAAATATTACTAGGTAGACCTGGTTGACCTAGTGCAAAATAGAGACTATAAAACTGTATAGTGTCCACAGGGTCAACCTAGTTTAGTGAATAGTGACTGATAGAAATATTTAAATATGTTGTAAATAGTACTAGGTTGACCAAGTCAATCTAGCATAGTGTACAAGGGCTGAAATAGATATAAGGTTGATAGGGTTGACCTAGTATAAAAGATAGGGAAGAAAAGAAAGATGATAACAAGCTATGAATTAAAGAAAGTTAATTATAAGTAATGTAAGAAAGTAGTAAGTAATGAAAGGGAAACAAATAATCAATTGAATTTATGCTAGCTAATCTAATTGATGCACATAAAGCAAAATTTTGCCCTAACACTGGCTAATGCAAGATTTTGCACACACAATTGATCAAATATTAAGAAAACAATTTAAAAGTAAAGCTAGCCACTTGGTAAAACTATAATGTTGATTAGATTATTAAAAATAATTTTAAATATAAAGGGAGATTGGATACAAGCAACGTACTAGATAATAATCCATAGATAGTTTTAGGTAAGTTTAGAATGAAAGGGACTGTAGTGGTAATGATACAAGCTTGGTATTGGGGCCTACCCCTCACTTCACACACTACAACAATAAGGGTAATTGGTGCTTATCCAAAATATACCATTAACCACACTTTATTCTTGACTAGAGCATCAAGTTGGCTTACCCCTTGGTAATGAAATCCAAGTAAGTTAGCCTAGGTAGTCAAATGTTTAAATGCTTGTTGATGTTTATGTGGTTGGATGTGTGTAAAAAATAATAGAAATAGTGTAACTAAGTTATTAATTGAAAATCCCCTCGTTAGACTATGTGAACTATTCTAAGCATGTAAACAACTTAAAATAAAGATATGATTAACATATATGGTTCATTCCAACTTTGAAAAAAGGTATAGTTGAGAAACTATATGGACAATCATACATAACATGATCTATAGGGTAAAACCTATACTATTGAAGCAAAGTTTGAAAATAAACTAGATCAGTCAAGTTGACTTAGTTATTTCAAAAAACACTGAACTAAGTCCACAAGGTCAACCTAGTCAACTGTGAAGAGATAGTTTTGAAGACTACAAAATTGAAAGGAAATTACAAAAAAATAAAGATACATAAGAAACAAAAACTCACTTGAATGGTTTAGAGATAAAAAGAAGAAAATTGTTGATCTGAGACCTTGGAGAAAATTGATAAAAACCTAAAAACTAGGTCAAGTTTGTTGATTAAGCTATACAAAAACCTACAAAAAAAGTTCTGAAAGTGCACTAGGTCAACCTAGTCAACCTAGTAGGCTGAATAGGACATCTAAAAACCTAAAAGCTTATATTGGGTTGAGCTAGTCAATCTAATTGGTTAAACAAAATTCTACAAGTTCTAGAAACCTGTACTGGGTTGAGCTGGTTGAGCCAGTTACCTATTCCTGAAAACCTATGTATAGAGGTAAATAAAATGGGTCAATAGGGTTAATCCAACATAATAAATATAAAATAAAAATAATGATGAATAGAAATAAAATAAGTCAAATAAATCTTGCAAGGGTTTGATTCACATCGAGTTCACTAGAATGTATGCAATCATAAATGCATCATGTCCATAAATCAATCCTAGATCAGATGGGATAGAGCACACCTACACTTCTGATTCAAGAGAATATAATTGTTAAGTGGGAGCATGAAAAATGTGAGGATATTATATACTTGATTAGGGGATCACTTGTCACAACACACCATGTGAGGTAGGGTTTCAAAGCCTACAGTCTAACATAATCACACAACAACCATAAAAGTGTCCTATGATTTAATATTTCAATAATCTAATAACAAGAAAAGTAAATCTAATCTAATGTACATCAAATCTTGTGGTACAAAATGGGGGTTAGAAACAAAATAAATAAATGACTAAACTAAACATGTATAAAAGACATATACTTACGTCATTTCATACAACATCCTAATACATGGAAGAAAATAATACAAATGCACTATCTATCCACTCTTACAAAGGAGGAATAAAGTTAGGAATACTTACCTTTGAATATGAACCCATCGAATCTCAATCTCCCCCTTGGCCAAGGTGCTTCATAAGAGATTATTGTGGTATGTAAGGATAACTAAGATAAATCAGCTCTAGGCTACACAAACTATTCAATCATCCAAAATACTTATCCACAAGATGAAATCAAAGCTCCAAAGAAAGTAGTATTAAATGCTAAAGCTTTATTCCCCAAGTAGAATGGTCAATAGGTATATGTTTTTTCACATTTGAATAATCAATTATTCACTCTTCTTAAATGGTGGTAAATGACCTTGTATATATAGTGTTATCTTACCCTAAAATCACTTAGGAATGTTGGCTATGCTAGGTCAGCTCAATCAACCTAGCATGTTTTTGGGTTTAACTCTCTAGGTTTGTGCTAGGTTAGTCAAAAGGCCAACAAAATAAAAGAGAGAAAAAGTCCCTAAACTATGCTAGGTTGACCTAGCACAATTGATAGGTCAAAAGGGTGCTAAGGTATGAAATGAAGGATAAATCATAGCAAGTGATAGGAATAGGTATAACTAATAAGAGTAAGCTTAGGTTCAATGGTTTTAGGAGGATATTGTGTGTATGTAAATTGGAAAAAGGAACGATAATCTTATGAAGCATCGATGGTCTACCCACCCCTTTCTCAGTGTACCCCTTAAGGCATGCACTTAGAGAGATTAAGACTCGATAGGTTTCTACAAGATAAGAAGTGTTAATAATCAATAAAAGTTTGAAAATAATATGTTTATACAATAATATCTTAAGATTAAGATATTGTTGGCCTAATCTTTTTCAAGATGCTTATATGTTAGTTCATTTTTATATGCTGTGTCAATTATTTGTTAGTAGAGATAAGTTGCTTGTAATGCCTTTAAATCCTATTATTCCTAAAAAACCATTTACAAAATGGGACATTGAATTTATTTCAGATATGCATCCTCCTTCATCTATAGGTCATAGGTATATATTGATAGCAATAGATTATTTCACTAAGTGGCTCGAGACTAAAACACTAAAAAGTTTTGTAATAGGTGAAGTGATCTCATTTTTAGAAAGTCAGATTTTTTTATATTCTTTATGAAATCAGTTATGATAATAGACCTCGATTTGTTTCAAATTAATTTATATAATTTTTGGGCAAGTATTCCATTATATCTAGTCATTCATCAAAATATTATCCTTAAGGGAATGGTCACGCTGAATCAATGAATAAAAATTTGATTTCAATCATGAAGAAATTAGTTTGTGAAAATAAAAGGAATTGACATCTTAAATTTTTTGAAGCTTTATGGGCTAATAGAATTATTGTAAATGTAGCAATTGGTTATTCACCTTTTATGATGGCATATGGATTTGAGGCCACTTTACTAATAGAACTTCAAATTTCTTCAGATAGATCTACTTTACAATATGTTGATGAAGATACAAATTTGATTGAACAAAGATTACATGATATAATAACTCTTAATGAATCTAAAATAATAGAATTACAAAAATTAGAAAGGGCTAAAGAAAAATTAAAAAAGTTTTTTGATAAGAAGGTTTCTACTAAAAGGTTTAAATTTGGTGATCTAGTTTTATATTAGGATAAAGCTCACAAAGATCTTGGTAAACATCATAAATTTGATTCATTATAGCTTGGTCCTTATAAGATTGCAATTGTACATAGAAATAATTATTTTCATCTAAAATATCTTGAAAGAAATTGGTTACATTACTCTTTTAACAACCATCATTTAAATTTTTTTTCATGATTAGCTCCTTTTTAGATTTGCTTGTTTCTTTTATTTTCTATTTTATTTTTTGTTTCTTTTCTTTGTTGTATTTTCTACTATTTATTATTTTGGTTTGTTTGTTTGCTTTCTGTTATTTATTAATTTTAATTTTGAAATATCAATAAGTGTTTCAAATGGATGAGGTTTCACATTATCGAGGAAGAATGCAAAAATGCTACAATTCTACTATAAGTATCAATTATTTTTAGATATTACTCTTTATAAATTTAGTTTTTTTATATATAAATAATATATGCTGAGTTGTAACTAGTTGTTGAAGTAATCCTTGATTTCCAGATATTGTATTTAAGGTATTTGTATTAGTTTATTAGTCTATCCAAAAATTCTTTGTTATATCATTCCCTTTATTCATGACATGCTAGTCAAAAATCTCATCCCTTATTGAATTAATTATTAAAGGGGTTCACACATAGCTACTTGAAAAATAATTTTCCTAGATCACACTCTCATGATTATGTCTTATCAATAGGTAATTTGATTGATACTCAATTTCATTACTAGGAAGGTTGCTAGTGTTATGCCTATTTTACACACCCCCCTCAATTTTTTGAAACTAATATTTTTATACCATACAAATGACTCAGTCATAAAGTTTATAATTATGTCGAGGACCTAATCAATTAATAGTATATTTATATGTATATTTTCAATTATATAAGTTGATGATGATTGTTTTATGAATTTGTATTTATATTTTAAGTGGTTTCAAAAAGCATAAATGGATGAATGAATAAAATATGCATATGTATTTATTAATTTTGATGAATGTTTGTGATCAGTCATTTTTTTTTTCAATTGATTCATGATCAGGTTACAATACAACTTTATAGTTTGAATAATGACATTTTATATGGTTTATCAAAATCAACATCTTTATATGGTTTATCATGACAACATTCAAATATCTACATTGATTTTCAATTGAGTATTTTATACTGATTTTAGACCAATTTTCAAATTCATAGCTTAATTAGATTGTGATAATTTGATATTTCTAATCTATAATGATAGCATGTGACATGATTTGATCAAAATGAAAATATATTGTTGATAATGGTTTTTGATTGGTTCTGTTTCATTTTTCAAGAATACAGATGGACTGGTCATGATTATTATAGCTTAAGAAAGTAATGCATCTTATGGTTTATCAAATCAAATACATCATTTGATTTATAATGAATTTCATTTTAAAAGTCGATTATGAGCATTTTATGAATTCATCAGTTTGATTAATGGATCAAATTCATGCAAAATTTAGTAGTAATATAGTTTAAATGGGTTAATATTGACATGATTTTTATGATGGTTTGAAATTTGAACGATAATGTTTAAACATATAAATAATGAACAATGGAGAGAACTTATCCATTTCAAAGTTTTATGAACTAGGTTTATGTTGTTTGATTTGGGGTAAACAAATCTTATTATTTGATCACAAAGGTTTTGAAAGGTTAATTAGGTTAACCTATACCATAAAATAATTGGTGATTTTTAAGGGCATAAAATAATTGGTGATTTCAAAGGTAGTTTGCATGAATTTGTTTTGAGTCACAAAATTTTCATGACATAAGATGATTGGTTAGTTTTCAAAGGTTAATTTTATCTAACCTTGAGACTTGTAAATGGTTGTAATGGCAAGTTGAGTTGGCAGTCCATTTGGTTAATGTGGTGGCATATTATCTAGAAAGATGAGTTAATATGAAGCATATTTGATGATTCAAGATATTGTAAGATCATTTGTCAATTCAAAGGACTTAATGCCAAGGGTACATGTCTCGATTCATAGATATTAGTTAAAGGATTAGTAAGTTAATTGGTTGTTGTTAAATTTGGTGGCTTTGCTATCTTATTTGGCATTATGCTAAGTACTTGTCTCAATTTCAATGAGCTAATGATAAGTCTACACATAAGCACGATAGTCAATTCATAAGCTTGGGATTACAAATAGCCTTATTTTCTTGGTTTTGGTCATTATTTGAAGCTTCTTTATAGAACCTTTACTCTATTGATTTGGATTTTGGAGTTGTAAATAGAGATTTATGAAATGGAAAGGTTGCACAGAAGCACACATAGGTATGCCATGAATAAATTTTGAGGAATACTTTTAGTTATTTCAAAAATTATTTTTGTTGCATGAAAAAGAGGTCAGTTTCTGGTTTACATGTTGATAAGTTTGATAAGCTATGGGTTTAAATTTGTGAATGTTTATTTTGGAAGGAAAAATCTTGTAGTTTAGTGTTAATATATCATTTTCTTTGCATATATAATCAGAAATGGCTTTAGTTTTGATATATTATCTCGACGGATGATGAGATAAAGGATATATGGTTTATCAGTTTAGTTTGAGCATGGTTTTCTTGGAATATTAAGGATTTTATTGTTGAATATGCATCCAATTTTGGCTTTTTGTGAGTAATATAGATTGTTATGGTGCTTTAAACATGCCAGTTATAGTTTTAAAGGCTTAGTTAAAACTTTAGGTTTTATAGGGATGAACTCTGTGTGTTTTTGTTTTGTGAATATTTTGAAGGGTTTGTGTTTGTCATTTCATAAAGAAGTGGTTTTAGGAGCATGTTCGAGCATTAAAATATATTTTTCAGTCGTAGATTTCTATAGTTTCATGTATTCATGGGTTTTTTAAGGAAAAATCTTGCATGTTACATCTTGGAAATTTAGTATGTTGATTTTTGTCTAAGTAAATAATGGAAGCTTGTGGAAATATTTTCATGAATTGTTCTTTTTGGCACAAAAGGCAGTTCTAATTTTTTTTAAGTATTGGAAATAAATAAATAGTTATTAGTTTTTTTAAAAAACTATAACAACTTATTTCTTGGTCATTAAAATAGGATTTAGAAGACATATTTTAGACATGTAGGGTTCTATTTGAAGTTTCTATTGGTTGAACATTATACATTGATATGATTTGAAATGCATTAGATTATATTTTTGGAGCCTTTTTGGAAAGCTGTGTTAGGGTTTGATATGAGATGAGTTTTATATATGCACATAGACATTATGTGGATAGGCTTATTGGTTTCTAGTCTGCTATAAAAATTTTGTTTGGAAATAATTAATATATAAATTATAGATATTTCTATTGAAGTTAGATGTTGAAATATCTAGTAATTTGGAGAGGCTAGATAAGTTATTTCAGTACAATGATGTCAAATTTTTTCTATGTGAAGGGTTCCTATTGATTCCTATTAAAATTTCTTTAAAATGAATACATGCAAAAATTATAAATGGTTATTGTGGTATTTTGATTACATTTCACATTTTTCAGCGATTTTGAAGTGATTAGAATATGATGTTGGGAGTGGATTTATCATGAAAATTTGAGCATATTATTTCGATCAAGACTTTGATTGACAAAATAATTTTTTTTGTCATCTGTGTTTTTTATGATATTTCAAAACCATGAATATATAGATCAATAATAAATGTTTATAGTTGTAGTAAAAATATAATATTGACTTGGAAGGACAAGTTTTTGTTCAAAGTTTATATTTTTATGATTTAATCTCTTATTTGATTTTGAATAAGTTATATAGATTAAATTTTGAGAAATATATGTCATGAATAAGAATTTTTCTTTCAAAAATGATTGAATTGGTTTAGACATTTGTACAAGTTTTATTTTGACAATGATATATATGTCAGATTATATTCATAGTGAGAGTAGAGAGTCATGAATATATGATACAATATTTTTAAAATAAGATTTTAGTTGAAGATCTTAGTGATTTGGTTTAGCTAGTAGTCTTTCATATAAATATGTAGTTCAGTTAGTAGAATTAGTTATCATCATTTAATGATAATGAATTTTGAAATTGAGGATTGAGTATATTTAAATAAATTTTGGTTTCATATTGATATATGCATGTGATTATTTCAATTGGTTTTTAAATATTTTTCAATGGATAAGATGTCAAGATGATATCAACCAAGATCAAGTAGAAGCAATTATAACAGAGGTTGGAATCAAAATTTAGATAATTTAAATCAATAGAACCCAAATAGACAATTCCCAAGGGGAGGTTTCAAGGCTAGGATATTTGGACCTAGGTATGCTAGTAAGGGTGTTAGAATGTCAATCCACTTTGATGCTATTGACCTTGAGTTCTGAAATGTATTAAATAATTTACATTTGAATCCTACAAACCCTAGGGGTAATAGAGAAATTCATGGCTATATATTTTATGCTAGATATCAATCCCATAGAAGTTCCTCTCACCACTTGTATAATGATCCACATCACTTTCTAGTTATATCACCTACTCTAGAAAGAATCCATCATGTTAGTGAGCCACACCCTATTAACGAAGCCACTAAGCTAGACATTGAAGTAGCCCATACCAAGATTTTTTTTAATATTGCCCTACCTTTTATTTCTAATGAGCCCTCACCATATTAGAGACATCTCATTTTAGGATGCAAAAAATTAAGTTTGAAGGAACCTATTTCAAGTTGCAAAAAATGTAGTCTTGAAATTCACCCAATTACTTTAGATAAATGATTAGATAGTTAGAATGATATAGACACTCCCATTGAGGTTACAGTTATCAAATGGATTAAGATAGAGGTGGATGATCTGACAAGTGATTCAAGAATGGATATGGTTCACCTTCCAGTAGTTGAGATTGAATATAATGCATGCATGAATGAATAGGGGAAGCTAGTGATTGAAGTTCTTTCTAATTCTGATGATTATTGGATGTCAGTAACATAAAATTTCATTTTAAAGTTGAAATTTTAAGTTATTAAAAATTAAGTACTTTCAATTTGATACTTTTATTTTTAGATTTTTATATTTTGGTTGGATATGTTGAAAATATATCATAATTTATTTTTCTGATATATATATATATATATATATATATATATATATATATATATATATATATATATATATGCCTAAGTAATTTTTGAAGATATGCATTATGGTTTTAATATGAATAGAAATTTCATGAACTTTGATTTATCTATTTATTTATTGAAATTTGATATTATATTTTATTATTAATTTATTAGGGTCCCCACCCATTAGGGAGTGCCCAGTCTATATTCAAATACTTGATCCATTAAGACTTTTAAGTCTTAATTAAGCCTTAACTAATAACTGTCTATTTTAATTGACTTTTAAAAAGTTAATTAGTTAAGGTAAACTAGTAACTAAGGTTGGTTAGGACTTATTTTTTCAACCAAATTTGAAGCATAAAAGGAGATCAATGATTCATTTTAAGAGGAGGAATAACACAAGTATTGAAGACTTATACATTGTGAAGTCAATCATTTATCTCTCTCTCTTCTATGCAACTTATTTGAGATAGCATGACTTTTACAAATAGACCTAATGGTAATTTCTTTGATGGTTGAGTAATTGCTTAGGTAAATCAAGTATATCTAGTTTTATATTATTATTTATAATAGATTATCTAAATTTTTTCAATTTTAACATCTGATGATTACTCCTTACAATCCTATGTGTAGAATTTAAGTATTCAACCTGAATAATGATGAAAATTTTGCTATTTGCAACATTTCATTAATCTATTTGATTGTAAAAGTTGTCTCTCAAGATATTTTGTAAATAAAGATGTTAGTTTCTCAAATAAAATTGATCTATTTCACTAAGATGACTCTCTCTATTAAGACTCACATGTTTTATCTATATTTTAATTTATATTAACTTTGACTTTAATATAGTTTAGTCTATTTTATATTATTTTTTAATTAATCTAATTTCCTTTAATTTTAATATATTTTATCTTTTAATTCATTTTGAGCTTACTTTTTATTTCTATTTTTCATTCAAGTTATTTTCTTATATTAATTCCCTTGTTTATTTTCTTAGAGTTAGATTTCTTTCTTTCTTTTATAGTTTAGTTTAGATTAGTTTAATTTATTAGCCTTAGTTAGATTAATTTATTTTGTTTAGTTTAATACTTTATTTATTTAATAGTTTTTTTATCTCTTTCTTAATTTATTTATTGTCTTGCTTGTCTTCTCTAATTTGTTCTCTTTAGTTTATTGGTTACTATTAGTTTGTGTCTCTTATGTGTTGAGTTCTTCTTAGCTGTTCACTTTAGTAAAGATTTGTTCATCTTTGATTTATCTCAATTTTATTTTACTTGTATTTATAGTTTATTTTCTTGATGTCATTTGGAAGTTATTACAACAGAAACAAGATATTACTTTGAAGTATACTATATTATTAAATTAGATTTATTTCCTTCAAGAGATTGTTCTGTTCATAGACCTTCTCTATTAGATATGATAGATTACACATTTAGATCTGAACTGATTCATTATTTGATAAGTGTATTTCTAAAATTATAATGGAATATGTTATATTTTATAGCTTGTTTGTTATTTCCTAGAACATTTAAAAAAATCTCTCACATCTTTAGGATTGTATTTGAACCTTTAGAACTTTACTATTAGACTGGTATGATTCTAACTTAACCTTCATAATAGGCAAAAATGTTGATTAGTTGATGGTATAATTTTCATCATCAACACCCTCTTGGATTCTTATCTCATAGGCCCAAGGCATTACTACTCCTATTCTAACAGTTGATAATGTTGGTCAAATTGGTTTGGGATTTATTGAACATCTTAAAGCAAATCATTCATAGATATAATTTATCAAGGTAAAAAGTCTAGATACATAGGAAATTTTATAAAAATAATAAGAAATTAATTTGTAAAGTCAAAATCATGCTAAAATAATAAGCATTCTCAAAAGAGGATTTCTAGCAAAAGACCCTCTAAAGCACCATATGCCTATAATAAGCATAGTTTGAAAGGGTGAAATAACAATCTATATTATAAATCAAAATTTAGAAAGTTCAAATCCACAACATAAGGCAATTCTTTCTAGCATTCTAGGTTATTATGATTCTGATGATGAATAATACTCAAACTCCTACTTCAACACCATTCAAATCTAACATATTAGTCACACTTCACAAGAGATTACCATTCCTATTTTTGACATAGGCCACCGTGATAGTGAGTCTCCCATGAGAATCATTGGTAGTATTGTTCCTCCCTTATTATATACTTTCCTTATAGTTTGATCCTTGTATATAGTTTTATTTTCCTATTGGTTGTATGTAAATTATATCCAACAAATACAAAAATAATATAATATGTCAAAAACCCAAAAAAATCAAATATTTACTCAAAAAACATAAAATTATAGCTTATATGCATTTCCATGTTTAAATTTCTTATATTTTCCATATATTACATATGCTAGCTATCTTAGTATAGTCAGTTTTATCATATGTACATGTTTCACTTATTATTATCAAGTGCTTATAGAATGCTACAAGTCCTAATTCCACTTCACCAATCCATATTTACTATTATTATCCCACTAAGGGCATCTACATAGATACATGTGTTCTTATCCTTTTACATCCACAAACTTAGGGGCACCCTATACATAATTTCAATTAACAGGTTCTATCTTTCTATACTCTACATAATAACTTTAGCATTGTTATATCTTGATATTGATCATACTACACTTAATTTTTTTACTGGCTACTAATACTTTAGACTCAACATATGTAAATCCTCACTCTTACATAGATTTGTATTACATATTCATGCATACTTTCATTTATATATTTTTGAGTTTAGACTTGATTATATCTCTACGCTTCTTCTATTTGAGGGCATTTGAATATGCCATTACTCTTTGGCTCTATGCCACTTCTTTTAGAGTATGTATGCTTTGGACATGTGCTCATGTCATTTTGTGTACCTTATTAATTGTGTATGTAGACATTTGAGCATGTCCTTCTATATGGATTTAAGATAACTTATTTTTTTCTTGCATACATAGACATTTAAACATGTCCTTGTATTTATTATTTTCTAAAATTTAATGATATGTGCCCATGTCCCTTGTATTGTGGTTCCTTAGCCTAATTTACGTGCCTCATGTGTGTTGTATGTATTCTTTCTTGTATGCATCATGTCTATGACACTTGTCTCTTATTTTTTACACAATCTAGTTTTAGATGCCATGAGGGATCTCATGCATCTCCCCTTCCTACATGGGTCCTATGATGGACATCATGCCCCATCCTCCTAGGTAGCTACCCAATTTTTACTCAGATTTATTGTTACATACATTATTATATCTATCTTTGATAACCTTATGAATTCTATACATGACATAGATCTTACATTACAAAATTATGATAAAATTATCTTATATGTTAGTGTTATCTATGTACATTATATTAGATTATTATGTTGATATCATATATGCTCTAGCTAATACACATATTTTAGAGATTTTTATTTTGAGGATAGTTCTTTCATAGGTTCAACAACCCCCTTAAAAATAAGGGGCATTCATAAGGGTTTGTCATAGAGATCAGACTCTTAAAATGCATTCATAATACATTTTTAGTATACAATCTCATATTACAGAAAATTAGAATCAGATAAACATAGTTGGAATATAGTGACACATAGAGTAGTATAGTTGCATAAAAAATAGACCAGAAGGATACTCACACCTAAATTAGTACACTATCACCACTTTTCCAATAATGGCACTACTATCTAGTAGCCTTAGTTTCATAAAAACCTAGATTAGATAGAGAATTACAATAGGTACAATACAAGTTTGTTCAGATTCATATCAATTTAGGTCAGATTCATATCAGTTTTCTTAGATTAGAGGCATCATATGTGGCATGACCATTTCCATATTCAATTAAGATACTTAGATATAGATTATTACAAATTAGTCCATAATCCATATGCTTAGATATCAAATTTGGGGGTATATGCATGGCACATTATTTAGATATGCTCAATTACATACCGGTTGATTAGATGAAATGACAAATTCCATGTCATTGTCTACACTATATACATCCAACATCATATTTTAGGCTACACACCAATTTCATGCCTTACTTCATCTATAGTGGTTGGACTTCTTGAGTGGCCTAGAGCTACCTAATATACCCAAGTGGTTAGATAGATGACATACCTAATTAGACATTTCCAATTGTAGATACTTAATTTTGGCCAATTTTATGCCTATATTGGGATTTAGTTCAATTTCTAACAAATGACACATTTTAAGCCTAGAAATAATTTAAATTACCCAAATTCATCTGTGTAAGGGATTTAATTACCCAAAAATGTAATGAGGTTAGCTTATTTGGCATATTGCCCTGTATGTACCAAAAACCTAGTTTAGTTTTAACCCTAGTCAAATTATGACCTAGTAATTTGATACTTTTGGCCTGTCAAGCTATTAATACATGATAATTAAAAAAAATTTCCATAATCCAAAAATCACTAAGCAAATTATTTACACTAAAAATATTAATTAACTTGCCTAAACAAAAAATACAAATCAAATTAGTGAATTTCATTTACTAAAAAAAGAATTTTTATCCAAATGTAGAGTCAAAAGGTCAAAGGATATAGTATAATGATTTATTATTTCCTAAATGTACCAAAATTATGAGTTACCCATCAAAAATATCTAAAGTGAGTTGTCATGCCTCACATATATCTAAAACTAAGGTGTTAATATTTCATGAGTGATTTGACCTAACCCAACGTTAGAATAACTCAACCTAGGTTATTTTAAACTTGACCAAAGTTAGAATTTAACTTAACATCCTTAGGGTTAGAGTTATTTCTTAGAGATATAAATACAAGTGCCCACACCATATTCTAGGAAGATTTTATGTGTAAGGTTATTCTACTAGAATACCTTCTAAAAGCCTGTGAGATTAATGTTATAATGAGTAATTTATGCCAAGCTTCACACCAAGCCAAAAGTGACTATTGAAGAGATGCTACCACCATGGAAGAACATTTCTATAAGACTCTAATCATCATAGGCCAAACATGAACATCCTTATGTAAATAAGTAAGAATTAAATTCAATAAAGGAGGTAACAAATTTGTGTTATTTTTATCTCTATTTTGTGATCTTTGTTATTATGTTATGATCTCCCTAGTTCTTAGGCAAGAGTGTTTAGTCCTAGTGTATTGTTATTCTTGATTTTTTATCATTTGGAATAATAAGGGACAATCTACTTTTTGTTTAGTCTTTAAACTCCTAAGGTACATAATGGTATGCTTGGTAGGACCATGCATCCCATATGGCTAATGAAAATGATATGATAACCTTAGTTATTTAATAATTTCCCTATGTAGTAATGGCTTCACTAGTCCTATGTTTATTTGTGATCTTTATTTTTACAAAAATGATAGCTTCATAATGGTGGATTCAACTTGTTAAATGGAGGCTTCATTTTATAGAATCAATGGTTTTAAACCTATTAAACAATGACTTCACTAAGTAAACTTACACTATGTTTATCTATTTTTCTATTGATTTTGGTGGCTTCACCTTACCCAACTAGTGTCTTCAACCTAAAAAATAGTGACTTTAACAAAGTTACTCTTTGTGTCTATGCTTGCATGAAAATAATGGCTTTGCCTTTCTAAATGGTAGTTTGGCTTTGTGTTTTTCCAAAACCCAAGAGCTTCAAATGGATTATTATTTACTCATTTGATTTTTGGATTCTAGACAAGCAAATCCCCTAACATTTTGTAGGACCTAAGGTGGAGAAAGAGAGGATTAGGCATTGCTAGAATATCACATACACTTTTACTTGATGTTTAAAATACACTAAATCTCACTCATCTTTTATTTTTTTCATTTTTTTTACAAGTGAAAACAAGGGCAAGGGGCCAAAATTTTAATCACACTTTCATTTAGTGCTATTAAAAAGAAAATACATTTTAGTTAGATCTCTTAAGAGCTTTTTCACTTTATGTTTTTTTTCGTTACTAGATAAATTTAAAAGCTCATAGTTACATTTCTATTATATGTGGTAAATTAGAAACTATTGTATGTATGATATCCCCCATTCCCTATAGGGAACTTGGGTGACCAAAAACATTTAGTTTATTGTCTTGTTTATTTGGTATTGTTAGAAAGAATGTCGTGTATGTTCACCCCAAGATTTGAGTGACTTGGGTGACCCAAAAATAACCTTTAAAGTCTTTCCAATTTATTTTATTTCATTTGGCTTGTGGACAGGATCTTGTTTCTCCCTCACAATTTCTGTAGGGGTGTGTTGACCTAGGGTTTCATCTCCTAGCATTATACCTAAAAGGAACGTCAAAAAGATCATTCCAAGCCCAAGATATAAAACATTAACAACAAAAACATTACAAGAAGAGTTGTAAGAGCTGTAAAGATGATATCTAAAGATAAATACAATATCATATAATATCCATAAAATAAATTTTATATATTAAAAATGAGAAGCCTTACATATATAATCAAGGAAAAATATGAAGTAAGTCAAACTAAATAATGTGGGATAAATCCACAAAAGGAAAATCTAAAAAATAAACAAAAACTATCTATAGAACCTAACAAACATGAATACCAACTCTAACACCTCACCTCAAGTGAAACTAGGTGTTAAATTAGCCAAAAAACAAAGTGGCATATAAAAAATATGAGTCCCAACAATAAGTCTTTATTAGGTACTCATGTATAATATATATTCATAAAGTGGAGAAAGGAAGAAAACTCATAGGAATATACCACCCCCCCCCAAAAAAAAAGATGTAAAAGAGAGAAAAGAAGGAAAGGAAGGAAAGACTTCATGTGGAATCCTCCTAAGGATAAATCCTTCACCCCACATGGAGATCTATACTCTATATCTATACTAGGTGGTGAGATAGTCCCAAAAATAAAATGTTCTTCCCATTAATGTATCTTCCTCCTGAATGCTATAAATAAGATGTCCCAAAGACACATCACATGTAGAAATATAGATGTGAATAGGAAATACAGTACCCTATAAGAATATGCTAAGAAATATATGAGTGTATCCCATAGTGTGAATTATGCAAGATCCAAATCCAAGAGTATATTTCTCAAAATAACCAAGCACATAAGCAGGTGGATCCAAAGTGGAAAAAGCAACAAATGCAGTAGTAAGAACAACAAGAAGATCCAAAATAGAATGTGTAACAATAATAGGTTCTTTATGGAAATAACCATCTAAACACATATCCTCATAAATAATATGAGTAGGCAATGAAGGAGAAATAATTGTGGCACAATAAAAGTCATCCTTAGGAAGTCATGATGGTGTCTCATCCATGATATCCAAAAGTTATGATGAAGGTACCACATCCTCAAGAATCATGTGTTCTTGATAAATGAAATGAATAAAAGTACAAACTATATGAGGAGTAATAGGTAACTCAAACAAACCATTGTAAAAATACAAGACATCACTAACAACTAAAGGAGGAATAATGAAAGGTGTAGGAGGTAAGAATGCCTCATTTGGATCACCATCAAGAAGTATATCCTCAAAAAATGAAGAGGTATCCCAATTCATGTCACTAATAAAGAGTGAATCCTCACTAAGAGGAGAAGGAAGTGCCAATAGTTCCTTACCAATGTCATTATCAAGACTTATATCTTGAACAACATCAATATCATCATCAAAATATAAATCCTTGCTAACAGGAGGAGAGAAAAGTGGAAAAAAAGGTGGTGAAATAAATAAAAAGGTAAAAAAGACCCAAAATACTTAGTATCCTTCTAAAATAAGGCTAAAATAACATCCAAATCTTCCTTTGGTGATGTGGCAAATGTGACATAATACTTTAAACTATCTGAAACATGGAGGGGAATTAAGCAAAGAGCCTCATCTCACATGGATACAATCTAGGAGAGATATTCCTCATCTATAAAATAGAGAATGTCACCAATAACAACTCTCCACATGCCTTTCCATTGTAAGTGTATCCACACTTTGAGTTTCCAAATAATGTAGTTTTAAGTGTTGAGGGGATCCATTATCAAAATACAAGGAAGATTTTGAGAATAATAAAAAATAATTACCCCAAAATAGTAATTCCTTCAACAAGGAAAATAAACCCCACAAAAAGTGTAAGGCCAAAAATTTGGAACTTTATAATTGAATGTGTTTTACAAGATAAATGAACCCAATGTATTGAGGAAAAAAAAATACACACTTTTGAAAAATCAGTACTCGATTTTGAGTCATGGTTCAAAAGTTATAGTCTTTACAAGTTTTCCATCATTAAAATGGGTCAAATAAATAAAAATTACATAAAATTAAATGAACTAAGGACTAAAAAATTATTTAACACTTATTTACCACCTAATGAATATGGAAAAAATATTCAAAAAAGTTATTATCAATAATTTATTTGGCATAAACCAAGCATAGGTTGTCAAAAATGGGTGAAAGCTAGTTTTAAGAAGACTTTGCAAGATTCACAAAAATAGTCTATATGGGTCCTGTTGTGATGTATCAAAATGTGGTACATACTAATAAATAATGATAATTCTTATTATAGTATAAAATATACCTAAAATAATATCTTCTCTAGGAATTAGATCAAAATTTTTAGATCATACAATCTCAAACCAAAATAGAATTGACCAACTATCCAAATGATGAAGATAAATTGCTACAATAATTCTCAAGATGAAAAAAGAGTTGTACGACCTAATCCAAAATGATTTAAACTTATATGGTAGGAAATTTAATACTATTATCTAATTTTACCAGGTCTCATATCTAAAAAATTAGATCCATATCACCTGGGTGAGAGAAAACTGAATTGGTGGTAGGTATCTACCAACATACCAACAAGTAGGTTTTTGAGTAGAAGGGTTTTACAACTTTGATATATGGATATTATAAAAAATTTTATAGGTCATAAAAGTTAGAGTGATATTACCTTATTCTATTATATTTATATTTTGATGCATGTATGGCCTAAACCATTAATTAACATTCACAAATTGCCTACAAAGCTTCCAAAACAAACTTAAACATGGGTCTATCAAAATAAATAAGTAATGGTAAAGCTTAAGATCTACATGGCCTAATAAATGAATAAAAATAAATAAATATAATATCCATAGAAGGTACCTCCACTCCACTGTGAATAAATTTTGATAAATGGACAAACCCTTGTAACAAAAAACTCGCAAATGGATGGTTGCAACACCTCCAACTCTAATACTATGAAATAAATGTCAAAAATATCATTCCAAGCCTAAGATCTAAAGTATTAAAAATAAAAGCCTTAGAAGAAGAGTTGTAAGAGATACAAATATGATATGCAAAGATAAAGTAAATATCATATAATATCCAAAAAATAACTTTTATATGTTAAAAATGAGAAGCCTTGCATATATAGGCAAGGACAAATAAGAAGTAAGTCAAACTAACCAATGTGGAATAAATACACAAAAGGATAAACTAAGAAATAGACAAAAATTATCTATAAAACCTAACAAACATTAGAACCAACTATAACAGTACTAACCCCACTCCATGATGGGGTATATAAATTAGACATGTGATACTAGGATTGCTAGGGGCTGATTAGCTAGCCTCTTCTATCCTAACAAAAACTTGGGTTGTGTCTTGATAAACATCAGACTCTAATAAGTAGTAAATTACTATATTTTATATTTAAAGGAATAAACACTTGCATAATAAGTTAGCAGGTATAAATCTAATTGACATGATTGTACCCTTATGTTAGCCACATTTTAGACCATCTAGTGCATTTAAGATTTATAAATTTTTAGTCAACCCCACTCATCATCGAGTTTATAGATAAATGACAAGTTATCCTCACTCTAAGTTCATGCCACACACCAATGCTTGAGAGATAGAGGGGGTGTAAAAAATCTACCTACACATATACTTTAATTTTTTGATTAATACTTAATTCCTCATAATCATTGGTATATTAGTGGAAACTTTGGTAGAATATATGCATAACCATGTCCATTTTAGATATAGGATCAGCCATTAGTGCTACTTCTATTTTCTTTGATTTACATGTGTGTTTTTAGGCTAAAATTATTTGTTTGTGTTATCACATCAAAATAAGTCCAAAGCTATCAAGTTATTTTCACACCACTTTAGCCTAAGAGGTGATACTCTATCCATTTTGTGTCACACTTTTTTGCCTTTGAGTTTTATTCCTAAATCATTTATGTGTCACTTATTTAAGTAGAGCATTGTTACACTACCCATTTTGTCTCAAATATTTGCCTTGAATTTTTTAGTCCAAAACCATTAATAGGCCATTTATTTGAAAGGGTCTTATTATATTGCCTAAATCATTCTAAATCTCTTATCACTTTTTGAAACCAAGTTCCAAACCATTATTATACCTCTATTATTTCAAATTTACGATTACACTACCCATTTTGGTCTAGCTCTTTTGTTTTAAAACATTTAAGACTTTTCACATTAAATTTGAAACTCAACATTTCAAAGTGAAAATCTTAAACTAATCAAGTTTACGCCAGAGCCTCATCTAATTTGGGCTTAGGTTTTTTACCTTTATGTGTTTATATTATGTTACTTAGGTTGATTTCTTATTTGATCTAAAATATGCCTTATTTATTTTTATTTATCTTATACCTTTTTTGAGAGTCCTTTAAGCCAAGTTATTGCCATGTTCCTTGTTTAAAGTTTGTTGTGCCGAATTATGAATATCCTAGTTCCATTGTCCCCACAGTCTCTTGTGAATCAAGTATCAAGTCTTAGTGAGCCAATTATTGAGTGTTATTTGAGTCAATTTACTTTAATTTAGTTTGTTTTTAATTTTTTCTTTGAATTCTTTATTTCTAAGTCTAGCCTTAGTTTTATCACTAATGATTATAACTGCCTTTGGGAAAATCATTACTATCTTTTGATCCTAGTTCATATTTATTATGCTTTCTCTAGGTACTTTTGTCACTAATTATAATTGCCTTTTGGAAAATTAGTGCCTTAACCATAAATAAGTTTTGAGCCTTTGTGTTACTTTTACCACTGATTATAATCATCTTTGGGAAAATCAATATCATTTATTAGACTAGTTTTGAGTTTGTGTCATTTTACCTTTGCCTAATATATTTGTTTTATCCATTGTGCCTATTTTAAAGAGCCAAAGGTTCTTTTTTTAAAATCTTGATTTTTTTCTACCTTTGGACCCTTTATTTTTAATGATACCTATATATATATTTGAACATGACTCGTTACACATGTAGTAGGACTATGTATAATATGAACTATGAAAACTTTGTGACCAATGACCCTTTTATTCAAGACTTGTATGATGATTTAACTTATGAGATAGATCCCTATCCATTTTATAACATTCCATACATTGAAAAAAGGCATGACCCATTAACATAGTATTTGGTGACTATACCTCCTTATCTAGGCCAATAATCATAACAAACAACACAATACCTTTCTCAAATGATGCATAACATTGAACAAAGCCAATAACAAGAACCCTACTAGTTATGATGCCAATGTAGACAAGCTAAAATTTTTACTTATTTAAACATAATTTATTAGAGAAGAAATATGAAGTGCTCATTATAGATATCAAAGTATGAACCAATATTATGCTAGACTTCCCACATGAAAGTTTGAGTAGTTTGATTAGAACCCCTAGTAATGTGCCTCAAATTCAACCAT
Source organism: Torreya grandis (assembly GCA_037957365.1). Classification (NCBI taxonomy): domain Eukaryota; kingdom Viridiplantae; phylum Streptophyta; class Pinopsida; order Cupressales; family Taxaceae; genus Torreya; species Torreya grandis. The sequence goes on from JARHVA010001640.1 coordinate 2,179,429, forward strand.
TTAAACACAAATCAACTATTTATAGTCAAGCTCTAGTATAAATGCCATAGTTGGACCAAAATATGATTACAAAAGGAAAGGTCTCTATAGATGAACAAATGGAACAAGTAAAACAAGCATACCAAAACTATCTCAACCTAACTCACAATCTTAATAGAAGGGCTATTTATAACACATTGCTTATTGATTTAGATTCATTAATAGGGAAAAAAATATGCTTCAAGATATGCAATCTAAAACATAGACCCATTTAGCTAAATCATGTTGGTTGGTGACATGTATAATATCCTTATTTCAATAGAAGAGACTATCTCTCAAATGAAATGCCTCACCCAAAACATTGTAGATAACATGCAAGTGCAATCTAATTTAAACCAAAATGGGTCTAGTTTACCACTGAGTAATATAGATCAAATTCATCCAAATAATGCCTTGAGTGGATTGAAATAATAAGGGATAGGTATGCTTATTCCCCAAAATAAACAAGCAACCTCCATTCCTAACCAACTACTTCCTTAAGTATGCAATAGGGGGTAATGAACCAACAACAAACCAACTTACCACCATAATAATTGTATTTTACTATGACACCTCAATAGGTGATAATGAATGTTCTACCATAATAAGCACATACCAATATACCTCAATAATAGCAAATGTTTCCTAACCAACAATGTATTCTTATTGGTCAGAAAGTGATAGTTGGTCAACAACAATAGATGTTAAACCCCTAACAATTGCATATTCAATAACAAGTGCTATTCCAATAATAAGTGTTCAACTAAAAACAAGGTTCTTATATATAACATGTACTAAGTGATAGGAAACAATTGCCTTTCAACCAAAGGGTATCACTTGTGTAACAAAGATCTAACTATAAACACCTATAACAATAAGGTTATAGTCAACAATGTGTTTCTTATATATAATAGGGTTTGACAAGTAGGCAACAAGTTTTCTTCCAAATCCAACAATACCAACACATCCCACAAGCCAAATTTCATTACCACAACCATAATTCGTTAGCTAGGGTTATGTAACCAATCAAAATCAAAATGTGTTTTAACAACATACTCCATATCCAAAATATAATCTAAACACACAGATATGCATACCTTGTCATCTGACCAATTATACCAACATTCTATAATATGCCTAACCTAATAAAGGTAATCCATATTTGACCACACAAACTCAATAATAAAATGCCACTCTTTTTGATTTTTTGGCCCAAAAATAATGATAGATGAAGGATGTAATTCAAGTTATATAGATTAAAAAAATAAAGAAATTTAAACTAAATGAAATATAATCTTATCCATTCAACATGGAGTATCTACAAATACCATTTATGTGGGTTACAAGCCACCTAAATTTGAAAAATAAAAAGGAAAAGGTGACCCTAAATAACATTTAAAATAATTATTTGTGTCATGCCATCTAGTGGCATATAGAAATATATACTTGATTCTACTCTTTCAAAGAACTCTAGCTAGATAAACCTTGGAATGATTGTTTAAATTATAAAATAATTCTATACCTAACTTTGATGATCTTTTGGAGAAGTTTGTACAAAACATTTCATATAATCTTGAGCATGAAATTATGGTTGTGTATTTATGCCAAGCTAAATATAAGATTGGGAAAATATTTGCTGCATACTTACAACATTAGAAAACACTAATGAGTCAATTTACTCACAATCTACCAGATAAACAATTGGCCACAATGTTTACTAGGATCTTACATAATGAGATATCATACCATCTCAATCTAAAATGTGCTCATACATTTGAAGAGGTTATAGAGAAAGGAATACCAATTGAGAAATCCCTTGTCAACAAATGGATAATCAAGATATCCTCTTTTAATCAGAGTTAGAATCAACATCAAGGCCAACATAAATAGAACCATAACCAAGGCCAAAATCATAATCAAAACCTATTTCAAATATCTGATTTAAAGTCACCTCAAGCCAATAACAACAATATACCTAAAACCTATAACCATAATAAGAATGTTGTTGGTAATGGGATTATTGAATCATGTAACATTCAGATGGTGCAAACATCGGTTGTCTATTTACCCCCACACACTCAACAACCACATCTTCAATACATTCAACTAAGGCATTTAAAAAAACAAACACAATAAAATCAAAACCAATTACATACCCCTCCTCTAAGGAGAAGACCACCCATTTATAGATAATTCAGTGACCTTGGTGAGCCTATTAAATCTATGTTCTAAATATTAGTTCAAGTAAATATGATCTATTAGCCAATACCAAAGCCATTTCCTAAAGAGATTTATTTTCCTGATTAGTACAAAGAACATGAATTTTATGAGAACCATCATGTCAGAGGACATTACATAAGATGATGTATCCAACTCAGGCATTTGATTGATAATATGCTAGAAAATGGAGTGATCGAAAGAGACACCCTATAATGAAATTACTTAGATGTTTGCACAAAATGATTTTATATCACACAAAATAAGAAAATATGAGAGATCACACCATAATATTTTATAGTAGAGTATAATACATGATACTATAACAAAGCCACTTTGAGGGGGAAACCTCCACAATAATGCACTAATAGTAGAATACTTAACATAATGAATAAAGACTGACCACTACCTCCTCTATATAGTTTACTTAGCCAAGGTTATTCCATAGGCTGACCTATCTAAGAACATAGAGAAATGTAACAAGTATATAAAAGAGGTATGTAATCCACAAGTTAGCCACACATATCCCAAGACACACCAATGGTTAAGGGTATATAAAGCCCCTCCCCTTCAAAATAACATTGTCTTCAACATTGTGGCAACTCTAGATGTTTCTACATAAATTCTTCATCCTCTCAAGTGGCATTTTCACATGGTATATTCTTCCATTTGATCAGGTACTCTGTAATCACTATGGAACATAGATGCTTAGTACACATGTAAAGGATTGCCTTAGGATCAATAAAAACTCTACCTTCTTAATCTAATTTTGGTAATTCTATTTGAATGGAAACTCTATGTCTAATTAATTTATTTAGGCATCATATATGAAATACTGGATGTATGCGAGTGGATAAAGGAAAGTCTAACTTGTAGTCCACACTACCAATTTTTTTCAAGATAGGATAAGGCCCATACTACTTAGGGGATAACTTATTATCCTTTTTTTATTACTTCAATGACATCTGCTTATATGGCTACAAGTGAATAAAGACCCAATCACCAATGTCAAAATGCCTCTCACTTCTATGTTGATCTGCCTATTGCTTCATATGATTTTGGGCCATAGCTAAATTATTATGCAAACTTGTAAGGACCTCCTATTGATGGTGAATATGTTATTCAACTACAAGAACCTTAGGATGGACCTTCAACGTTAAAGTGATGGATGGAGGGTGGTATCTATATAGTGCCACAAAGGGAGACATTTTAGAAGAACTATGAACAAAAGTATTATACCACGATTAAGCAAGTGGAAACCAATGAACCCATTTATATTATTTATTAGAAAAAAAATAACAAAGATATCCTTTTAGACATTTGTTGACTAACTTAGTTTATCCATTAGATTGAGAATGATAGCATGAACTATGAGCCAACTGGGTGCCCAAACATGTAATTCTAAAAATTACTAGTGAAAATGGGATCTCTATCACTGACAATGATCTTAGGGGTCCCATGCAATTTTTGAACTATATTGAGAAAAGTAGCAGCTAATATACTAGCAACAAATGGCTCTGATAAAGAACAAAAATGATCATACTTATTGAGATGATCCAAAACAACCATGATAACATTTTGACCATCAGATCTTGTTAACTCTATAATGAAATCCATATATACCTCTTCCTAATGCTGGATAAGGATGGATAAAGGTTGTAAAAGACCTAGGGTTTTGATGGTTTCACCTTTGTTTTATTTACAGACCATATATTCAGCCACATATTTTTGGACACCCCCCTTGAGTCCTTCCCAAAAAAAATCTTGCTTGATTCTGTAAGAAGTTTTCAAAAATCTTGAATGACCCCTAAGTGGAGTTACATGAAGTTCTTGAAGGATTTTTTGTTTAAGAAGATAATACTTACATAGGTATAATATATCTTTATACCATAATGCATTACCCTTCCATGTGAATTTTTTAAATCCATCTAAACCTTGTTGAATATTTTAAATCAAATCATTTTTAACACTATCATGTTCCTATTTTGATCGTGCTTTGTCTAGCCAATCTGCCTACAAAATGGTTATGGCATATAGCAATGCCTCAACTAATTCATCCTTTATGGAGAGTGCATCTACCACCAAATTATCATTGCTTTTTTTTGTAGACTATTTCAAAATCATAGCCTAACATCTTAGTTACCCATTTCTATTGTTCTTCAGATGATAACCATTATTCTAAAAAATATTTGAGACTATCATGATATATCTTTACCTGAAAGTGATGACCAATCAAATAAGGTCTCCATTATTTGATGCATGCAAAATTTCCATCATTTCCTTCTCATAGATGGGCTTGTGCAATATAGCACCCATACCATACCCAGATAAATCACATTTAACCACAAAAGTCTTGGAAAAATTAGGAGTGGTCAATACTAGAGTAGTGCACATAACCAATTTCAATTGCTCAAATGCCCAAGTAGCTGCATCAGTCCATTAAAAGGAGTATTTCTTCAAAAAAGAGGTGAGTGGGGCTACAATACTACCATTATTTTTGACAAACCTATGATATTAACCAGTTATCCCCAAAAATCTCTATAGTTGCTTGAGTGTCTTAGGAATTGGCCAGTCTACCATTGCTTGGATTTTTTTAAGATCTAATTTCACTCCATAAAAAACTAGATGACCCAAATATTCAACCTCAAAATCCCCAAAAGTACATTTGGAAGGTTTGGAATACAATTGATGTTGTTTTAAAATGGAGAGTACCTATTTCACTTGTTACAAATGGTCTTCCCAATTTTTACTATAAATGAAGATATCATCAAAGAATACTAGAACAAATTTCCTCAAAAATGGCCTAAAAATAGTATTCATCAAACTCTAAAAAGTATATGGTGCATTTGTTAGACCAAAAGGCATAACTAGAAACTCATAATGGCCCTCATGAGTCCTAAAAGCTATTTTGGGTATGCCTTCATCATGGATCCAGATCTGATGATACCCAAAATGTAGATCTAACTTGGGAAAATAAAAAGTACCATTCAATTCATCTATCAAATCATTAAGACAAGAATAGGAAATTTATCTTTGATAGTGTACATGTTGAGTTCTTTGTAGTCAGGGCACATCCTCTAGGTGTCATCTTTCTTTTTCACCATGACAACTAGTGAAGAATATTTATTTTGGCTATGACGAATGATTCCTGCATCTAACATCTCCTATACCATCTTTTCAATTTCACTTTTCTAGGGATAAAGATACCTATATGGATTGATTTTGGGTGGTGTAATACTAAGAATAAGTTTGATACCATGATCATGCATGTGACTAGGTGGAATTTCTTTTGGCATGTCACCAAAATAATAGAATGGGCATCAATTACTTATTGTAAATCAAGAGTTAGAGATGGTTGAGTTGGCTGTACTTCCATGGAAAACATGTGATCTAAAAATCCTTTAACACCCTTATGGATAATCTTTGTCATTTGATGGAAGATAATAAGTTGTGGAGATTTATCCCTTAATCCCCTTAGCTCAAATGTCCTATCTTCATAATGAAAATGAATGAATAATTCTTGGAAATTCATCTCAATAGTTCCAAAAGTGGTAAGCCACTATACTCCTAGAAAAATATCAGCTCCACCCATGGAATCATAAATATAGAAAAATTCAATAAGTAATCTCCCATGGCCAACTTAATACTATGAAAATTTCCTAAATAGTTGATAGTACCACCATCTACAATCATAACCTAAAATTCTAGAGCTGGATAAATGAAATAGTTCAAATGAGTAGCCAACTTACTATTGATGAAGTTGTGTGTGCTCCAAAATCAATCAAGACAAAGACCTTCTATATTTTAAGGAAACCCATCACCTTAAGAGTTTGGGGAGTACTAATACCTGAAAGGGCATGACAATAAATAGTAGGTTGAGAGTCTTTAGATTCTTCCTCAGGACTTTCTACATCCTCACCATGTACTTCATCATCTTCATTATTATTGGCACCTTCAATGTAAAATAGCTTATTTTCAGCACAATGATGGTCTTTGCTCCATTTGCTATTGTAATCATAAAACAACCCTTTGGCTCACTTCTCCTCAATTTGTCTTTGTGTTAATTTGGTGGGCTATGGAAATGATGGTGCTAGAAAGTTGTGATCATGACCAGTAGTGAAAATTTTCCTTTTGACCATCTCTTTTTCTTCTACCATATGTGCCCTAGGGATAGAAGAAAAAAAGATGGTCAAAAGGAAAAATTTCACTATTGGTCATGATCACAACTTTCCAGCACCATCATTTCCATAGCCCACCATATTAACATAATGACAAATTGAGTAGAATCAAGTTAAAGGGTTGTGTTATAATTGTGACAACAAATGGAGCAAAGACCATCATTATGCTAAGAAGAATTTATTTTACATTGAAGGTGCCAATGATGATGAAGAGGATATAGAAGTACATGATGCAAATGTAGAATTTATTTAGGAAGAATCTGAAGACTGTCTACCTATTATTTCATGCCATGCCCTATTAGGTATTAGTACTCCCCAAACTCTGAAGGTGATGGGTTTCCTTAAGAAATATAAGGTCACTATCTTGATTGATTCTGGGAGTATAGATAATTTCATCCATAGTAAGTTGGTTACTCATTTGAACTATTTCACTTATCTAGCTCTAAAATTTTAGGTTATGATTACAGATGGTGGTATTGTCAGATGTTCAAGAAAATGTCATGGTATTAAGTTGGCCATGGGAGACTACTTATTAGATTCTCCTATGTTTGCTATTCTGATAGGTGGAGCTAATATTGTTTTGGGAGTCTAGTTGCTCACCACTTTGAGCACTATTGAGATGAATTTTCAAGAATTATTCACGTGTTTTCATTTTAAATAAAGGAAATTTGAGCTAAGAGGATTAAAAACTAAACTTCCTAACTTTTTATCTCCCTTCAAATGACAAAGATTCTTTGTAAGGGTGCTGAGGCATTTGTAGCCCACTTTTTTTTATGGAAGTATAGCCAACTCAACCATCTCCACCTATTAATCTACAAAAAATAATTTATGTTCATTCTATTTTTTTTGGAGACATGCCAAAAAGACTTCCACCTAGCCACACACATGATCATGCCATCACAATTATTTCTAGTAGTACACCACTCAATATCAGGCCATATAAGTATCCCTATACCCAAAAAAGTGAAATTGAAAAGATGGTACAAGAGATGTTGGATGTAGGAATCATTCACCATATCCAAAGTGAATACTCATAACCAATTATCATGGTGAGAAATAAAGATGACACTTGGAAGATGTGCCCTAACTACAGAGAACTCAACAAGTACACTATCAAAGATAAATTTCTAATTCCCATAATTGATGATTTTCTAGATGAATTGAATGGTGATCTTTATTTTACCAAGTTAGATCTATGTTCTGGGTATCATCAAATCAAGATCCATGATGAAAACATATCCAAAACTAATTTTAGGACTCATGAGGGCCATTATGAGTTTTTGGTTATGCCTTTTGGCCTAACAAATGCACCATCTACTTTTTAGAGTTTGATGTTTTAAGCTATTTTTTAGTAAATTTGTTTTAGTATTCTTTGATGATATCCTCATTTAAAAAAAAAATTGGGTAGACCATTTGCAACATGTGAAATAGGTACTCTCCATTTTGGATCAAAATCAATTGTATGCCAAACCTTCTAAATGTACTTTTGGGGATGGTGAGGTTAAATATTTAGGTCATTTGATATCTTATGAAGGAGTGAAAGTGGATCCTAAAAAAATCCAAGCAATGGTAGACTAGTCAATTCCTAAGACACTGAAGCAACTTTGGGGATTTTTAGGACTTACTAGTTATTACCATAGATTTGTCAAAAATTATGGTAGTATTGCAGCCCCACTTACCTCTTTGTTAAAGAAAGACTCCTTTTAGTGGACTGATGTAGCTACCTGAGCATTTGAATAATTGAAATTGGCTATGTGCACTACTTCAATATTGGCCACTCCTAATTTTTGTAAGTCTTTTATGGTTAAATGTGATGCATCTAGGTATGGTATGGGTGATATACTCATGCAAGAAGGTATACCAATAGAATTTGATATTCATCAACTCAAGGGTAAAAATTAGCAAAAGCCCATCTATGAGAAGGAAATGATGGCCATTTCACATGTAGTCAAATAATAGAGACCTTATTTGATGGGTCATCACTTTCAGGTTAAAAGTAATTATGATAGTCTTAAATATTTTTTAGAACAAAGGTTGTCATCTGAAGAATAATAAAAATGGGTAACTAAGATTCTAGGATATGATTTGAAATAGTTTAAAAAAAGGTAAGGACAATGTGGTGGTAGATGCACTATCCAAAAAAGATGAATCAGTTGAGGCATTGTTATGTACCATAACCATTTTGTATGTAAATTGGATAAAGGAAGCACGATCAGAATAGGAACATGACATTACTGCTCATGATTTGATTCAAAATATTTAGAAGGGTTTAGATGGATTTGAAAAATTCACATGGAAAGGTAATGTATTATGGTACAAAAATAGATTATACCTATGTAAAAATTCTCTTCTTAAACCAAAAATCCTTCAAGAACTTCATGCAACTCCAATTGGCGGTCATTCAAGATTTTTGAAAACCTATCATAGGATCAAGTAGGATTTTTTATGGGAAGGTCTCAAGGGGGATGTCAAAAACTATGTGGTTGAATGTATGATCTATCAAAAAAATAAAGACAAAACCATCAAAACTCTAGGTCTTTTACAACCTTTATATATCCCTATCCAACCTTGGTAAGAGGTCTCTATGGATTTCATTACAGGGTTACCAAGATCTGATGGTCAAAATGTTATCATGGTTGTTGTAAATCATCTCAGTAAGTATGGTTATTTTTTTTCATTATCCCAGCCATTTGTTGTTAGTACATGAGCTTTTACTTTTCTCAATACAGTTGAGAAACTGCATGGGACTCCTAAGATCATTGTTAGTGATAGAGATCCCATTTTTACTAGTAATTTTTGAACTGAGTTATTTACATGTTTAGGCACTCAATTGAATCATAGTTCATCCTATCATCCTCAATTTGATGGACAAACTAAGGTAGTTAATAAATGTTTGAAAGAATATCTCTATTGTTTTATTTTTGATAAATAGGACAAATGGGTTCATTGGTTGCCACTTGCTGAATGGTGGTTTAATACTTCTATTCATATTTTTTCTAAAATGTTTCATTTTGTGGCACTATATGGATACCATCCTCCATCCATCAATTCCACCTTGGAGGTCCATCATAAGGTTTATGCAGTTGAAGAACATATTCACCATCAAGAGGTCCTTGCAAGTTTGCATGAAAATTTAGCTATGGCCCAAAATTACATGAAGCAAAAAGTAGATCAACATAGAAGTGAGAGGAATTTTGAAATTGGTGATTAGGTCTTTGTTGACTTACAGAAATATAAATAAATGTCATTAAATTAACAAAATAATGTGACAAGCTATCCCCTAAGTATTATGGGCCTTATCAGATCTTGCAAAAAATTGGTAGTGTGGCCTACAAGTTAGATTTTCCTTCATCCACTCGCATACATCTAGTATTTCATGTATCATGCCTGAAGAAAGTCATAGAACACAAAGTTACCATTCAAAAAAAATTACTAGAAATGGATGAGGAAGGTAAAGTTATTCTTGATCCTAAGGTGATCCTTCAATGATGCACCAAGAAAATGTATTCTAGAGAAATTATAGAATACCTAACCAAATGGAAGAATCTACCATGTTAAGATGCCACTTGGGAGGATGAAGCATTTGTGTAGTAGCATCCAAAGTTGCCATAATGTTGTTTTAAATGGGAAGGGATTGTTATACCCTTAACCATTGGTGTGTATAGGGATATGTGTGGCTAACTTGGGATTACATACCTCTTTTATTTACTTGTTACATTTCTCTATTTTCTTAGATATGTTAGCCTATGGAATAACCTTGGCTAGGTAGACTATAGATAAGAGGTATTGGTTAGTATTTAAGCATCATGTGTGAAGTATTCTTCTAATATTTCATTTTTGTAGAGGTTTCCCCCTCAAAGTGGCTTTCCTATATTATCCAGTATTCTATTTTGTTATCAATTATCATTGTGAATCTCTCATATTTTCTTATTTTGGGAAATATAAAATCATTATGTGTGAATATTTATGTAATTTCATTACAAGAAGACTTTTCCATTTCCAACTAGTTCAAATCCTTTCAAACTATTTTATATGATGGTTTTAAACTTCTTGTGGAGGACACTTCAGAGGTGAACATTGGGACTCTAGAGGACTTGAAGTGAATTAAACGAGGCACAACCCTTACTAAGGAGGAATGTGAAGTTTTTACAAAACTTTTGAGGGAATTTGTTGACATATTTTCATGTGCCTATTTAGACATGCCAGGTTTGGACCCTACATTGATTATACACCACCTCATTGTACATTTTGATGGTAGGCCTATTATATAAAAGTTGCATAATATGCATCCTCATTTTCTATGCTAGTCAAGAAATAGTTGGAAAGAATCATAGACATGAAATGCATCAAGCCAATTAACTATTCAGAGTGGATTTCAATTATTATGTTGGTAAGTAAGAAACTAGAAGGTCTCATAATCTACACTGATTTTAAAGGTATCAACAAAGCCTACCCAAAAGATGATTTTTATTTTCCTAATATTGACATGATATTCGACTCAACAATTGGATATGAAATGCTCTTTCTAATGGATGGATTTTCATGTTATAATCAAATTAAAATAACACTATAAAATTAGAAAAATATATCATTCACCACTTCATGGGGAATGTTTTATTATCAGGTGATGTCATTTGGACTTTGAATTTCAAGGCCACTTACCAAAGAGCTATGATAGTGATTTTCCATGAGATGATGCATAAAAGTTTTGAGGACCATGTAAATGATGTTAGAGGTAAAATCAATGGGGGGGGGGGGTGAATCAATGAGCCTAGATATTTTAATTTCAATTATATTCCTTTAAACTATTATCCAATCAACATATATCAACTTGATCAAGAAGCATTAACAAGAGACCTCATGCATTCAATGCTTACACAAAATCAAACACATAACACATAGTTCCTATGGGAAACCCTCATGGTGAATAAAACCCACTCTCAATCTTATAACACAAATGGACTACTATCCTATAATAAATTACAAATAAGAGACTGATCATCTCCTTTATACCAATAAACTTTGATCATATCCTCTTGACCAAAGGTATTTACTGAAACACCTATTTCACAAGGAGTAACTACCCCTAAGGAAGACTAAGTCCTTTAGACCCTCTTTTAAACACTTACACCTTATAAATGATTTCTTAAACACCTGATGATGGATCTATATCTTCTAACCCCTACACAAACTCTCTCTTGATCTCAAATAGGCCTCTCACATAGGCATGCCACAATCTCTCCTTTACTCAGACTATCATCATATGTACACTCATACCTCTTCACATATTCTCAAATTGAAAGAGCACTATTACGACATTAAGAACATGACCTATAGGTCATACACATAGTAAAAAAACTATTCTTCTCATTAACTCAACTAACAAGCACACTACCTATCCTTCTTCGCTTTAATACATACTACTCAAACATGCCTTCTCTAAAATCTCATATACTTGTCTAGAAATCATCATCTTTGATTTCAATATATATAGAGTTATCATGAATTATAAAAATCTTGGTTAGACAGAAAACATGCCTTCACCCTTAAGGTATCTCAGATAGGTCACACTTAAGCACAATCCACTTTCAAATATATCGAAGTCACTTTTAGGTCCTATGGAGACCCATTCATCTCTTTGACACTTCTCTAAGCAAAAATAAAAATAAAAACACTTTTCTAACTCATGAACCCATACCCAATGATCTATAGGTCCTCCTTAAGTGTCTATATCTATCACAACACCTTTTTGCTTAAGCACAATTTGCTCAAACACTTCTCTGTACACATAGTCATTATGAATGAATACACATACACCTTCTAAGACTTTGTTCATATTGTATACAATCATTCAATCCTTCATAATGCACATAAATCATCCTCATGAATTATACAACAATTTTTAATATCCAATTCACCATTAAACATCTAAATAATACCAAAACAAGCTCAAACAATCTTCTCAAGTCACTTACAATCCATGCAGAAACACATAGTCAACTTTGGAGCTCAATATCTTTGTCTATACACATTTTCAAATATTTAAATCAATATTTATAGATTCACCTTGGATTCCTCTACCAATTTTATTTTTAATACATGGTCAAATTATTTCTAGATTGAAAGATATGACTTAAAAACTAGACACTAGTTTTTCCATTGTTAAATTCAAATAGTTAAATGTCAATGGTCACAGTTAAACATCAAACACAAAGCTCACATCTCATGTCTTCATTACTCAGATGAAATACACACCATCAATTTCTTCCAAAATTTAACACATAGATTCCAATTCTCAAATGTTAAACCTCAATCACTTTGACCTTATCTCGTGTAATCTATAAACTTTTACTAAACATGATCTATTGATCTCTATGAATCAACCACATCTTTAACTAGCAACACTCACTATTCGATCAATTTTTATGGACACCTGATCATCACTAGATATTTATCCTTTAACTTTGATTAGTCATTAAAAAATGTGCACTTCTTGTCATCTCATTACTTCTTAACTTGTTGGAGCAAATGCACTTCATCGATCACCTTGAGACTTGCTCAAACATTACCTTTTACAAAATTGACTATGGGGACCATTTCAATATGCCTAAGAAGCCAATTTTTAACATCAATAACTTTTACCGTGATTAGTTACATGAACTCAAATTTGGACCATATGATATACTCACATAGGATAATCCTACAATGTGACAAACTACTCTTGTAACCCTCACACATGTGATATATAATGGCATTAAAATGCCTTCTCAAAATCTTCTGTCATAGAGCCAATTATGCTTAGAACTTACCTGAGAGGCTAACTTTGAACATGCATATCTTTTGTTACACTTCAATGTATGACCTAAAATTTAGTAAAAATCAACTATACACAAAACTAAATAAATCCATATGATCACTTTCTCTTTAAAAATCCACACATGAAAGATATTCCATCATCAAAAAATTTAGTCAGCTCTTCTTGCCACATTGAAAATTTGGTTAAGTATGGGAAAACACTATCAAAATGCTTGGGAGCCCAAATTTTCACCCACATATCTTTAACTATGCTTAGGTACATGACCTAGGATTTAGTGCATAGTAAAAAAGGGCTAATGTAATCATAACCATATGACTAACTCCCCCTAACTCATCCATAGATGGCAATGGTGACATCGACAAACTACCAACTCAGATTTTCTACCACTAGAACCAAACTATCTAGATGAAAACTATGGAATACTTGATGAATTACAATTATTAATACAAGCTCTTAAATCATAAAAAAGACTCTTATAAGATCCATTACACATGATCAATATGCCATACTCATCCTTGAACAAATCTAACCATGCCAAAACTGAAGATCAACCAAGCCAACTTCAAGCACACTAGAAAAAGCACATTGTACACTTTGTCATTATCACTTAGGCTATCAAAGAACTTCGTCTACTCACCAAAACACCTCTATGACATCACCATGACATTACTAACAAATCTCCAACAAAATCTTCCCCTTTATCATTGATGTCAACAAACATCATTCAACTCACCTTCTCTCTCTTCAAGTACTCCACAATAGGAACTTTATCCTCCTTTGATGCAATAAAAAATTGGGAAAAAAGTAATATTGAGGACCCAAAAATAACATAAATAGTAAAATACCATCTTATAAAGATGATAAAAACTCCCCATTACCTTGAGTCTACTTCTGCTTACCTTGATAACTTCCTCTTGTTCCATGCCAACACTCTCTTCAACCAAGCACTATAACCAATGAAGAAAGAATACACAAAACCATATAAATTGGATGAAACACATCAAGAAACATCTGAGAGGAACACCACCTAAAAAATATAAGCAATTTCATCACTTGAGCATCTTGAGATCTCCACACACCATTAATAACCACCATACAAGCTTGTTAGCCTTCTCTCTCAAACCACCTCAAGAACCACCAATAAAATGTCATGCCACAAACTAAATAAGAAACATGATCTAAAACAACCTAAGAAATTACCTTGAAATAATCATGCCTTTCTCTTTTAGAAACATTGAGCAAAAACATCAAATCTTCATATTAAACATATCTAGATTCTTTATAGCCCTACCTTGAACTTACAGAGCCCACATCCTTTAGTAGATATATTTTTAGTACCTGAAACTTCATATATATAGCAATCTAATATTCCACCTCAAACACACCAATTTTCAAAAAAATATCTCATCTTATGCAATATAATTATTCCTTCATAAACCAACTACCTAATTAGGCTTTGAACTTGACAAAAACTTGAATAACTTGAGAACCATAAACCTTCAAATCTTTGTGAAGCTTGATTTTATAACCCATTTATCCCATTCAACATATTAAGAAGCCTAAGACCTCAACTCATAATGTAGACCACTTTTCTAGTAAAGCCCAAATCCATAGAATTTCAAAACAAATAAGGTCAACACAATACCTTCTAGTCAATGTCCACCTATGAAACTTATTTTACACCTTGAGATAAACACTACATACTTTTGGACTAAGATTTGAGATTTCACACCATTGGGAACCTTGAATTATTATAACCTATTTTAGGATCTACAAGCTCTTAAGCACAAACTAGGAAACTTGAGAGCTAACAAAAATCTCCAAATTGACTTCAACATACCTTTAGATCATAAAACCACCTAGATCATGCTAGATTAAGGTCAGTAGATATTTGTATGCAAAAATATCATCTTGACAAATAAAAAATCCTCTTTTGCCATCTAGGAACCTTCAATCTAACCCTATAAACTACTCCATATATAATTATCAATATCATGACATCACCTCAACATAATTTCTACCTAGACATACCTGTTCTAACGAAGAACCTCAACTCTAGTCTTCTAGGATGATCTCAAGAACACTATATAAATAATTGATTCTCCACTAGAAGGAGTCTCTTAAGAAGCATAAATAGAGACATCATTTTTATCATAATGTCTTAAAACAAAGTGAAGATAGGAGTGGCCCACATCTCCTTAGTAACCACTAGAATCCTCTTATAGCTATAAGACTTCTTGCTCTTGTTCTTCTTATCTTTAGTATTTTCATTTGAAACATCAACCTTGCAGCTTAGAATCTCATCACTAGGTATAGATAATTGATGTTCTTTGCATGAAGCTTTCTCAACAATAATAGGATGTTCACTTGGATCCTTACTAACTTTATAACTAGCCTCAATTAGTACCTTGGTCTTCTCTTTGAGCTTGATAGCTTTTTTCTCAACATGAGTAGATAATGAGAGCCCTTGACATTCTTTAACTTCTAAATCATTCTCCACCATAGAAAACATATTACTTGGAACTACAGACTTTTCATAACTCCTACTTACCACCTTTGGTATCCATGAGTTAACTTGTCTTCTTCTATGTACTCTGGGAGACTGATTAAACCTATTCTAACTTGTAGGCCTCTACTTGTAGAATATAGAAATATGACCTCTCTTTTGATAATTAAAGCACATCATATGCTATGTAAAAATCTCATTATATATTATTAGATTTGGACAAAATCTTGCAATGTGTCCTAGTTTATAACAACTATAACATTCAATATCTCTTGAAGGAAACTCAACTTGCCTTACCTTAAATGAATAATGTTTTGTAAAGTGTCCTATATCATGATAATTTAAGTACTCAAACTTGCTCACAAATTTTGACTGATGACCCCCATCATAGTCCCATGCAAATTCATTCCTAAAAGGTCTCTTGCATTCTCTATCCCTATGACCAAATTGATTACATGTTTAATAGTAACCATTAAAACTTGCATACCTCATGGAATTTTATTGTCTAATTTGGTCTATATTCATTGTACCAATACCTTCATTCATTTTTTGATGATTTATCTTCAAAGTTAGATTATCCTTATTCATATTAGTCTTCATCTTGTCTTGAGTTATAGTCTGTGGTTATTCTTTGTATCCAAGACCAATCTTATCACTTGCATACTTTTTATCATTTATAATATTATCTAGATAACTTAATCTCTTTTTAAATCTTAGAAATGACATTACCTTACTATGCATATTCTCTAACTCATATTTCAATGACTCATTTTAAATTACATACCTTGCATATTCATCTTATTTAGCTTTATGTCTTGTAGATAAGACTTCTAATTGACAACTAAGATACTTGACCATATCTTCATGCTCTTTGACATCTTCATCCATTCTTTCCTCAAACACACTAAATTTCTCCCCAAATTATTTGAGCTTAGATTTCATCTTCTTATTTATCTTCTTTTCAATCTTTAGTTCTTCATGAACATTAGTTAGTACAGTCTCATAGTCCACCTCATCTTCATCATCATCTAAATCCCTCCAAGTAGACCCCTTTTGATGTGAGAAAATACCTTCCTCAGCCATGAATAGTTATTTATATTCAATAGGACTATCATATTCACGATCATACTCTAAGCCACTATATTCACTCTCATCTAATGAGCTATAAACTTCTTTGGTGTAGGGACTCTTTTTGGCCTTGAAGTACTTCTTGTTATCTAGCCTTCTAAATCATCTTTTATTTTTATCAGACTTGAAATATATCTTTCCATCACCATGACCTTGATCTTTCTCTTCATCATTATCCTTAATATACTTATGAGGGCACTTATTAGTAAAATTTCCTATTTCACCACAATTAAAGCATTTGAGGGGTAGTTTACCTTTATACATGCCTAAACCTATTCTTAATTTCCTTGAAATCAAAGCAATTAGTTCATTCTCATATATATCAATAATGTCATCCTCCTTGAGTTTCTTAACTTGGAGCTTCTTCTTTATCTTCATTTGATTCTGAATGCTTCTTCCTTCTTTGGTGGTATATCATCATTCTTCTTTATGTCATAGGTAGTAAGGGTTCCATGTAATTGATCCATTTTCAATTGAGTAAGGTCATAAATATAGTCTATAGCAGATAATTTCAAATCAAAATTGAGGGATAAAGACCTTAATACCTTTTGAATAATAGTATCATCTTCAAGGTTCTCTCCAAGACCTTTGATGATGTTCATAATCTCATCAAATCTCTATAGAAAGGATGCCATAGTATCTTCTTTGTTCATCTTGATACTTTCAAATTACCTTCTATGAGTCTACAACATAGAAATCTTGACCTTTGAATCTCGTTCATAAATAATATACATTTTGTCCCATATCTCTTTACCAAATTTAAAATGGATGACCTTGATGTATTCAATCTCTAAAATACCACAAGCGATATCATTCATTACCTTAAATTTTTTCTAAAACAACTTCCTATCTACAACACTAGATGGAGGAATAGTAGGAGTAACATATCCATCCATACTAGATTTCCAAACATCAAACCCTAGAGACATAATTTATGTCACCATCCTAGCACTCCAAAATGCATAATTGGACCCATTAAACATCAGTGCTTGATTAGTAGAGAAACCTCATTGATGACTACCCATATTATACCTTGGATCACCTTCAAGCTGTCAAGCCTTTAACAAAGGACCTACTATAATACCAATTTTTAAAGGTATAATCATTGAGAGGGGGGTGAACTAATGAGCCTAGACATTTCAATTTTAATTACATTCCTTTAAAATATTAACCAACTAGCATATATCAACTTGATAAAAAATCATTAATAAGAGAGATCATATATTCAATGCATATACAAAATCAAACACATAACACATAGTTCCTATGGGAAACCCTCATGGGGAATAAAGTCCACTCTGAAGCCTATAACACAAATGGAATATTGTCTTATAATAAATTATAAACAAGATACTGATAAAATCCTTTAGACTAACAAACCTTGATCACATCCTGTTGACTAAAGATATTTAGTGAAACACCTATTTCACAAGGAGAAACTACCCCTAAGGAAGACCAGGTCCTTTATACCCTCATTTGAACACCTACACCTTAGAAATTATGTCTTCAACATCTGATGATGTATCTCTATTTTTTAACCCCTACACAAAATCTCTTTCTATCTCAAATAGGCCTCTCACATAGGCATGCCACAATCTCTATCTTTTACTCAAACTATCCTCATATGCACACTTAGACCTCTTTTCATATCCTAAAATTGAAAGATAACTATTATAAAATTAAAAACATGACCTATAAGTCAAACACATAGTCAAAAAACTATTCTTCTCATTAACTCAACCAACAAGAACACTACCTATCCTTCCTTCACTTCAACATATACTACTCACACATGCCTTCTCTAGAATATCATATACTTGTCTAGAAATCATCATCTTTGATTTCAATATATATAAAGATGTCATGAATTATCAACATATGTTTTGGCCATAGAACATGCCTTCACCCTTAGGGCATCTCACATAAGTCAGACTTAAGCACAATCCACTTTCAAATAGGCCTAAGTCACTTTTAGGTCTTATAGAGACCCATTTAGCTCTTTGACACTTCTCCAAGAAAATAAAGAACATAGGAACACTTTTCCAACTCATGAACCCATTATTAATGATCTATAGGTCCTCCTTAAGTGTCCATATCCATCACAATACCCTTTTGCTTAAGCATAATTTACTCAAACACTTCTTTGTACACACAATCATTATGAGCGAATACACAAACACCTTCTAAAACTTTGTTCATACTATATATGGTTGGTAAATCCTTCATAATGCACATAAATAATATTAATGAATTATAAAACACTCCCCAATATCCAATTCACCATGAAACATTGAAACAATACCAAAATAAGCTTGAACAATCTTCTCAAGTCACTTACAGTCTATGCATTAAAACATAGTTAACTTTGGAGCTCAATATCTTTATTTGTACACATTTATAGATCTTCAAATCCATATTTCCAAATGTACCTTGGGGTATTATACCACTTTAATTTTTACTACATGGTGAAGTTCATTTTGGATCAATAGATATGACTCAAAAAATAGACACTAATTTTTCCCTTATTAAATTCAAATATTTAAATGTCAACGGTCATAGTTAAACATTGAACACAAATATCACATCTCATGTCCTCAATACTTATATAAAATAATCACTATCAATCTCTTGTAAAATTTAACTCATAGGCACTAATTCTCAAACATTATAACTCAGTCACTTTGACCCCATCTCATACAATCTAGAAACTTTGACTCAACACGCTCTGTCAATCTCTATGGATCAACCAAGTCTTTAATGTTAGGAATACAACACTTATAAATATAGATCTAATATTACCATAAATTAGATATAAATCTATGCAATAAAATGCATCATGAAAATATTCCTTAATTCACCATTAATATGATATCATAAATGAGAGCAAGATAATAATAACATAGATAACACAGATCTAACGTGGTTCACTCAATGTGGGCTACATCCACCAATGAAAGTTCTCAAATAAATTAGTAATCTAAAAAAAGATTACAATGAACTCTCATAGAGATAGAAAAATATCTTTTAGAAAGTGTTACACAAAAATCTACTCTTTCACTTCCACCTACACAATGTTTTATCTCATAAGTTGCTAAACCACACATTGTAATAAATACCTACAATTTGAAAAACACCTATACTTTGACTCTGATCCTCAAAGCCACACCCTAAAAATAAACC
This sequence comes from Torreya grandis, assembly GCA_037957365.1. Taxonomy (NCBI): domain Eukaryota; kingdom Viridiplantae; phylum Streptophyta; class Pinopsida; order Cupressales; family Taxaceae; genus Torreya; species Torreya grandis. The sequence goes on from JARHVA010001640.1 coordinate 2,199,473, forward strand.
ATCAACCTCTAAAAGGCCACACCACACCCTGTATATATAATAAAATGAACAAAATCCATAAAAGGAGGAGCAAATGTGCAATACTTATCCAAGTTAAGTATTATCCAACATGTGATAACCCTTTTCCACCTCATAAAGCCTATCTAAAAGCTCTCCCAAGGATAAATTTTCCATATTCATCTTCTCCACTTTATAAGGGAACATTTTCCCATGAACATGTGATCACAACCAACTCCACTCAATAAGGAAGGAGTTCCCTTTTCCAAAAAAACAACTGGCTTCCTTAAAACAAGGAAGTCAACTTGGCAAAAGGCATATAACAACTAACTCCATGAAATAAGGAATACATAGAAATTAGGTACAAGGAATATTCCACTCACATGTGGTGAACATGAAAATTATGCCCCCCACATCCTTGGAGCTCTTTAGGCCCCAAAAATTTATTCCTATGGTCATGTGATAGCCCTAAAGGGCTCCACATCCAACAATTTCCCACTTGGAGACTATTTCTCTTGAACCAAATATATCACTTCTCCATGACCCCTAAGGCCAACCAAATTTGAACATAGTCTCAACTTGTCCAATGTGACCACCTTGTTCATCATATCCATAAGATTCTGGCCAATATGAATCTTCTCTGGCTTCACCAAGTTCTCCTCCAAAGCTATCTTAATGAAGTGATAATGTAACTGAATGTGTTTCATCCTTGAGTGGAAAGAGGAGTTGTTTTCCAAATTAATAGAACTCTGACTATCACTATGTAGTCTCCAAACTTCCTACTCATGCCCCAAATCTTAAAACAACTCCTATAACCAAATCATCTCCTTGTTATCCTCTGTGGTAGCAACATACTCTATATTTGTGGTTGACAAAGCCACAACCTTCTATATCCTAGAAATATAACTATGTACTCTATCTCCAATAGTAAATATATATCCTATCATACTTCTCCTACTATCAATATCCCATACCATATTCAAGTCTAGATAACCACACAAATTTGTATATGATCCACCATAACATAATGCAAAATTAATGGTTCCTCTCAAATACTGAAGAATCCATTTCATTGCCTGCCAATGCTCATAACCTGAATCACTCATATACTTAATCACAACTCCCACTTAACCTAGTAAAAACCATGGCATACATCAAGCTACCAATTACTGATGAGTAAGGTACCTTGGACATCTTAATATTTTTAGCTTCCACCTTGGGACACTACTCCTTCGATAATCTAAAGTGGCTTGCCAAAGGAGTACCAATAGATTTAGCATCTAACATGCTAAACCTTTCTAAGAATTTATTCACATACTCTAATTGGGTTAAGATCAACTTCTTCTCCTTCCTATCACAATAAATCTTCATACCAAGGATTTTATTTTTAGCACCCAAATCCTTCATAGAAAAGGAGTCACTAAGCTATTTCTTGAGCATATGAATATGTTGTATGTTCTTTCCTAAAACTAACATGTCATCAACATACAAGTATAATATAATAAAGGAAATATCATCAATTTTTTTGATGTACATACAATGGTTAGAGTGACACCTTTAATATTATTATTCCAACATGAAATAATCAAATTTATTATACCATTGCCATGGAGCTTGTTTCAAGCCATACAAGCTCTTCTTTAGTCTGCACACATAGTTCTCCTTCCCTTTAACCTCATATCCCTGTAGCTGGTTCATATACAAATCTTCATCCAAATCACCATGAAGAAAAGTAGTTTTCACATCTAACTATTCTAAGTGTAAATTATAAACTACAACTAAACTAAGAACAATCCTAATAGAAGTTATTTTTACAATAGGAGAGAAAATATCATCAAAATCAATACCTGATTTTTGTGCAAACCCCTTGACCACCATCTTGGCCTTATACCATTTTATCCCTTCATCCTCTTCTTTAATTCTAAAGATCCACTTGTTTGAAAATTCAATCTTTCCCTTGGGTATCCTAACCAAATCCCACGTTTGATTCTCCATGAGAAATCTAAGCTCTTCATCCATATCTTGTTCCCATCTCAACTTGACATCTACTTGCATTACTTCTTCATAACACTCTAGCTCTCCATTTTCAATAAGTAATAAATAATTCAAATAAGGATAAAAATGTTCATGTGATTTTATTACCCTAGAAGACCTTCTTACCATAATATTTTGGGGTCCTTGGGTAGAAGGTTATTAAACTAAATCCTTGGATACTTTGCCATCTGTAATGTCATCCAATACTGTGTACTCTTTCTTCTCCTAATATTGTTCCTAAAACTGATCTTTATGCATGACTTTTTAATTAAAGATTACATCTCTAGACAAAAATATTTTCCTATCTTTAATGCTCCATAAATGGAAACCAAACTCATCCTCACCATAACCAATAAATTTGCATTTCTTTGATTTAGCCTCTAGCTTTGTCTTATCCTCTTTCTTGATGAGAGCAAATGTTTCAAATCCAAATACTCTAAGAAAAGAATAATCAAAATTCTTACCAGACCAATATTATTTATAAATAACTCCATCCAGAGGCATATAAAATCCTCTATTGATCAGATATACTACCGTTCTAACTGCTTCTACCCAAAATTGTAAAGGCAACCCTGTATGTAACCTCATGATCCTAGCACATTCCATTATTGTTCTATTCATCCTTTTAGATACCCCATTATACTATGGAGTTCTTAGAATCATTCTTTGCCTATGGATTCCATTGTTGGAACAATAATCAAAGAAAGCATTACTACAATACTCACCTCTATTATCTGATCTGAGACATTTCAACTTGAGAATTATTTCATTATCAACCAAGGATTTTCACTTCTTAAAAGTGTCAAATACATCAAATTTATTTTTAATGCAATACACCCAAACTTTTCTAGTTGCATCATCTATAAAAGTAGCATAATAATTTGATCCACCAATAGAAGATACTTGAGCTAGTTCCCATACATCTAAGTGTACCAGATCTAACTTGTGATCTTTCTTTGTGGGTCTAACCTTTAGGAAAATAACCTAATTTTTTTTCCCATACACACAATTTTCATATAAGTCTATATCCATGTCTTTTAATCTAGGAAACTTATCTTTTAAGATCTACATGCCCTTATGTCTCATATGACTAAGCCTATAGTGCCACATAGTTACATGTCTATCTGTAACAACTAAATTAATATAATCAACACTAATAGTCAAATCAAAAGTACCAAATTTCTTACCTCTTGAGATCACAAGAGTACCTTTGGTAACTTTCCAAGAATCTGTAATAAATAATACTAAACATCCTTCACTACCCAATTGCCCCATTGAAACCAAATTTTGTCTCAACATAGGCACATGTATAACATCCTTAAGGATCCATGTGTTCCCATTTTTCATCTTAACCTAAACACAACATTTCTATACTATCTCACATGGTTCATCATCACCAAGATATACATGTCCTAGATTCTCTTGAACATAATCAATAAAATAATGCCTATGTGGGTGACATGAAAATAAGTGCTTTAATCTAATACCCAAGACTCAAAAAAAAAAATCCATAGAAAGAATTATGTCATCTTGACATGATTTACCTAATGTCACATTTACCTAATTTTTTTCCTCCTTATTGGCATTCTTAACCTGAAGCGACCAATAATCCTTCTTTGAGTGTCCATTCTTCCCACAATGCTAGCATATCATCTTGGGTTTAGATTTGGACTTAGATATATCTTTTGACTTTGCTCAGTTGCCTTTGCTCTTGCAATTTTCCCTCCCTCTACTATCAATGGATAAATTATTACCTAAATATGATTCACCAATTATTTTCCTTCACATCTCCTTGCTAAGGATCACATCTACAACATCCTCAAAACTCAAGCTTCCCTTGACAGGGACTGCATTACTTACAACCATAACCAAACTATCCCAACTATCAAGAAAAGAACATAAGATTATCAAATCACTAAATTCATCATCAAAATTAATTCCAATTTAAGTGAGCATACTTACAACCATATTAAAATCATTTAGATGATTAGCAATTAAACCATTCTCAGACATTTTCATATTAAACAATATTTTCATAATTTTTTTTATTAGAAGCTAAAGGTTTCTCATATAAATTTTCAAGTTTATATATGAGATCCTTTGTAGTTATCTAATATATAATGTTACATGCAATATAAGATGCAAGGCATAACCATATGGCTCCTAATGCCTTCCTATCAAGTAATGACCAATTTGCATAACTCATACTTACAGGTTGTCCTCCTTTCCCCTCCAAGGGGAGTTGAAGTTCATTTTGATAGAGTTAATATTCCATCTAAATTTTACACAAACCAAAATGATTACCATCAAAATTATCAAATTTTAATCTTATCTCTTCTCCCATAGCTCCCACTCAAGCTAATAGCCTTCTTGTGATTTACCACTTCAACAAAACACACAACTGGTGGCTCTAATACCAGTTATTAGGAATAAAATAGTTCTAAATATGGATCTAATATTACCATAAATAATATATAAATCTATGAAATGAAATTCATCATGAAAACATTCCTTAATTCACCATTAATATGAAAGCATAAATAAGAGCAAGATAATAATAACATAGATAACACATATATAACGTGGTTCACCCAATGTGAGATACATCCACCAATGAAAGTTTTCAAATAAATCAGTAATCTAAAATAAGATTACAATAAACTCTCATAGAGATATAAAAAATATCTTGTAGAAAGTTTTGCACAAAAATTTTCACTTTCACCTACATCTGCACAATGTTGTATCTCACAAGTTGCTAAACCACACCTTGTAATAAACACATGCACTTTTCAAAACACCTGCACTTTGACTCTGATCCTCAAAGCCACACCTTAAAAATAAAGCATCAACCTCTAAAGGCCAAATCAAACCCTATATATATAAGAAAATGAATAAAATCCATAAAAGGAGGAGAAAATGTGTAATTCTTATCCAAGATAAGCATTATCCAACATGTGACAACCCTATTCCACCTGATCAAGCCTATCTAAAAGATCTCCTAAGGATAAATTTTCCATATTCATCTTCTCCACCTTTTAAGGGAATATTTTAACATGAACATGTGACCATAAACAACTCCACTCAATAAGGAAGGAGTTCCCTTTTCCAAAAAAAAAGCTTCCTCAAAACAAGGAAGTCAACATGGGAAAATGCATCTAACAACTAACTCCATGAAATATGGAATACATAGAAATTAGGTACAAGGAATATTCCACTCACATGTGGAGAACAAAAAAATTATGTCCCCCACATCCTTGGAGATATTTAGGTCCCCAAAATTTATTCCTATGGTCATGTGATAGTCCCAAAGGGCTCCACACTCAATATTTAACTAGCAACACTCACCATTCAATCAATTTGTATGAACACCCTCTCACCGTTAAATCTTTATCCTTTACCTTTGATTAGTTGTTAAAGAATGTGTAATTCTTGTCATCTTATTGATTCTTAACTTATTAGAGTAAAAAAACTTTTTCAATCACCTTGAGACTTTCTCT